>CM052887.1:71839265-71861681 GCA_028534135.1 Potos flavus | reverse complement strand
AAAAGCAGAGAATCTTTTCCAGCTGTGTTCAGAGAGAAGAGTGCCCACAGAGAAAGATTCAAAGTGGTGTGATGTTGCTGCCTTTCAAGATGAAGGAAGGGACCCATGAGCCAAGGGATTTAGGGGACCTCTAGAAGTCGGCAAAAGCAAGGAAACAGATTCTCTCTTGGGCCTCCATGAAGGAATATAACCCTAACAATGTCCCAAGTTATCCAGGCAAGCCCCATGCCCACTGTCTGACCTACAGAACTATAAGATAATAAATTTGTTTTGTTTTAAGCTTTTAGGTTTGTATTCATTTGTTATAGTGGCAGCAATAGAAAGCTACCATAATACATTTACCTTTTTTCCCATTTTTAAAAACTAAAGTCATTTCATATCAGTACATAAAGAGCTTCCTCAGCTCTAAAATTTTTTTTTCATAGCTGCATAATATCCTATTGGATCACTGAACCATCATCACATGAATTGAAGGCTAGTGAAATCTTTTAATCCTGCTATTCCAAATAGGACTGCAGTGGCATATCCTTGTATAAGTGCCTATTCTTACACATACCAATTAATATAGAGAGTAAATCTTGAGAAATGGAATTAACCAATGGTAATGTGCATTTTCCACTTTATTATTTCCAAATTAGTTTCCCTAGAGGTTGTTTCAATTTATTTATTTATTTATTATTTATTTATTTATTTATATTTGTATGTATGTATGTATTTATTTATTTATAAGATTTTTATTTATTTATTTGAGAGAGAGAGTACACATGTGCGGTGGGGGAGGGCAGAGGGAGAAGCAGACTCCTTTCTGAGCAGGGAGCCTGTCTGGGGGCTTGATCCCAGGGCCCCGGGATCATGACCCGAGCTGAAGGCAGATGCCCAACTGACTGAGCCACCCGGGCGCCTGAGGTTGTTTCAATTTATAATCAATAACTGAAAGTCCTGTTTCAAATTCTTTGCTAATTCAGTACGTTATTGAATATTTATCTTGATCTACTTGACAGCAGATAAGTAGGAATATAGTTTAGATTCACATATTTCAGGGCGCCTGGGTGGCTTAGTTGGTTGAGTGTCTGACCTTTCATTTTTAGCTCAGGTCATGATCTCAGGGCGGTGAGATGGAGCCCTCAGTTGGGCTCTGCGCTCTGTGGGGAGTCTGCTTGGAATTCTCTCTCTTTCTCTCTCTGCCCCTTGCCCACTCAGGTACACTTGCATGCTCTCTTTCTCAAATAAATATATAAATCTTTAAAAAAGTTCACATATATCTTAGAGTGAGTTAAGTTGAGAATCTTTTCATATGTTTGGAAGTTTTTTGTATTTCCCATTCTGTGAACCTTCTTCCTTCCTTCTTCTTTTTACCTATGTTTTTTTTTTTTTTTTCTGCTGGGACATTTTCTTATTGATATACTAATGCTTTATATCTCCTAAAGAAAGAAATTCTTTTTCTTTTGGCTTTGCTTTTGGGAGGTTGATCAATGCAGATGTTTTTTTAAATGTATGTCATCAAATTTATCAATGTTATTGTTTTTGGGTTTGGAGTTTTATTTCATATTTATAAAGAATCTTCACCAATATAATTTTTTTACACTTCTATGGATTATTTAGTATTTTTATAAATTTGAAATTGGTATCATTGATTTATTTTCTTATGCTACAAATTATGAAAAACTTTGCTTTTACTCTCTTCCAGAAGGCTACCTAGTTGTTCTAACACTACTTATTGAATTCTACACATCTACTTTTAATATGTTTTTTAAAAAAGAATTTATTTTCAAATGAAGTTTTCAGGTTTAAAAATAGACATATTGCATATACCTAAAAGATTTTAGCCTCAATTTATATTACTTACATTAATACTTATTAAGCTCTTACAAAGGACTAATATATTTTCTGTATTTTTATGAATGCATAGATATTTTAACATATCTTGGTAAGAGATGCAGTAGACCCCAAGTGGCTTGACTGTTCAGCTCACAGCAGTTTATCCAGGACCCATATCTGTCTTACAGATCTTTCTTTGGGAAATGATTCCTATTCTCCCTGTTCTAGTCCTGGTCTGATTGTACTGACAATCATGATATTTTATCACTCTAGACACAGAGTTGAAAATATAATTTATCTTGGCCTAGTCATTGGAAGTAATTCATCGTCCTGGTAAGCTATTCCTGAGCTCACTCCCAGATGATCTGAGCTATCACAGAGATGAAAGTCACGTATATAAACTTCAGGACCCAAGTTTCTTTTCCCTGTCACTCTTTTCTTGTGTATTATTAGAACAAGGAGGGAAGAGGGAGCAATTTTCTTCCATAATTCTGTTCCTTCCCTTCCCTTTCCTTAATTGGACTTGATGATTCATCCAAAACTTGATCAACCATCATAAGGAGACTTTAGCTCTTAGAGCACAAAACCTTAATCATCCAGTTTTAAGAGACAGAAAGAATTTCCTCCCATCCTGGATGGGAGTAGGCATTATTTTATTACTTCCTGACACATTTCTCACGTCCAGGAATGGGCAGAATAGCTTCTTTCTAAAGTAATAAAAAACAAAATAGGAGATGAATTATCAGCAATTTGAAATCTGACCACACCCATTTGTTGAAGGATTCATTTTTTTCTTCCTGAAAACTAGGTCAGTTTATCAACTTTGCATCCTAGAGACCTAGGACAAGTACAGAGAAGATACTTAGTAAATGTTTGTTTAATAAATGAATAAATGAATAAAGAACTCCTAATTGGAACTGTTTCCTCTGAGAGAAGCTAGCACAGATGACTCACTGCTTTTTGCTTAAGTAATTTTTCATACCATTCTTTGCTATTAGCAGTACCCCTGGGGGATTTCAGCTCCATGGCTCTCCCCATTGATGGTTGATGATTCATTGCCTTCTTTACATTGTGCCCTCCCTCCACTGCTCAAGGCATCAGTGACCATCCTGGACCATGCTGTCCAAGCCATCCTGGGCTACTTTAATTAGAAGCCATGAATGCAAAAAGAAACATGAGCTTAGCATTTTCTGATTTCCCAGAACTTTATTCCAGAAAATGACTTTTCTAATCTCTTTTGGGACTCTCCTTTTGCCCAGACCTGTTGCTCTTCTTCCTAAATAGAGTATATAAACCAGGTCCAAATCCTTTGGCCCTGCCCATTCCTCAGTGGTAAAGGTAATAATAGTTCCTGAATTTACATGCATTAGGCACAGAACAGTGATAAGTAGAACTCTAGCCAGAGGTCCTCGCACGTATCCTACATATGTGTTCATGGCCTGGAGTACTGCCTTCAGCATTATTTGTGAACAGGGACACTGGAGGGATGAGACTTTCATTCCTCCCCTAGAGTGGAGAATTTTTGCTGCCCACGCAGCTTGTTCAAAGTCCTGGTACTAACTCTGGCTGGAGCCTGAGCTATGCATTTTGGAAAGCCTCTCATATGATTCTGATGGACATGCCTGGTTAAATCTTACTCTTGAGCGTTGTTCACCACAAATTAAACAGCTAACTTCAAGGGTTAGCTTTGTCACCAAGTTTTCTATCCATGGACAAGTTCCTAAAACATTATGACCCTCATTAATAAGCCAGAGAAAATATTGACCCTTTCCCAAATGTTTGTGAAGATTAAGTGATAGAATGCATCGACAGTGCATAGCACATGGGAATTCAATAAATAAAAATACTATTATTATACAACTAAGTAATGTGACTCTCTTCCCAGGGAGAAGATGAAAAATGCATCTATTCATTATGGTAGTAAACAGGAATAAACACCTTTTAGAGAAAGGTAGATCTGACGCTACTTTAAAAATATTTTATTCTGGAAAACCTCATTTGGTCAAAAGATGGTCTTAGAATGAAATCCAGTAAAATACAGGCTAAGTCCATGGAAAGAGCTATCACAGAACCCAATGAAATTCAATTTAATTCTTTACCTAAGCTTATAAATAAGTGCTGAAGTTGCCTTTCTCCATTTAAAGTGCTTTCAGCTAAGACAAACACCTCAAATCCTCTTATTTTCCTTTAGTCGCACTTAAATGAACACCTTAGTTATTTCTGACACGTCTAATCCAACCTGGAGTCCTCCATACCTTCTGTAGCTGCTATTTATTTTCTCCAGAGTCTAATAGTTCCTGTCTTTCTAAAAGACGAATTCAGAAGCCTCTCCCAGATTCCTTTCTCTTGCTTCAGGTCAGAGAATTTACTTTGAAACCCATGATGTTTCTAAGTAGTAGACCCAAGCCCCTTCATTCATAAAAGGGATATAAGGCTGGAAGAAAAATTTGCCTCACAATTTTCTAAGTGATAAAGCAACGATTATGGAATCCATACTTGGTGATTAATTGGAAAATCTTGGGCTCCAACACAGAGGGCTGCATCTCACACTGTGACAGAGGAAGCATTTAGGAGCAATAACTTCAGGGGGATTCAGGCTTAGAAATCTTAATGTCATAAGTCAAGGAAGCCCATATTCTCCATCTCACTGCTGCAGCTCAGAGCCGCAAGTTGGTCAGGAATGGCGTTCACACACCAGAGCTGCAGCTTGGAAGGAAAGATTCTTCTTCCTTTAACAGATGCCTACACCACATTTTGTTTTCTTTTTGAAGAATCATGACTTTAAAAAACAAGTGTAGTAGTACATCAATTAATTGGTAATAAATGAGAAACAGACAGTGTCAAACATACAGTTGGTGAAGATTATAATTTAAATATGCTCTTCAAGCAATGGTAGATAGGAGACTGATACTTCTATGAATAAACAAAGTTCTAACCAATGTGGTCACCTTGTTATAGATTACATGGTGTATATAAGAATATGGTGCACAGTTGAGAGAGAAAAATAATAAGGATATACATTTCCCCGAGCCATTCTTGCTCAAAGATTTCAATAATTCTGTAATAATAAGAAATTCAACATATGCTATAATAGCTCTAATTTTATTTTGTGTATTTGGTATATAGTAATTCTTTATCACATTCCATAGTATAGATATTCCCAATTAAATTTTCTTGTTGCTTTAAAAAGTTTCACCCCAAAATAACTTCCTCAAGTATTAGTTTGCATTTTAAAATTGCATTAATATATATTCTAATTTAAAAATAACTCAAATTGTTACTTAAACACACAAATTATATGTTGTCTTTAACAGCACCATTTTTAAACTTTTTTGTGTTTCTCTTTAAAAAAAAAATAAATCAAAGTAATACGTCACTTAAATATTGCTTAAAATGTTAAATTTATTCAGTCTTTTAATAGTTATCTTTTCCTACTGTGAGTCAGCAATTTTTCTAGGCACTGAGAAATTCAATAAACAAAACAAAACCATAAAAAAAAAAACCCATTCTGATGAAGATTATATTCTAGTTGGGGCTCAGATGCTGCAGTTATAAGATCTATGGGAGAAATAAAATGAAAGAGGAAGACGAGGGCTGTAGGGAGGAGGGGGAATATAGTAACAGGTACTATACAGTAATTTAATTACATCTTTATTTAAAAGATCACGCCATAAGTATACTTGGTCTTGAGCTCAGTTGGCTTTCAGATTTCTCTCTTAATAAACCAATTCTGTGTCTTGTGTTGTAATTTGATTTCCTACATCCTTTCTAAAAAAAGTGTCTGTAACATATGATGATGACTTAGTAACCGGCTTTTAATGAAATTAACTTTTGCTTGATTCTGGATCATATCTATCTTCTCATCTTTTCATTAAGATAGCTAAACCAAAGGAGAAAATGCTTCTTAAGGTTAATGGATTTCCTCAATCTCTTTAATTCACAGTATAACTGTCTAGTATGTACCAGACATTAGGCTAAGCTATGATGAATAAGGCCATAAAAAACCTCCTGCATAGCTGGGAATACATACTGGGTTACAATGATGAGAACCATAATAGAGAGAACCTAGAAGTCCCACTTAAGTAGGAAGGAAGGACTTATTAACAGAGGTAACCAGGGAAACAGATAATGCTTTCCAAAAGAGGGGAAATCTAAACTCTCTGGAATGATGACTAGTCATCCAGGCTGGTATCAGAGGAGGACATTCTAATACATGCTGTGTACAAAGGCATGGAGCAGTTAACTTGGCAGAGGCATCAGGGAAATTCCAATAGCTCTATGGGCATTTGAAACAAAGAGTCCCTGAAAGTCCTGAGATTGTTGGGAGGGGAGCTAAGTAAGTGATAGAGAGCAAATATCTTGAAAACTTCAAAATTTCCAGGCCATGACTCTAGTAGCATCGGACCTACATATATCCACGGATACCTGGGACGAGAACACTGGATGTGTGTGGTTGAGAAAAGGCTGCAGTCTCATGTTTAAATACCAAGAAACATTTTATGTTCCCTGGTAGAAGCATTTCCATCTCCGGAACTCTAGTCTGTGTAGCCACTGCATTTTCTTGGTTATTATTGATATTTTTTTCTGTTGTGTATTTATTCTCTCCATCCAGGGTAACCTATAAGAAAGCTGTGATGTTGTGTCCCCACTGTCTAAAACAATGTCTGAAACACAGTAAATACCCAATAAATATATGTTGAGTGAATGAAAGAATGGATGACTAGTAGAAATAAAGGGCAATTTGTATAGGATTAATGGTTATGTCAGAAATTTTTGAAATATTAATGTTTCAAGCCTTTGTACTTGAAATGGAGAAAAATAATAATAAAGTGGAAATTTAAGAGAGAGAGAAGTTAAGGAAAGCTTTGTTGGTTTTTAAGAATGGGAAAAAAGCCCTGAATGCATGTGAAATTTATAGGGAAGGGACTGATGAAGCAAGACATTAAAGATAAGAAAAGGATAAAAGATGAGACACGATCCTAAATAATCAGGAACTACTAGATCAGAGCTGCTGATTTTTATTGAAGGATTAGCCTCAGAAAAGAGAAAATGCAGAAGATCCTGTCGTCTTTCCTATTTCCTTCCTTCCATTTCCCTCTCTTAAGCTTTCTTTCCTTCCTCCCTTTTTCTGTTTTTCATTCCTCCTTCCACAGTTGCTGTTTTAGTACTTCTACAGTGCCAGGTGCCGTGAAATAGATAAGAGATTTATTTGATTAGAACCAAAAAGCAAGAGCTGACAATAGACAAGAGGGAAGAGAAATTGCCTTTGTGCCAAGGAAATTAGCAGCAGCATCCCTAATGGGTTTATTATAGCTACTCTATTAGTCACAAGTAAACAAAATGGACTCTGGTTGATTTAAATAGAAAATGAGTGAGTTGGAATTGCAGGGGATATTCTCACAAAACCTACTAGAAGGCCAGATACAGGTTATGGCAAGGGCCAAGCAAGACAGAGCTGAGACAACCCAGACATCACCAATGGCCATCAGCTGCCACTTCTGCAACGGACATCACCTCTGGTTATCATTTCCTTGCTGGGCTGCAGTACTCTGAGCTCCTGTCACCACACCACTGGGCTCTGAACTCTACTCAGGGGCCATAAAAATCCTTCACTGACCCTTCCTTTTGCTTCAGTCCCTCAGGAATCACACAGGTTCATCTGACTGGTCATGCTCAGGTCACATAGGACCCAAGGGAGAAAGGAATACCTAAACTTTTCTCACTTCCAAATGGGGCAGTGGCTCTGCCTCTTATCTTTCTTTAGATTTTCACACACGTCATTATGGATCCTGGTCATCCCGAAAGTCAAGTATTCACTAGAAGCAGTTCCAGAAGAGAGAACTCACATGGTGTGAAGGCAGAAATGACTCTGGCTCCACAGAGTCTTGTTCATAGCTTTACCTGAATCACTGCGTGACTTTGTATGAATCACCCACACTCTCCAGACCATTGTTAAGCTCTCTGTAAAATGTGGTTGCTGTTTCCACATGTTTGCTAGCCCTTTCCAGTGCTGAGATTTCTAGATAGCTTCTTAAAGCTAAAGAAATACATCAGTAAAACAAGCCATGCTCGGGTTTGCAGCATTTTATCACTTATGACCCTTCTTGGCAAGCCCTTAGGGGGTAAGTAACATAGACTGGAATATCTTTACTGGGTATTGTAAAGGTAGAAGAATACAAATGAGAAATGTTAAAGGTTGGGCACATATACACCGGTCAGATGAACTGAAGTGGAACTCAGAGAGACAAGGTGCCAACACTACAGTTATATTTATGCTTCTGAAACAGGAGGAAAAAAAATGCTGGGGGAACCACATTTCCCTCTTAAATAGTTGAATAGAAACAGGGAAAATAACACAATATAAAAGGCAGGATATGTCAAGTCAACACAAAACTCAGCTGGAGGTAACGGTCTAAACACGATTCAGGTTTCCGTTCCACAGAGATGTCTGAACCTGGAAGTTCAGTTCAGATGGGCATAGACTAAAAATGATTCAAAACTCATCTTTGTGACATGATCATCAAAGGCCATAAAGGAAAGCATCAGGAACACAGAAAGCTCAAATTGCCCAGTATGTTTTTAATAAGTGTTAGGAAGGTAGAAGACAATGCACTAGAATTATTTCTAGTATATCTTCAGTGGTTTAATAAATACACTGGAGAAGTAAATTAAGTTAAACCTGAAAGGCAAAAAAAGACTATCTAACATTGTATTTGTTCATAGTACCTGAGAATGTGATCACTCATTCTAGCCAACAGAAAAGGTGATAAACTCAAACTGCAAATTTGAATTTATCCAAGATCTCATTGATATTTTCCAACATAACAGATGCTGGTATCTTGGGGGAGAATTTCTTTCTCCTTACACCAATTATTTGGAATAAGGTATTCAGTTTAGGAATTGATGAATAGTAGGAGAGAAAGCTGGTTAATGATGTACCAGGAGATGATCTTTTTGAAAATCACCTACAAGCTCAGTTTTCTTACAAAATACTTACTTGGTTTATAACTTGACAAGACTGCTTTCCTTTATATATGAAGAGTAAAAAATAATCTGAATTAATTCAGAGAGATAGGTATTTTAGGTAGTGTGCATTTCCTTGACCTCTATTCTTTCCTTTTATACATTGCATATTTTTACTCATGAATACTCTCTGCAATACCAAATTCTAACAACAAGAAAGAAAGAGATTTTTTTTTAAATAAAATAGTATTCTACAATTGGACCAAGGCAACCAACACTTTGGGAAATATCCTGTTATTCAAGAGAACAGAGAGAGTAAAATAAAATGCTAAACGCTTTCATGGCCCTTGGACCTTCCTGCTAGGGATCCAAACTTGAACACAACCATATGCATCCTTCAATCATGAAAATCTAGTGGCAGAGCTCAAGGAGTTTCCAAAAATCATGGAGAAGCACTGTGAAGGAGTTTCCCTAGGCAGGTGTGTGGATACCACCACGGGAGGGGGACCCACCATAGAGGAAGCAGTCAACATGATCTTCGCAGAAGAGGGAAAAAGAGGGGAAGTTCCTCCTCTGGGGGAACTTGACTTTCACATAGCAATACAAAGAGACCAAAGTTTCCCATTTCATTATCTGTATTCAGGCATTTGCAGCTCTTACGGTTCTGGTCCCTGCCTATCTTTTCCATCAAATGTCTTGTCACTGTTTGCTCATAGCCTATACCTCGGGCTCTCCTAAGCCACCACACACTCTCACATCTCTTCACCTTTGGATATACCAGCCTCCTAACCTTGAATTCACCCCTGCCCCACTGACCTGTGTCCCTCCTAAGGCTACGAGCACCAGGATCAGGTACCTCATTAGCACGCATTGCAGTTTCACGTACACTACAGGTTCCGTGGTAAGGATTTGTAGAACACCTGAAAACCTGAAAAAGGCAGTGTGGATAGTGAGTAAAATCAGGAGCTGGGGAGGCACACTGGTGAGGTTTGATTCCTGTATCTTCTGCTTACTCTCTGGATGATATTGAGCAAGTTATGCAACCTCTCTGTGACTCAATCTCTGTATTTATGAGAGGATTTCCATGAGGATTAAATGAGATAATACAGGCAAGTCTCTCAGAACAGTATCTGACAGATGCAAATCCTAACTGTTAGGTATTCAAAACTAAAAAATTCTTGGATGGATATTTGTGGCAAAGACAGTAGTTATTCTCAAATATTGCATCTGCTCCTTAAGATTCTCCTACAGTTACACAGGGACATATAATGAATTCTAAGCAACAGACTATAATGAGAGAGCTAGCAGTGGATTCTCCAAGCTCTCTGTTGTCCTGCTACGGAGACCACAAGGCATATGTAAAGATGCAAGAGCCTTGGAACTCAAGTAGCCTGAATGAACATTATGTTCTCTAACAATAGAGACTTTAGGGTTATTGTTACTGCGGCATAAAGACATCTATCCTGACTAATTCAGGATCACCCTAAAGTTATACCAAAGAGATGGTGGTCCACTTTATACACTTACACTTACTTTGATGAAAACAAGTGAGTAGGTCCAAACAGCACAAGCAGCATAGCCTACAAATGCTGGAGGGATGAAATAGGAGGTTGTGAAAAAAAGCTGTCACAGGGATGGAGAAGGAGAAAACAGAAGAATGTTGATGATTCAATCTTGGTTCAGGCATGTTTGGGATTAGTAACACATTTCTCAAAATGTAAAGAAACCTAAATAATGACCAAAGTGATGTCACATTCTTTTATTTGGGATGTGCTTTTTTTTTTTTCCTATCAGTAAGACTAAAAACAATCAAGAATTTAGAAAAAAGAAATCTTACTTTCATTATTGGATTATGTTAGTAAAAAGAAATAAAACAAATAATTGCATTTCTTAAACTTTTTTCTGGAAACAGGTAGATTTTTGAGTGCAGGTGGGAGTGGGTCACAAACTCCTTTGAAAATATTATTAAAAACTATGGATTTTTCCCTGTGGAAAAATGATAGTGCCCAAATAAACACAGTTTCCAGGGCTCCTGGACCTAGAGTTACAAAACCTTATGTTGTGAGTTTCCCTTTTAAATCCTAATTTGAACTATCTAGAAATATCTTGAGAGAAATTCCCTAACAATCTTATCAGTTGGGCTACAGTTAATAAAAGTACAAGCTTCATGGGGAATGTAGATGCACCATGAACACTTAAATTAGTTTAAGTTAAATGTTGTGTTAAGTTAAGTTAAATGTTGTGGAAGGCAAATGGCCAATATTCATCAAATTGAAAAATGGTAGTCTTTAAGCCGGCAATTCTTTGGAGACGAATTATCTCTATAGATACACTTGAAAAATTATGCCATGATGTATGTTTAAGGATCTTCATTATAGTTTTGTTTCTTATAGCAAAAATACTGGAAAATAATGACCATTGACCAGAAACTGGTTAAATTAGTTATAGTACATTGATACAATAATACTATGCAGCCTTTAAATAAAATGAAACTGGTTTGTATGTGACATGGAAGATGATATATTTATTTAAATCAATAAACATAACTGGTTTATGGTCTTTTTAGACAATTTTTTACAAGAATGTGTGTGTGTTATATGTGTGTGTGTGTGTGTGTGTTTTGAAAGAATCTGCAGGAAACCATTAAAAGTAGTCATTTTTGATGAGGCGTATGCCCATACATGCCACATAGGAACATTTAATAAATATGTTTGCTTTTATATATTATTTGTTGAGCTCACAATTCCTCTATGCTCAACACTTTCTTCAATGCTTTGGAAAGACAAAAGAATGTGGAAGACAGTCATGACCACTGACTTTTAATCTTGTTAATAAGAAAGACAGATATTTGAAATAACTAGAGAAAATATAAAAGACAATATATAAACAACTACAAGTTGAAATGATAAAATCTGCATAATAAGCGCTAAACAATGTGTTCTTAGACTAGGGAGAAACTGCTTTATCAAACAACATATTCTCACCTTAGGCAAATGTTTGTGTGTGTGTGTGTCTACTTTGAAAAAAAACATGTGAATCATACAATTTACATAGAAAGAACTCAGGAAAGCACAACTTTAATTCCAAAGGGCTGAACACACACACACACACACACACACACACACACACTCTGACTCCTTACAAGGATATCACAAACTTCTTTCTCATAATTTTGGTTATTAAAGGTAGAGCAAGCTCTGAAGATACTTACAACTTATTTATCAAGCACCAAACCAAATAAGAAACATCAAATAAGAAAATAGCAATTCCAGGGGGCCTGGGTGGCTCAGCCAGTTAAGTGTCCAACTTGTGATTTCGGCTCAGGTCATGATCTTATGGGTTGTGAGATTAAGTCCAGAGTTAGGCTCAGTGCTCAGCAGGGAATTTGCTTGAGATTCTCTCCCTCTGGCCCTCCCTATGCTTGTGTGCACACATACTCTCTCTGTCCAATAAATAAATAAATCTTAAAAAAAAAGAGAAAACAGCAAGTCCAACTCATATACCATGTGGTGTTTCTCTAGTTGCTTCTAGATGTGCAATATAAGTTCTTACATGACTTCAACTTTCAGACACCAGCAAGCTATATTTGGCAATGTTGGCAGCTTTATTAAGATAGCTGTTAGTGATGCTAAGATACGCTCATTTTCGACAGAGCCTGACAACATTTGCTACATAGGCCATGTTGACAATTGCACCAGCTGGATCATTTTGAATCCTTACAGTAGACAAATCTGTCAAAAAAAGTCCACTAGTCTGTGTGTATGTACCTGAACAATCACAGCCATGACTGACATTTTTTCAGTGATGCTAAGATCATATCTTTCTGGGAGAGAATACTGATATTTATAGTAGACTTAAAAAGAAATTTTGGCCAAAACATTCTAAAATTCAGTAATAGTTCTATGAAAAAATATGCAGTTAAATTAGTAGAAGATCTACAGTGAATAGCTATTTCAGTTAAGATCGTTTTTGTTTCAGGGGCGCCTGGGTGGCTCAGTGGGTTAAAGCCTCTGCCTTCAGCTCAGGTCATGATCTCAGAGTCCTGTCGAGCCCCGCATCGGGCTCTCTGCTCAGCAGGGAGCCTGCTTTCCCCTCTTTCTCTGCCTGCCTCTCTGCCTACTTGTGATCTCTCTCTCTGTCAAATAAAATAAATAAAAATCTTTAAAAAAAAAAATAGATCGTTTTTGTTTCAAAAAACACTCACTTTTACACGCTGACTAATTGTGATAAATGTGGTACTTGTTGTTTCGTGTTGTTCTAAAATGATTCCAAAATTTCCTTAATGACTAAACTATTCTAAGTAGCATTGAGGAGGTCTGTTGGCTAGAGTTTACAGGCACGGAATTGAGAAAACACAGTGACGGTAGTTTGGGACCAGCATTAGCCCCCAATCTTCCCAGCTATTGATAGAAGATGGGATTCTGGACTCTTAGTAAGATCCAAACACGGGCTCACATTTGTATATTAGGAATAGGGAGGCTTTCCCTCTTGAGGATGATGACACAGGACCACCTCCATGAAGTTCCTCTCCCTAGGTTCATTTGCTGCACTAATTTGAGTGTAAATCTGGCTGGGAAATGAGGACAGGTAAAGGGCACTTTATCTCACATGTTGGACTGCTGGCCTGTGATTGAGTTGACAGCCTTCTGTAGTCCATCACTTGCCCAGGAAGTCTGAGAGAGAACTCGTGACAGTTGAGCCACTTGCTTTAGGATTGCCTTAATTACTCTACACACCAAGTCAATTTTACCTCTTTCCTAAGATCTAAAACCTCTTATTTAATAGTATTCACTTCTTCCGTTTGTCTTAGAAAGTGAAGAACTATGATGTAGGTCATTAAGATAGATGATGCAGGATATCTCAGAGTTTCTGATAATTTACTGCTTATTTAGGAAAATGACTTCTCTACTTACCAGGAACTGCTGTGACCAAAAGTGATGGAATTTTTTGAAAAACAAAACACTGTGGTATCTAAAATGCCGTGGATTCCAAAGGATAGTGCTCTCCTAGGATAAAGGGGAAGCTCTTCAGGAAGTACACAGATAAGAACATCAGTGAACCACAGATTGCTCGTGGTGAGAGCAAAAATATGCATTGTTGCTTCACAGAAAGACCACTCTTTGTTCCTGCACCTGGAGACGCCTATTAATAGGAGTCACCTAGATGTTGGTTATACATAATTTAAAAATAGGCATACAAATTACTGGGCTAGGTGGGTCTCCTGCAGAAATCAGCAGGTGATGAAAGAGAAGAAGAATCTTCTTAAATATAAATTCTTAGTGCCTATCCAGTGGAGAGTAAAATCGACATGATTCAAAGATTAATTAAGCCATTCCTAAAGTTCTTTTTTAGTTGCTAAATACAGGGGGGGAAAATCAACTTAATCATAGACAAACACTCTGAGAAACAGAATTGTCTCATGCTAACTCACCTCTCTCACTTAACATCCAGCTACCACCTAGCAGCTGGCAAACGTGTACTCTGAATAATAGATTCTGCTCTCAGTAAAGAACTGTGTTTTCCTGGAAGTAACTCATAATAGATTAGTTATACCTTAAAAAAAATAAAGGATTTCTCAAATTGCATGTATGGATGAGTGGAATGAGAATGTCAAGAAGATTCTGGAGCTTGTTCTAAATTTTGCTGAGGTCCAAATTCAGATATTGGGAAGAGGTGTGGGCAGACAGTGGCGTACAAGCCATTTGTGCAGCCTCATGGGGAATGAAACCTCATCTGAAGCTAAGTTAAGGAGAAGGGGCCTCAGAATGCAAAAAAGTATCAAAAGGCAGATAGGATATTGATTCCATTAGATAATATGAAATCGGACTGTAATAATGATATCAATAAAAATAATAACAATACAATGTATATATATCAAGGGCTACATATTTAGAATCTTATATGCATTATCTTATTGATCCTGATAACATTCTTAGGAATTATATGATATCACAACTATTATTATCACCATTATTATTTCATCCACTTTGCAAGTAAGGAAATGGAGACTTTATACAAATTAAGAAAATTGCCTAAAGCCACTTTGCGTTTAAATGGCAGTGCCCAGGCTCTCAACAACTATGCTGCCCTGAGCCGTCCATCTGCTCAAGGGAACTTAGCAAAGAGGCAAGAGACATCAAGAACCTGACTGAAATCCCATAGTACGGTCTGCTGCAGAGAGACTAAGCCAAGAGCCACTGATAGTAAAAATTCCCTGATGGCAGCAACTGCTGCTATGAAACCTGCAAAAGCATCACTGGGAGATGATGCTAGTTACAATGCCCCTAAACATTTGCTACTCAAAATGTGGTCCCTAGACTAGCAAAATTAATGCTTGTTATAAATGCAGAATCTCAGGGCTCAGCCCGATCCTGCTGAATCTCTTTATAACAGATCTTATGAATCTGCATAAGATCTCTAGATAATTCATATACAAATTAAAGTTTGAGAAGCATTGCCAACATATCACCCATAAAGTACTGTAGGTTGCAGCCTGAGATAGAATGTTACAGCTTTACTTTCAATTTAACCAGATGAACTGGGGGGTAAGAATTGCATATAGGGGGATTTATTATTTATAGAAAGGTAATTACATCAGTATTAAGATAGGACGTTCAATTTAGGGACACGGCAGACTGTGCTACTCTCTATGACAGGAATTTATAAGACTGCTGTGTACTGTGGGTATGGAATTAGCTGCCAATCCCTGAGGTCCAATTCTGTCTCCTGAAAATCTTCTCTGAGGCAGCTGATACCATGGTGCTGTTCTAAGACAAGTTAGAGGTAAGATAAGGAGGCACCTCTGTATGTCATCATGGAGCAGCATCCTAAAATGTAATCCATGAAAAAACATCTACCTACTTGGAAATTGTAGGTGGAAATGTGGAATGGATAATGCTTTCATAACAAATGCAGACTGAAAGTTGGTAGTCCCCATGGAGTCTAGAAAAGTGAAAGTTAGTAAGAAGCAAGGACATTGTTTCTTTAGCATCATCCAGAGGAGAAGATATCATCACCAGTCACCAGAAATATCCCCTCCATTGGACAGCTATATCTATTTAGAACAGACGATGTCTTGATGAATGGCTGCTTAAGGCCACTTTACTACCTATGTTCTGATCCCAAATTCATCAAGCAAATTTTTCTTATTTTAATTCACCTTGTCAGGTCAGTTCCCAACTGGTAAGATGCATTTACCAGATGGTACGTAAATCCAGTCCTTGTTACAAATTATTGAAATGGCTTTCTGCCGCAAATCTCTTAGGGCAAATTTGGGTGGTGTTAATCTCTTTCACGCTGACCTAAATATTTGGGAATTGCTAAAGGAAGACACTAGACCTTGAATGAGGAGTAGCTGTGATCAAGTTCAACATTATAAAAGGGCTGACCTAAAATAATCAACATTAATTGTTTAACCAATTCAACTATTTTTTGGTCAGTAGTAGTATAGAACTGAATTGCTAACTACTGTACTTGATCTGTGCCGTCCTTCGGAGAGAAAATATGCCGTGCATGCTCCAGGTAAAACTGTGCTTCCCCTGCTTTCACCCTACCCTTGGCAACAATGGGGAGGGAGCTGGGTGCTTCAGATGTTGTGGGGGAAGCCATTTTTCATACTGTTTCTATGTGCAATAAGGGAATTCTTGTGCTCTGGGATTAAAATGAGAGTCAACACAACTCCTGGTTCTCCAGATAAGACCATCCACACCACTGGCCTCCATATTGCCATTAGAAGGTTGGAAAGGGGTAGCTATGCTTTCCTCATAATAGGCCCCAGTAAGCTGTGGAGGTGGGAGACATGTCCTCTTTGCTTCTGTTCTGGTTTGTTGTTTTTTTTCTCCATAATTGTTTCTGTCAATGATTCTTGGTGATTTTAATGTCCATGTGGTGATTCTCCCAATAACCTGGACTTGTTCTTGATTTTTCCTGAGATTTCCAGGTCTATAGACATATTCTAAAATTTGTCATTACCAATTTCTCTAATGATGCCATTCTCCAAGTACCGGAAAATCCAGGCAAACCAGGACGAGTTGATTATCCTACCGCAAAGCCACATTTACCTCATCCATAATGAGGTAAGAGCAGAATCTGAGAGGAGCTATTTACATGCTATTTTAGCAAATTAATAGGTTTGTTTTTCATATTCACTAAATCTAGTAATAATAAAAAACTGAATTTATGTTTTATGACCTTTTCCAGGTCACTCACTCCCTTTTCTACCTTTACAAAAACCCTACCGAGATCTGTAATCCATTAATTCTATCACTTTTGAAATTTTCATTAAATTTTATTTTTATTTTATTTTTTTTAAATATTTTTATTTATTTATTTGTCAGAGAGAGAGAGAGCACAAGCAGAGGGAGCAGCAGACAGAGAAGGCAGAGGGAGAAGCAGGCTCCCTGCTGAGCAAGGAGCCGGATGCGGGACTCGATCCGAGGACCTTGGGATCATGACCTGAGCCGAAGGCAGTGGCTTAACCGACTGAGCCACCCAGGCGTCCCATAAATTTTATTTTTGTTATAAAATACAGAGAATCAACTTCTCAATTCTGCAAATAAAACTCGAATTGTTAAAATTGAAATGAAGCCATTATCCGTTTTGAGATAATTCTATCATAAAACTGAAACTTTTTGTCTGTGACATGCTATATTCTCCATTTATTTCAGTTTTACAAAGTCCTAATATACTACATATTTATTTCATTATTTTTTGATTGACTGTCTTTCTCCCCTAGAGTGTGACATCAATGAAGGCAAGTATTTTTGTGTGTTTTGTTCACTGTTGTATATTTAGGACTTAAAATGGAGTGTCTGACACAAAACAGGCCTTTAATAATACTTAATTTTTACATTCATTCATCCATTTGCCTAAACAAATTTCTACATACAGAATTCTAAGATAACTGAGAAACAGAATCTATTTTTAAAGATTTCATGTATTTGCCTGACAACTGTTTAAATAATTATAGTGCAAAGTGTAATATGAAATAGGAATATACACAGTGATTTATGGGGGCACTGAGGAAATGTATACAAGTCAGAGTGGGGCTAGAGCAATGTTGAGGAAGACGTGCTGCTTACTCCAGAGGGGGTGGTCGGAGCTATTCAAGCGAAGGGAAAGATGATTGAGGGTATATTCTAGGAAGTCCAAAGTACAGAGGCAGAAACCTTAGAGAGTCTGTCAGCGTGTTTATGGGCTATGAAATGTGAATTAGAGAGAGGCAGAGATGAGGACTGAGAGTCACTGGTGCAAGTTTAAGAAACCTAGATCCCCCCCCTCTTTTATGTATATTATAGGAAACCACTCAGGAGTTTTAAATATGGAAGTGAAATATACAGATTCATACTTTATAGGATGAGATCGAACATGTAGTCCAGGGCATCCACGATAACAAGTTAGGCATGATTTATAGCAACAGAGAAGACAGAACAGATTTGAACAGTATTGGTTTTTAGGAGGCATTAATGAGAGAACTGACCAATAAGGGGAAAGAGTGAAGTTAGTGATGACCATTAGCTAAAAACGATCAGTACTGTGACCAGATCAAGTTAAAAATTAACACAAAAGCAGCTTTCCTATATAGAAAAGATGTCTTTTCAAAGGACATTCAAGCACAAGACACGTAGAAAGAAACCTAACAAGAAAGTTGCCAGATATATGTAAACACAATTTAAATTTTTATTAAGACGTAAGAGAAAACTCGAATAACCAGTGACTCCTTATGCCTGCATAGAAATAGTAACATCAGTGCATTGGGAATGCAAATATAAATTAAATATGTCTACATCAATTACTATTACGATTCTCATCTCTTCCCCTCCCATTTTGCTTCTTGATTTCAATCTTAAAGAAAAAACTTGCTAAAAATTTATGTATATAAATAAATGTGTAAGAATAAGAAGAAAAAGTCAAAGAAGATTTGTTAATGGTAGAGAACTACTATGTTAAGTGTATACTAAGCTGTACTAATTAAACCATGCCATAATGGCTTAGGAGTTGACACATCAATGCAACAGAAAAGAGGACAAAAATAGAACCATCTGTATGGGATATTTAGTACATGATAAATACAGGTTTTTAAAACGCAGTGATGGGAAAACACGTTACTCAATAAACTGGATTAGGATGGCTATGTTTTGAGGAAAAAGAACTGGACTCTTACCTTTCTTAACAAAATAAATTCCAAATGATTCACTGTCAACAAAATTTAAAAATCAAACAATAAATTCTGAAAAGTGTTTGCATTACATATGGCATAATTTCCTTCATCTATAAATAAATAGTAATGGTTTATTTAAAACAAATAAGCAACTGCATGAAATGGGCAAAAGATCTGAATAGCCAGTTCTCTCTCTCTCTCTCTGTCTCACATACACACATTTCATATAAACAACTAATAATATACACAAAAGCTCCCCTCACTTAACTAAAATATGCCAATTAAAACAAAATTTGTTGTTTTCACCAACTAGAATCGCAAATATTGTAAACATTTATGAAATTCCGTATTATTTAAAGTATGGGGAAATCCATACTATCATCCCTCTTTGCCGGAAGTTTGCAGATGCTTCATACCAATTTTTGCAGGGAAACTGCAAATTTTCAAAATATAAAATATATATGTCATTTGGAATTTAGTCTGTGATAAGATTCACTTGAACAAGCTCCTTAAATGTACACTACAATAGAAAGGATATTGAATTGGGTGTGTAAGGTGGGTTCCACACTTACAATGCAATGTTATGGAGCTATTGATGAAGAGTGAGTTATAGCTATGAGTTTTGCTATAGGAAGATTATGCATAATTATATTTTTAAGTGAAAGAAGCAAGTTAGAGATCAGTATATGTTATTTGATTACATTAAAAATAGCATATGCACATGCTTTTTTATTTGCATATGCATGCAAATATGTGCTGGAATAAACCGCTAACAATAGTACAGCTGAGGAAAGGAACTAAGGCAGCAGTAAGTAGAGGAAGGAAATTTTTCAGTTTTTGTTTTGAACACTTCAATATTTTCTGAAATGTTCTAGAATGACCTTATATTACTTCTAAATAAAGACTACCTAGTGGTGAATTAAATGCTGCAATATTCTACAGTTCTAACTGGATTTCCTAGCAATACCAAATTTAGAATAAAATTAGACCATTTCCTCCCCAGTAAAGAATATGTTTCAGTAGACAGCTGAGTAGACGTGTTGTGGAGGCATAGAGAAACAGGATAAATATTAATAAGACAAATATTAACATGTCCCATTCATTCATCCATATGATTGCAAAAGCACCCCTCTTTCCCCTCCCCCCCCCGCCATATAATTGACCTGTAGATTCAAGGACTCAGTTAATTTTGTCAGGAATTTTTCTGGAGATGGCGGTAAGTGATTAACATAACCCAATATTGAATATTTATCAAAAAATCCTTTTACATTCTTGCTCTGGTTTCTTGTTCACCAGGCAAACTTCTTATAAGTTGGCTTCCCAACTACTTCTGCTTAGTGTTGTAAATTAATAAATTGATATTCTCATTTATACTTCAGGCTCTGTGAACTTGATTAATGTGAGTCTCATCCTCAGCAACTGACCCACTCTTGGAATGCTGACAAGATCAAATTTCCGAGCATGTGGAACCAATCCTAGGCTCTAGGTTCCAGTATCCTCTCCAAGGCAAATGCTAACTTTAGAAATGTTTCATTCAAATAAAACAGACTTCTGCTAAAAACAGTTCTTTTAATTAAAATGTTCCATTTCTATTAAATTATAATGATTATTAAAAGCTTAATGTAAACCTTACCTTCTATATAAAAACTTCCATCATTATAACAGGTGATTCGCTTCTTCTAAATGTTTGTAGAAATTGTTTCCCTTGTACTTGTTGGGCATTTATCACACATTGATTGCATTTTTATTCATTGACATTGATCATATCCGGTACAAAATTGAGCTACTGGTATATTTTCTATAATGAATGTTATCTGGCATAATCCCTTACATTCAGTGTGGTTCAAATTTAGTATATATTCATTGATTTAAGGTTTCTTGATTGTCCTCTTCTGCATCAACGTCTCCTCTGAATTTATTTCCTATATTACCATTTAAACAAATGCCTTATTACATTTCTTAAATTTTATTTTATATTATTAACTTGTATAAATGACTAACTTTCCTTTAGTTCACATGCTTGTTGGTGGTGGAAAACATTTATTAATCCATGTAAAAGAAATGCTTGCTGAATGAATCTAAATGTGTATACTCCTTTACATAACCTTAATGCATTGTGCTTTTTTTTGACAAAATATAAAAATTATTTATTATTTTTTTTATTGTTATGTTAGTCACCATACAGTACATCCTTAGTTTTTGATGTAGTGTTCCATGATTCATTGGTTGTGTATAACAACCAGTGCTCCAAACGATCCATGCCCTCCCTCCTTAATACCCATCACCGGGCTCACCCATCCCCCCACTCCCCTCCTCTCTAAAACCCTCAGTTTGTTTCCTGGAGTCCATATGCTTTTAAATAAAATACAGTCCGTCCATATGAGCGTTAAATAAACAGATACCCATATAGAATTACAGGAGCTCCTAATAGAAGTTCTACAAACTAAAGTGATTCAGGAATTTTTTTAGACAAATATTCTTACATTTGCTTTGAAGGAAAACAGAAAAACGCAAGCCTTATTTGGAGTTAGGTTCACTTTTAAAGAGTGGTAGTAAGTAGATGATAAATTAGCAAAGAGGCATTCACCCACCAGCTATGCAATAATTGTTTTATTTTTGTGCTCTCTTTCTGTTTCTAGAGTGAAGAAAAATGTTCTGTGAGTTGATATATTCTTTTCATATATTTGAAAGGCTGCATTAGCTTTTGTTAATTAACTTAATTACTGTGACTCAAGCAACCATGGCTTGCCTGAAATGTTAGTCAGGTCTGGAATAGAGCAGGGGATGTCTGATGGAAATTATACTTCCTGTAGACTCTGTCTGGTGTTCTTTCTTTATTAGTATTTGGCCACCTTGCTTTATGGAGTTTGGCTATCTAGGACCACATATTAAACAGATTATAAAAGTACAGAAGTGATCCATTGAACTTGAATAAAGAAAGCATTTTTATGGCAAGTGTAGATTAGTTACTTCTAAAATTCTATTTAAGAAATTAGTTCCCATATTCAACTTACCTCGAGGGTATTAATTATCAGAGCTAGAGTGAATCTATAAAAGTTACATTTCCTGTTTACGTTTGCATATACGATCTCTGCATCTAGCTATTCCTCATCTAGGCTATAAAGTCAATTCATTTCTCCAGAAAGATTCTTCTGTTTCTCAAGTTCAAAAACTGCTGTCTTATCTTGTTCTTAGGCATTTCTGTCATTTTTTAAATTAACATATAATGTATTATTTGCCCCAGGGGTACATGTCGGTGAATCATCAGGCTTACACATTTCACAGCACTCACTATAGCACATACCCTCCCCAATGTCCATAACCCAGCCACTCTATCCCTACCCCCCCACCCCCCAGCAACCCTCAGTTTGTTTCCTGAGATTAAGAGTCTCTTATGGTTTGTCTCTCTCCCAATCCCATCTTGTTTCCTTTTTTCCCTCCCTGCCAACCACAACCCCCCACCCTGCCTCTCAAAT
>CM052887.1:71821758-71838765 GCA_028534135.1 Potos flavus | reverse complement strand
AGTGTTTTTTAATATCTGTATGAAATTTGATCAGTTAATTAATTTCTCAGAGCCTCAGTTTCTTTGCATGTAAACTAGTGATAAAAACATCTAAGTCACAAAGTCGGAGACGATGATGATGATGATAGTGATGATGGTGGTGATGATGATGCTAATGCCATTTATTTAACATTTACTATGTGCTAGTGTGGTAGCTTCTATGGTAAGCACTTCTGTCACCTACTTAATTCCTAAAACACCTGAATGAAATATTGTCTTCCTTATGTGAGTTTAAAAAGATAATTACCTAAGATTTTATAGCAAGTGATAGGATTAGAACACAGGTTAATCAGATCCCAAAGTTATGTCCTTAACATTACGGCAAAACTTCCTATGACAAAATCTTCCATGCACAATATACCTAATTTCTAGGTAATTGCGCATATTGGGAAGAAAGTATTGATTTTTAAATAGAAGTCCCTGCTGAGAAGCTAATAAATATGATTCATGAATGGATTGTATAACTGCTCTTATCTCTTCTCCTTGAAGAGGGTTATTACACTGATTTCTTTCTTAATTTACTATGGGGAACTAATATTCTATTATTTATTCAGTTCAGATACCACAATAATGTAATACCATAAAAATAAATTGAAGTATTCTGAGTAGAAAGCAAGTAATTAACATTGCTTCAGCTGTGTTCCACAGAGTGAGGGACTGTTTCATGACTTAAAAGCTTGTTTGGTTTTTAAATATATTCATCTCCTGAAATGCAGTTGTATTATTAACACATTTTCTCTGCCTTTGTTATTTCTTGAAGCACTTTTAAATTGGTTATTTTTCTACCCATGATAAGGGAAATAGTTATGTAATGCTATTCGAGAATAGGCCTAATATCTCCTTTTAAGGTTTCCCTGAGGTACACTAAAAATTTTATCATTTACAATTTATTTTAGTTGGGTACTGTTTTGAATCATCATCATCATCATCATCTTTACCACCATTGTCCACCATCTACCTTGTAATGGGTTTTCATTTTTTTGAAATTGTGTGGATTCCAATTTAGTAGTTAACCCCCACATAATCCTGAACAAGGAGCTGTGGACAGAACATGCTGCCTCATAATGTAGAACAATGTTTACTCTGGATTTTCTTGAGTCTAAGAGATGGTGTGGGGAGGGAAGTGAAGGGACTAGATGAGAGAGAAAGAAAAATGAGATGAAGGAAAAGGTAGGATAAACTTCCATAGTATGTCAGAAGTACTAATTCCAAACACATGGTAGTTCTTCACTTCACTACACAACCTATCTCCTATCAAGTTTTTTTTTTTTTTAAAGGCTAAGTATACTGTATATTTCATTTTGCTATTTTGGCATAAATGTTTCAATCACACCAAATTGAGAAAAAATAATGAAAACTGTACTCATAATTCCACTTAAGGATAAAACTGTACTACTGTACATTCACACCTTGCTAAGAAATCACAGAAACCTAGAAACTTACAGATGAAAGAGAAACCTTTCATTGCTTCATTGTTTCTAATTTTTTTCCTATCCTTTTTCCTAGCTTTATTGATGTATAATAGACAAATAAAAATTTAATATTTTTATATATTTATATTTAATATATGATATTTATATATAATATAATTTAAAAATTATATATTTAAGGCATACACTGTGATATATCTTTTAAAGATTTATTTATTTATTTGAAAGACAGAGAGAAAGAGATTGAACACCAGTGATGGGGAGAGGGAGAGAGAGAATCTCAAGCAGACTCTCCACTGAGTATGGAACCCAATGCAGGGCTTGATTCCAGGACCCTGAGATAATGACCTGAGCTGAAATCAAGAGCCAGACACTTAACCGACTGAGGCACCCATGTGCCCCAATATACAGTGTGATACATATACATGTGAAATGATTACTACAACAGTCAAGTTAATTAACATATCCATCACCTAACATTGTTACCATTTGTGTTTTTGTGGTGAGAATACTTGAGATCTACTCTCTTAGCAAATATTAACTATACAATATAGTATTATCAACTATAGTCACCATGCTGTACATTAGATCTCTAAACTTATTTATCCTGCACAACTGAACTTTATCCCCTTTGACCGACACCCCCTCATTCCTTCCACTCCCACGAATAGATTTTTAAAACTGTTTATTTCTAGTTTACGCTTTTATTGAGATTGTTACCATCTGAGAATCTAGGCTTTATGTGTGCAACTCATCCCCCTTCCCAACTTGAATTAGCCTCAAACTTGTCTCCTGTTTCTTAATTCATGCTAAAACCAAAGCGCCTTTTTACTGAGATTTACTGAAATATCATTCCCAATTTACCATGCTTACTTCCTGCTTCTTATTCATTTTTTTTCATTTATCTTGATATATCTATTACTTCCTTCTGAGCTCTGACATACTTTTAGAAGGTGAATGGTATATTACATCCATAGTTTTTCCATGCTTCACAACGGGGTTTACAAATGGTATTAATGTAGTCAATTACTTTTGTAAAATAGTCTTGATATAACCTGGATGAGATCAATGATAGTACCAGCTAATTTTGATTTGAGGATTGATAAAAGAGATGTAGGAGGAAAGGGAGGGAAAGAAAGAAATAAGTCACTTCCTGGGCTTTCCCCTTCTTGGCATTCATTTATTTACTCATTCGTTCATTCGTTCATTCAGCAAATACTGAAGCCTGACCATCAAGCAATAGTCTTTAATAAGGATACCTAGTTGGAGTTAAATCTGAACTGATAAAGGAGTGGGAGTTAATTAGAAAACCTAATGGAGGAGAACTGGGGCAAAAAGAAAATGGTAGACAAAGAGAAAGCATCTTAGAAGTCTGGAGATTTCAAGGTTAACATCTCCATAACTACTTGATTTGCTTTAAAACGTATCTAAATATTTTTAATTTATTGTTTTACTTTATTTCAAGAAATTCAATAATCACTTATTTTGTTTATCTTATGCTACTTTATAAGACATTGAAATATGTGGCCTTCTGATTTAAAATTTACTGTCTCAGAGATTTAGTAGCACTGTTCTTTTTTTTAAGTATCCTTATTTTTTGATCCCAACTACAATTAACAGGCAATTTTTTTGTCAGCTTACTTCTAAAAGAATATTAAAGTTTCAGTATAGATCTTACGTCAAACATCTGCTTTTCAATCCTCTGACTGAATTTACACTTTGGTTATCTCTATTTGTATGTTTTCTAATATATTTAGATGGATATGTTTTCCTCAATCTAAACCTATAATTGCCATCTTCATATCAGTCGCACAGATCATGCAAGCTTCCATTATGCTAATTTTATCAAGGACTATATTTGCTCTTCATTTGGCAATAATGTGTCCACCCAAACCAGGGATTTGTTGCAACTCTTGAATGCCATGCAAATTGGCCGTCTCAGTAAAGGCTTCAAGATTTTGTACCGAATTTATGTCTCAGGGGTTGTACTCTACTTTTGGGCTCCATCTATATAGTAAGTAAGGCCTTAAATAATTATTCAAAGAATGTTCTAAGTTTGTTTGGCTTAATCATTATACCAACAGTGTGCAGGAGTTTGGAAAGCAATTTAAGGGTGACAGAAAATGTATTTTCATATTAAAATATTAAAGCCTAAATATTTGTATAAAGCAAACCATAGGAATTACCTTAACAGAGAATGAAGAAAACTTTTAAAATTATAATGAAGGACATAGGAGATGGTCTGAATAAATGCAGAGACACATCATGCTCTTGGATGGTATAATTTGATTTTCTAAAGATGTCTATTTTCATAAAATTAATTTGTAAATTTTTCACTGAGATTGTCTTGTAAAATTTGATAAACTTATCATAAAATATACATGGAAGAATAAAGGTACATGAACAGCTACCTAAAAATTTAGCAGGAGCATTTACTAGGTGTTGAAGGGGAACTGATTCATTAAATCTCCCTGGCTTCCCACCTAACATTAACACAAATAGACACTAGATTAATACACTTTAAGATGAACTATAGGTACACTTAAGGTAAAACTATGACATTAACAGAAGAAAATGTAAAAGAGTTTATTTGGAACTTTCACCTCTTCTTTCTACTTTTACCCCCTTTTCATTTTGATTCTAATCCTCTGTCTCTTTCCTCCTCCTTCAGCCATTGATTTAAAAAGAGAACTAAAACACTTCCTAAATCCATGTGCAGTATCAATTTTGACTGCATTTTCAGTGAGTCAAACGCATGTGTTAAGGTGATTCTGGACTTAATCCTGGAATCAATATATTTATAAATGCCTACGTATTTGTTTAGTCTTAAAAACTAAAATTTGAGGGCACCTGAGTGCTGAGTGCTCAGCAGATTCCGACAGCAGATTCCAACAGCAGAATCTGCTGTCCCTCCCCCTCTCCCTCTGCCCCTCCTTGTGCTCACACACACTCTCTCTCTAAAATAAATAAATAAATAAAATCTTTTTAAAAAGGAAAAAAAAATATGTTGCTTTTAGGGCACCTGGGTGGCTCAGTCTGTTAAGTGTCTGACTCTTGGTTTCAGCTCAGGTCATGATCTCAGGGTCCTGAGACTGAGCTCCACGGTCAGGCTCTGTGCATTCAGCAAGCAGTCTGTTTGAGATTCTCTCACCCGCTCCCTCTCCTTCCCCCTCTGCCTCTCTCCTCACTCATGAGTTCTCTCTCTCTCTTTCTCAAATAAATAAATAAAATCTTTGAAAAAAACCCAAAACTAAAATTTGAGTTTTCCTCTAATTATTACATGCAGTTTATGTTATACAACTAGACTGATCGTTTAAAATGAAGTGAAACTAAACCATCCTATTCACATGAGTCTGAGTACAAATTAAGTGAATTATTCAGGAAAAGAATGAACCCAATGCCAATATGTAAATAATCTTGTGTGTTTTTTCTGATGGAGGAACACAGTCTCAAGTTATTTTTCCAGTACAAGAAAGCTCCTCTAGCTTCCTAAAAGCCATAGCAGGTTGCAGTCAGAGGGCATGAACAGAATGAAATTAAACTTGTCATCAAAGGAATAAACTTGTGACCTTGGCCTCATTAGTTGTATGGTGTCCTCTGAGTTAACAAGTTATAGCCTAAACAATTCATAATTGTAGTCACATACTGCAAATACCCCGAGTATCTTTACACATAAGGAAAAATAAATAGTCCTGGTCTCCCATGGCTCACTATTATGTGCAGGAAGGTGTTTACTGCCATTCTTTGTGTGGAGAGAAGTCATGGGCTATTGGTCCAAATGCCAACCTGCCTTCAGTATCTTCCTCACTTTTCGGGAACTTAGCCTTGGTTTACTCATCTACTATACTTGCTGGTTACAGAGAAAGCTCAGGCTATTGACTGTCAAAAATTCAAACTCTGATTGAAATGTCTTCCTCACCGTGTAACCTAAAGCAATGTGAGTGATGGCAGCTCTCCACTGCAATGACAATCCAACCCAAGCCCCTGCTGAAGCTGTGATAAACAGGTAACCACTCAACAACCACTTATTGAGGGATTGCAGCATTCAGTGCTCCATTGGCATTTATGCAGGCATTGCTTAAAGCTCTATTACTTAAACCACGTCTTTTACATCCTTTGTACATTTCACAAGCCATGGTAGAGAGACTAAGAGTTTAAGAAGCAATTCTGTTAGGAACTTTTGGGGCTCTGCCTAAGTCATCTAACCTATCTGGGTCTCAAATTCTATAACTGTAAGATCAAAGTGTTGGGCTAGGTGATCTTGAAGTTGCCTGCAAGCTCTGAGATTTATGATTTCAAATTCAGGGGAAAATCCCACTAATGTCCTTATGAAAGCAAATTTTGCTCAAGATCCCTATCAGAGTTGAGACTGGGCGGGGTGGGGGGGCGGGGGTGGACCTTCAAGGAAGAACCTACTGCAGTGGTTCCTAAGGAAACCAGCTGCATAGTGATTCAGGTTATTAATCTGTAATATCTTCCCAAGTAGTTAGCCATGGTGTCAAAAATACCACCATTAGAGAAAAATCCTTTTGATGGGATTGCATGTATAGTGGTTTCTGATTCAAATGTAAATCTCCATAGAGGTATTAATCTATTGTTAGCTATTAACAATTTATTACATCAATTTTCAAGGGACAAACCAGGTATATTCTGAAGTAAGCAAATGAAGGGAAGATCTAGAATATGGCAAATCTGATGGGGGGGACAAAGATCAGAGGTAGCTTCACAGGAAGGACTGTCAGATGGGGGCAGGTTACACAGTTCTTGGGAATCCAGGGGAAAGAAGCACTGTGATGAGGAAAGAGAGATGGTAAAATTGGAAGCAGGAGGATGCTGAGGATAGCGTGTTTGACAGTGGTGCCCCATAAGTGGGGTGAGTAAATAGAATAACAAAGGTCATTGTCTAAAAACCCAGAATGTTTTTTATTCTAATTCAAGGTCTTACAGAGCATGTTCTAGATATATGCTGATTCTTAATATTAAGTTATTAAGATAAAAACAAAGCAAATTTCTTAGTATAAGAATAAGGCTACATTTCAAAGTTTATTTCATAAAGAAACCATCAGAGTTTAATATCAGCATGCCTAAAGGAGATTTACTTCTAATTTTTGAATCAGAGAATACAAATGGAAAGTTTTAAGTAGTTATGCCCACCAGACATTAAGGCCAAGTGGTCTGTTTTATTTGGTTTACTTTTCCCCAAATTTTATATTAAATTGTTCTTGTGAAAACTATTACACATACGCACATAGCTCAGGCTCAGTTTTGGGTTCATGCTTCCTGGAACTAATATGCTCTGGAGATTTGAAGGTTTTATTCTCTGTGACATATTTGGACAAAAGTTTTTAGAGTATTTCAGTAAGTTCTTTAATTTTCTTTGACTGCATAAATAAACTAAATGGAATTTCTTCAAATAAAGTGTTATACCAAAGAATAAAGTGACCCAATACAAGGTAATACTTATTTTATATCTGTATCACCTTAAGCGATCATAGAGTGTTCCATGGTCAAATCAATTTAGAAAGTACAAATTCAGGTTTAACACTAACAGCTTGGCTGGAAATCACTAAGTGCTCTCCAGAATATGTAAACTGTGAAGTGACAATTTTCAAGTTACATGAAGACCCCCTGGCATCTAATGTTGGGAATAAAACACCCAGTTTATGCATTTGGAAAGGACTCTAACCATGACAGAAAATTATAAGGTTGCTCCAGAACTTTTGTCTACTCCTGCTTTCAATGACTCCAAATTCTGGTTCCTTTCCAAGACTATTTCCCTGAATTTCAGACTTGTTTTTCTCAACATTTACATGAGACTATTTAAAAGATATCTTAAATAAAGCAGAACTTGCTTGACATGGTCCCGGCATCCACAAATTTCAGTCCCCACAGTTTAAAGTACCTCAGTCTCCCAAAAACAGAGTTCAAATTCCAGTTACTATAGCATATTAACTCCAAGTAGTTGTATAGAATACAGTCTTTACTGCTTCCTCTTTAGTCCACAAATTACTACATAAATAACAGATACATTTTATTATCAGTGACCTATCATGGCCCTTCTTTCAAAGTCTATTGGTGACTGGGTGCTATGTATTTGTTATTCAGTTCATTCAGGGTATTTGCACAGACAGCAAAGCATGTGGTTGTGTTACTTCCTTGTCTCCCAATAACAAACCCACGTTATATTTTACAAAAAGGGATAAATGACAGAGGATATTGGCTAACAAAGAAGAAAGTGCAACACAGAAACAAAAAGTGAGGGGCGTCTGGGTGGCTCAGTTGATTAAGCCTCAGACTCTTGATTTCAGTTCAGGTCATGATCCCAGGGTTGTGAGATCAAGCCCTGCATCAGGCTTTGTGCTCAGCGGGGAATCTGCTTGAGATTCTCTCTATCTCTTTCTGCCCTTCACACTTGCTTGTGTGCACATGCTCTCTCTCTCAAATAAATAAAAATTTTCAAAAAAGGAAACAAAAAGTGATGGCTGATAACATTAGAAGTGAAATTAGAATAAAACAAACATGAAGTTACAGAAAAAGGAGCTGCTTCTGTGAATGTTAACATTATCTGCCTTTGAGACACTCTAAATATGCAGCCAGAGGAGCTTAGTGAAGGCAAACATACTGATATAAATGGGGAAAGTGGTTATAATGGAAGAGATGAAGATGTCCCAGAGGAAGTGATGCCAGTGAAGAAATTCATACTTAAAAAAGTTTCCCGAAATTTTACAACATTGTCAGCTCAAAGGATCCTAACTTGATAAGGAATATGACAATTTGTCAAGTCATGGAAAAGACGCTTGCTCCATATTGTAAGCTATATGCTAAGAAAGTAAGCACTATTCAACTTACTTTTGTTAAGCCTCTCTCTTATAGGAAATAAACATTTTAATTTTCAGTGTTTCTAATGTTTTAAATTTTAGTGTACTGAACATTATTTTTGTACTTTTTAATTTCCCTATATGTGTACTCTTTATAAGAGTAAGAGAGTTTTTAAATATTTTGATAAAAGCTTTTAAAGGTAAAGGTACAACTGTAATTTTCCCATTGGTTTTTAAAATTGTTTTGCCCACTTTCAGCTTACATGATCAGTTTATGGTCCCACATTACCACATGAAAAGAAGACCACATATATAACAGTTCTAATACTGAACTCCTGAGCTTCTCCTGAAAATTGGCTTTACGAGCAGTGATTCCCATCTTAGGTCATGGCAACTGCATCCTTCCCTGCTGCTTAGATCCAGAGCTGTGGAGCCATCCTTGACCTCTCTTTCCTTCAGATCTCAAATCCAACATGTTAGCATTTCCTGTCGGCTCTACCCGCAAAACGCATACAGAATTAGAACTCTCTTCATTTCCTCTACTGCTACCACCCTAATCCTATCACCATCATCTCCATCTCTTACATTAATTATTGTAAGAGAATCAACTGGGGTCCCAATTTGCATTCTTGCTATTTGCTTCCAGAGTCTCTTTTCAGATCAGCACCCAGAGGGACATAGCTGAAACATAAGTCAGATCCTGTGAGTCTTCCTAAGAACCAGTGGCTTTCCAGTGCACTCAGAGGAAAAGCCAAAGTCTGTCTAAGGACCTACAAGCCCTGAAATAATGTGCATTCCCCACCGCAGAACTCATCACTGCCATGTTTTTCTCTGATCACATTCCTTACCCTCTTCTCCCTGCTCTGCACCAGTCACACTAGCCTTCTTGTTGTCTCTGGAACGTGGTCCTGCCTTAGGACTTCACCTGCATTTGTCCCTTCTATCTACAATACGATTCCCCCAGGTATCTACCTCATCACCTTCAAATGGTTACTAAAGTGACACTTTCTCAGCAAAACCTGCCGTAACTACCCTAATTAAAATGGAAAACTTCCATCCTTGCCTAATTCTACTTTACATTTCCTGCTCCAAAGCATCTATCACCTATTACATACTGTAAATTTCCCTTTTATTTTATTACCAGTCTTCCCCTCCATTTTCCCCAACAGAATAGAAGCTTCACAGAGGCAGAGATTTTGTTATTTTCACTGATGTATTTCCAAAGCCTTAAGCCATGCCAGGTACATATTTGGCACTGAGTAAACATTTGTTGAGTAAATAAATGTAACGAATGGTGAACAAAAATATATGGTGTCCCTATACTCTTAAGAAGAAAGAAAGAAAGAAAGAAAGAAAGAAAGAAAGAAAGAAAGAAAGAAAGAAAGAAAGGAAGGAAGGAAGGAAGAAAGAAAGGAAGAAAGAAAGAAAGGAAGAAAGAAAGAAATGGGCTAGCTATGTATTCCAAGGGCTTTCTCTTCATAACCAGCTCAAGAGGTGTCAAAGGAAACATGCTTAGGGCTATGAAAGAGTCTCCAAGATAGGTGGGCGGGGACAAGGGATTTGACTGCAGAAGACTGACTATAATGAGATGAACAGTTCTCTCCCATTATCCTGAGAGGAGAGGTGTCTTCCCAAGGAGCTAAGCATAAGCACTGTGTGATTACTGAGGGTGCAGAGGAGGGGGAACACATCAGAATAGTATGTATCCGGGACAGCAGAGCTGAAAGAAGAGAGATGTCATTAGTACTTTTAAGCAGGTACAATTAGCAGGAAGCTTCTTGGAGGAGGGATATTTAGGCAGGAATTTTCAGTTTTCTTGTCAAGTACATGCTGCCACTTTGAGAAAATCTACATTAAAAATGTGCATTATTCTTTACAAATTCTCTAGGATTCTGGAGGAGTCAATAATTCTTGTTTCACTAATGTAAAACTGTAAGTCCTAGGCCAGGAAGGGAGTTGGATAGTGCCTTATTTTGTTTATAATCACAGAATCACAAACTATACCTGTATTCAGAGCTTTCCTCTCTCCTTCCTGATCAGTATTTTCCCAATAGTATCCTCAAAGAAATGGGCAAACCAGACATCAAACCTAAGAGAAAGGAGAAGGGAGTTAATTAATGACTTATGAAAAATGTCAGACAAAAATGCTATCTTACATGGATTTATTTTATCTAAAATATAAAATGTTTTATTTAAAATTTAATTTTATTATCCACTTACCTGGAATCCCTGGTTTTTCTTGAGAGTATTGTTAACCATCATTACATAAGTCTCTGTTGTCACAACCTTTGGAGCACAATATGTAGAACTGCCCATGTGAGAAGCAGCTCAATTACAAATCACCAACCAAATTTAGAGGATCAGCCATCAAGGCTTCCAATTTGGAGTTCGTACTTAAAACCACTGTTAGTTTTCTGTTCATGACGTCATGATTTATATGGATGTCACTCTAGGTCAGAAGGTACACCTTGGTAGCATATTTTTCTTCTTTAATTTTTTTAATACAGTTGACACACAGTGTTACATTAATTTCAGGTGTACGACATAGTGATTCGACAACTCTACACGTTATACTGTGCTCACTACAGACAAGTGTAGCTACCACCTATCACCATACATCGCTATTACAATACCATTGACTCTATTCCCTATGCTGTACCTTTCATCCCTATGACTTATTCATTCCATAAAAGAAAGCCTGTACCTCATACTCCCCTTCATCCATTTTGCCCATGCTCCCACACTCCTCCCCTCTGACAAGCACCAGTTTTTTGTTCTCTGTATTTAGGAGTATGCCGTACCTCTTATTTCTCTGAGGTGTCCACTGTAATAACGTGAAATAGAATTATGAGCACCCTACATGTCCTATTTTAGAAACATATCATGCAAATTTGGTAATTATCCATCCAGATGTTTTGAGTTGATTCAACAACTGAAAAAAAAAAAACACAGACATTTAATTTTTAATTTTGTTTTCACGTTTGGGATATATTTCATTATACCTGAAACCCAAAAAAAGTACAAAAAAATGTTTCAGAATACCATTCCAGTTGGTAATGTTTAGAAAGAGTTCCAAATGACATACTAATATAATTTTTACAAATACACACATACACATATGCCTTATTTTATGTTCCCAGTGAAGGTCTATGTGTGTGTGTGCCCATTCACAAAATATATCAATTATTTCACTCATTATTTATTTATTCAACTAATTTGTATGAAGTGTTCAGTCCTGGAAGATGGATGTGAGGACAGCAAGAACCATCTGTCGATGCAGGAATCCAGATTACAGAGAAGATGGCTAGGAGATTCCCAAGGACATGGAGGATCAGATAAGCTGAGGACCTTCACTAAGCAGAGGACGAAAGCCAGCTGACTCAAATGCTTTACCAAGCCTCCATAGGAGGGAGCAGTTTTACAAACTATTTTCATTACGAAGTTCCTTAAGGAGGATCCTAGCATCCAACCCTCTTCCCACCAGTCTGGCATTGTCCTGTGTCCAGCCACCCCTGATGAAGGCTGTCTTTCTCCAACACCAGAAGAGAGCAAGCTCCAGATTCTTTATCCTCTATCTCTCCCCACTCCATATTTCTGCTCTTAATGTTTTCTTCTAAGGCAAAAAGGGAATAATGACTCATTAAAAAAGCCACAAAATTTCTACTATGGATCTTTGCTCTATCTTAATTGACCCTGGGGGTAAAATGCTCGGCCATGGAATGGACATAAAGAACCATATATATGACCTTAAAATTCATATCCAAGAAAATATGGCACTTAAATATTCTGTCTATGGTAATTTTCATTTCCATACATAATTTAAAAGGCATCATCTTTTAAACATAATTTAGAAGGCAGTGGGAGATGGTGAAAAGGTAGGACTTTTGCAGTATGAAAGACCTGGGTTTAAATCCCCACTGTTCTACTTCCTCTCTGTGATAATCTGGCAGATTCCTGAGCATCTATAGTTATCAGTCTCTTTATCTGTGTTAAGGAACTAACGAATCTTGAATATAGAAGAGAGAGGGATAGAGTTTAAATACAGAATGACTTTTCAATGATTATTTGTTTCTTCCCATTGAACAGAAATGAACATGATCTTTAATTTTCACATTCTTTAAACTGAGGAATGAAAGATAATAACATTTATTGAAACTTACTATGTTTCAGGCACTGGGTTAAGTGCTTTCATAATCCACTAATTATACTAACTACATTACATTAATCCATTTAATTCTTATAATAACTTTATAAATTAGGAACTATTGTTATCTTTTTTTTTTTTAATACAAGGAAAATGAGGCCTGTAGAGTGGCAGTAATGTACTTGAAGTTGAAAAGCAGACAACTGGATTCTGACTGCCCCATCTCATCTATGTCCTCACCCACTAGACTATAGATCTCTTAACTAAATCATCGTATCCAAACATTCCTTTCAAATCAGTGTTAGATCAAATTTTAGGGAAAGATTTCCATCTAAAATAGTGAAGCACTTCATTAAAACATTCCTATCTGTACATTGTTTATATGAACTATTCTTTTTTTTTAAAAGATTTTATTTATTCATTTGACAGAGAGAGAGAGAGAGATCACAAGTAGGCAGAAAGGCAGGCAGAGGGAGAGGGGGAAGCAGGCTCCCCGCTGAGCAGAGAGCCCGATGTGGGGCTTGATCCCAGGACCCTGAGATCATGACCTGAGCCGAAGGCAGAGGCTTATTAACCCACTGAGCCACCCAGGCGCCCCTATATGAACTATTCTTGATGAGTTACAGCAAAAGGTTAAATTCAAGTGATAAATGAAAAATCCCAAGTTCAGATGACAACACTAAAACTGAGCTGATCACCAGATTACCAAATGTCACTAACTCTTTACCCATGATTTACTCTCTTCTAATTCCCTGCATATCTGGGCTGGAAATGCTTAATTATTGAAATTAATCTCAATATTTCCAAAGTATTTGATATAAATAAGTGAGAGATTTTTACTTAGAAAGATGCTATGCTCATATCTATTTCATTAAGACTTAAACATAATTATATTAAGTATATTAAAGAAAATCCAGGAAGGTGAAGATTCTAATGTGTCAGGTCTTTGGCAATGGAGGACAGATAATTATTTACTCTGAGCAGTAACCATCTACCTTCCTACAGTTGGAACTTGTGCTATGTGTGTGCTTGAGTGCATGTGTACATGTATGATTGTTGGAGGTTAAGTGCGTGGGTTGTGAAGGCCAAGTCAGATCTGGTGATTCTCACAAGGCTTCTACAGCCACTGGCCTGAACGAATTTCTGACAATTCTGATGGTTGATGGTATTTCTGTCCAGTAAGCTGCTGGAGGTGAGGGATATGACTCTCTCTGAATCCCTTATCATCTTACAGTCTGAGGCTTTCCTTTATGTCTGGCACTTTGGCCCTTCAGTCATCACCTCTGCATTCACATTCAAAGCTCTTACTGAAGGGTTCCAAAATGTCATGAAGAAAAGATGTATGAATGTATGGAGGAAATGGAGAACCCTCAGTTCTATTTGTGTTCACCTTAATCTTGTCAGTTAGAAGAGAGTGACATATATTACTTTCTGGCTGGCAAACTACAAAAAAAGGACGATTTGCCACAGGAACACTATATAATTTTTCTCCAAAAGAATAACTGATTTAACCTCTTGAGAAGCACCCTTGTCGCGCGCGCGCGTGTGTGTGTGTGTGTGGGGTAAATCTTGATTTAAACAGAAGATCAGTGTTGGTTAATTATCTGATTATCTAACTTACTAAAGGATTCCTAACATATATGCTAATGACAAACGAATATTAATTTTGAGACAGAGGTTAGTTTAGTTTTACTATAACACATGTATTTCAGGATAAATAGTACTTTGTAGTTTTATTGTCCTGTAGATTCTCAGTAACAATTGTTTGTGATATAGATACAATACCTTCATTTGGAGGAGATTGGACTAAATTATCTCTGAATGTCTTTCCAGGATTCGTGGTATCTTCGTGTACTTGGGCAACCAAAAGAAGAAAAGGCAGAGAGACTGGTTGGGTTTTTCTATTGTCTGCCATGGCATTCTGGCCTTGGGGTGGCCATCACTCTCTTCGAGCTTCTAGGGGCCATTCTCACAGCATCTTTGCAATATTTTCCAGGGTCTATGTCAGGATGTAAAATCCAGATCTTGCAGGACTGGCTACATCTTGATAAACTCTCCTTATCTAACTTTACTTTCTTCCTGAGCCTCTTGCTCCAGCCCCTTCAGACTCCAATCCCATATATACTCTTATGATTCCTGTCCATTCCTCCCTTGGCAGATTCAGCTTGTCTCTGACCACCTTTTATTGCTTTTCAACCACCTGATACATTTTACTGATCAGTGCAGCTTCTTTCATCAGAATACCATCCAAGTTTAGCATTAATGATAATTTTAAGAATTACACCACTCTCTTGTTCCAGAGTATATCGATATTCCATCTACCACCAGTGATGGGGTCCTCATTGCTAGACAGGTGCTCTGTGATCCAACTCCAAAATTTTATCTTAGATTCTGCTTTCCTTAAGCACTTTTAGTACCAATTGCAGCAATTGGGTTTCCAGGAAAACAGACACCAAGTCACATATTAGCACACAAGAAGTTAACTGATGAGTGCTCTTGAAAATGACATGTATAGAAACAAAAGAGAGTAGAAATGGACAGAGTAGAAACTGGCCTGCAGTACAATCACATCAAGGCCTCAGCTGACCCATGGGAAACTTAAAGTAGTACTGGCTGCTTAGGGTTGTCTCATGACAGGGCAAGGAGGCTAGAGCTTTATACTCCCACATCAACCAGTCATGCCTTCAGGAAGAGTGTGTTTCTTTGGGGAAAGTTACTTCCCTCAACAGAAGGTAATTAGCTGAGAGGATGGACACCTGAGATCTATTATCTGACAGCTGGGAGATAAGTCTTTCAGTCTTGAAGAAAGATCTGGGTGGCAGTACACAGCATCCACTAGTACATCTGGTCCATACTGCTTTTGTGGGGCATTCACAATCAACTTCTCTCATGTGAACTCTCACTCTTTGCAGATGATATGATACTTTAAGTGGAAAACCCAAAAGACTCCACTCCAAGACTGCTGGAACTCATCCAGGAATTCAGTAAAGTGTCAGGATATAAAATCAATGCACAGAAATCAGTTGCATTTCTATACACCAACAGCAAGACAGAAGAAAGAGAAATTAAGGAGTCGATCCCATTCACAATTGCAACCAAAACCAGAAGATACCTAGGAATGAACCTAACCAAAGAGGCAAAGAATCTGTACTCAGAAAACTATAAAGTGCTCGTGAAAGAAACTGAGAAAGACACAAAGAAATGGAAAAACATTCCATGCTCATGGATTGGAAGAACAAATATTGTGAAAAGGTCTATGCTACCTAGAGCAATCTACACATTTAATGCAATCCTGATCAAAATACCATCAATTTATTTCAAAGAAATGGAACAAATAATCGTAAAATTTATATGGAACCAGAAGAGACCATGAATAGCCAGAGGAATGTTGACAAAGAAAACCAAAGTTGGCAGCATCACAATTCCAGACTTCAAGCTCTATTACAAAGCTGTAACCATCAAGACAGTGTGGTACTGGCACAAAAGCAGACACATAGATAAATGGAACAGAATAGAGAGCCCAGAAACGGACCCCCAACTCTATGGTCAACTAATCGTCAAAGTAGGAAAGAATATCCAATGGAAAAAAGACAGTCTCTTCAACAAATGGTGTTGGGAAAATTGGACAGCCACATGCAGAAGAATGAAACTGGACCATTTCCTTACACCACACACAAAAATAGATTCAAAATGGAGGAAAGACCTCAACGTGAGACAGGAATCCATCAAAATCCTTGAGGACAACACAGGCAGCAACCTCTTTGACCTCAGCCGCAGCAACTTCTTCCTAGAAACATCACCAAGAGCAAGGGAAGCAAGGGCAAAAATGAACTATTGAGACTTCATCAAGATCCAAAGCTTTTGCACAGCAAAGGAAACAGTCAACAAAACCAAAAGACAACCAACAGAATGGGAGAAGATATTCGCCAATGACCTATCAGATAAAGGGCTAGTATCCAAAATCTAGAAAGAACTTACCAACTCAACACCCAAAGAACAAATAATCCAATCAAGAAATGGGCAGAAGATAAGAACAGACATTTCAGCCAAGAGGACATCAAATGGCCAACAGACACATAAAAAAGTGCTCAACATCATTCGGTATCAGAGAAATACAAATCAAAACCACAGTGAGATACCACCTCACACCAGTCAGAATGGCTAAAATTAGCAAGTCAGGAAACAACAGATGTTGGTGAGGATGAGGGGAAAGGGGAACCCTCTTACACTGTTGGTGGGAATGCAAGCTGGTACAGCCACTCTGGAAAACAGTATGGAGGTTCCTCAAAAAGTTGAAAACAGAGCTACCGTATGACCCAGCAATCACACTACTTTTTTACCCTAAAGATACAAATGTAGTGATCCAAAGGGGCACGTGTACCCGAATGTTTATAGCAGCAATATCCACAATAGCCAAACTATGGAAAGAACCTAGATGTCCATCAACAGATGAATGGATAAAGAAGATGTGGTATATACATACAATGGAATAATATGCAGCCATCAAGAGAAATGAAATCTTGCCATTTGCAACGATGTGGATGGAACTAGAGGGTATTATGCTAAGCGAAATAAG
>CM052887.1:71801766-71821658 GCA_028534135.1 Potos flavus | reverse complement strand
TATGAACTGAGAACTGATGGTATATTTGGGGCATGGAGCTGTTTGTCGGTCTTGCAATTTTTTCTATGGAATGTATAGACATGTTTTGGCCACTTGAGACTGGACTCAGAATTGAAAGGGTCTTTTGTCCTCCCCAATTAACAGGCAGAAATCTGGAGTCAGATTTTCTTTGTGTGCATTTCTTCTATGCTCTCCTATATTAGGTCATGTTATTTAGCAAATATATAATGTGCTGATCAAAATTTGTGATTTTTTTCTTACACAATTTAGGCTTCTCTCTTTTTCTATTTTGATTTTAATTTATATACATTAAATTTTTATAGTCATCTCTTTTGTGGATGATAGAAGTGGGAAAAGATCCCAATGATATCCCCATGATGTTGAGATATTACCGAAAGCTCAAAGAACGAAAGCTTATATATAAAGGGAAGACAGAGACAAAAGCCAGTTTAGTCACACACACACACACACACACACACACACACACACAATCACCCACATCCATATATGCTCTTCAATCAAAGATTAGCCTCTTAGAATCTTGATATATCTGAAGATAATTACCAATAGCAGCTTTTTATTTGTGGATTTACTTACTTAAAATTTTTAATTTGTAATTACTATTTTCAGAGTTTATCATTTTTAGTTAATAATTATTTATCTGTAGTAATTACTTGTTAACTCATTTATTAAGGTCTAGAATACAACAGTAACAATGTTATAATATGTATTTTTGGCTAAGGTAATGAATGAAGGTGATTGGACCCCACGCCTCCAATAAAATACTAAGAAATATGTTTTTGGCTATCATTTGGGGTTGTTTCCCAAACTTTTTATTTTGACATATTAGACCTATCGGAAGTTGTGAGATTACTAAGAATTTCCATGGATGCTTGGACTTCCCAATATTAATATTTTACAATTTTTACTGTATCTATCTCTCTCTCGCTTTCTCTTTCTCTTATTGTCTATTATGGATATCCAATTTTTTTCTGAACTGTTTGAGAGTAAGTTGCAGACATGATGTGCCCTAACCCCCAAATACTTCTATGTTTTCCTATAAACTGATATTTCACAAAACTGCAGTGTACAATCTATATACTTGTACAGATTTTACCAATTATCTCAATAATGTTCTGTCACTTCGTAATTATAGTTAAGTATACTTATGACTGCCATTTCTTTCCTTAGAGGATTTACATTTAGTTATGGTTCTTAATAATACATAAAACCTCTGAAAAGGTATGCTGTATTTTGTATTTGTATGCAGTATTCTTTTCTCTGGGAAAGAGCCTATATATTTCATCAGCTTCTTAAAGAGACCACTAACCCCAAAACAGTTGATGGACCATTGAACTGGGAGGTAAGCAGTGGCAGTATGGGGCCCAGAGGCAGAAACACATGGCTTGTATTTGCTCAAACACAATGGAGATCTAGGTAAAGAGATGCATATTGTTCTCAAAGTTTGTACCTGGTTTTGTTCCACTCAATAGGGCCTGAGAACAGAGAGCATTCCGGATAAAAAATCTCAAGGTAGGAGTAAAGAATGTGTTTTCAAGGCTCCAGAAAGCAGATGCCAAGATAGAATTACACATCTAAGACATTTCTTAGGAGAAGTGCCAGTAAAAGAAAAAAGAGAGAGAGAGAGAGACAGAGAAGGTGAAAAGAGCTGACAGGCAGTGATGAGGTCTGACACCTGTGAAGGAAGGGGAAGAATGAAGGATTGTGTACAAAGAGTGTCAGACTGCAGCACAGTTCTAAGAAAATGCAGAGACTAAAAGTCCATGAGCCAAAATACTGCACAAGAAACGTTCCAGGTCAGGCAATGATGGACCTCTTTGGTATCCCTGCTATGTTTTTGCAATGACTGGAAGTAGTCAATGGGAAGTATGGCCTTGGATCCAATAGAGTGATGGATCCAGAGGACAGCAGCCAGGTCAGGTCTGTTGGTCAACTCTGTTCCCAGTAGCAGAGAAGTGGTACGTTTCACACAGGTAAGTTCATCTGGTTCCTCTGCATCACTCCCTTAGGTACCCCAAGCAGGCTAGTTGTCAACATGATGGGGGTACACTCAAGCAAACAGGGGATATGAGTTATCACTGAGAAGACTTGACAAACTACAAGTGCCTCCTACATTAGAGTTGAATAAATGTCACTATTGGCATCTTTGTTCCATATGAGTTTCTAAGTGGTACAAAATATCTAAATCCCAATACTAACACTCCTATTTATGTTAAAACATCTGAAGTGACAGGCAATTGCAATTATATAAATTGGAATATAAAATATCAGAGAGACATTACAGAGTTGACCTCAATAGCTGTATTTATGTACATATATATATTTAAAACTCTTTAAAAATATTGATGGATGTTTCTGTTTGTTTCTGTTAGTTTCCTTATATCAACAAAACTTTATTTTTGCTTTTGTCACAGCTTATATTAAAGTGAAAATACGCATTTGAGCCTATGATCTGCATGCAAATATGGACTTCTTTCAGAATTTGTGAATATTTTCCAGCTGTTTTGTGATAGGAAGCCAATTATGTACAATATATCATAGAGAGGAAGCAATTACATTCATTTTCTTGGGCACTGAGAAATTTGATAAGGTTGACACTTGGCACATTGAGCTGTGATAACAGTTAATTTTTTAAAAGGCATAAAATATAGGCCAGTCAAATTGAAGCCATTTGTTTTTAAATTGTTGGAAATTGCGTTACCTTAGATGCTTTCAAATGACAAGAAGGAGTGAAAAAATTAATTTAGAAATCTATTCTAAATGCAAAATGAGTACGAGGCTCATTTAATTAAAACAAAATACTTCAATTCTAAAAATAAACCAACTCCTGGAACCTAACAAATAGATTCAGATGGGGCTGGACCTTTGTGAGAGTGTGAAGAAGGGAGTTCTCTCACTACTTTTAATATTTTACTGAATGTTTTTCCATGTTAAAATGATGCTCCATTTCCCTTTTTCTGCAAGCACCCAGTACCCACATTTCTTCTCTTTCTCTTCATTAAAATATTCTCTCACAAAGACCAGATACATTTAATATTTTGAGATAGATGACTCACAATTCTAAATGCATGGAGTGTATTTCCATCCATTTATTTATTGGGCATCTCTATACGAACTCTATTGATTGGACAAACGCTATACAATCTACTTTCCACACCGCGTGTATGTTGAATGGTCACGTGCTGGGCACAGTGGTGCACAGAAAAGGCTTCACTTGAACTAGGACTTGAAGCAAATTTGTCATATGAGTGCACTGAACTGGAGGAGGAGGGCTGAGATTTAATCAGAGGGAGTAGCATGATCAGTGATGAGGTGAGGACATCATGATGCACTGGGAGAGCATAAGAGATGCATGAAGTCTGGAGCAGGTGACATGAGCATATTCTGAATTTTCTGGGATCATCCTAATTCGCACCTATAATCCTGCCATAATTAATAAGAGTATTAACTTGTGGTCCCGAATATCTGGGTTTGGACATTATATTTTATGATTATGAGCATAGAAAAAAATGTGAGAGAGATGGATGATGAGGTTAAAGAGATGGGCAGGGACTGTATTATGGGTACATCATATGCCAAAGGAAGGCTTTGAACTTTATTTGAAGGCAGAAGAAAGCTTTTTCATCTAAACCTAAACAAACAAACACGCAAAAAGAAAGCTAAAACAAAAAATCCACAGAGGTCTAATAGTGAAATGTCAGGCATTAGTAAATTTGGGGAAGCATTCCTGCAAGAGCATTTTCTGATAATATCAATTCATGCATATAATCTATAATTATTCATATAATCTCTCGTCTGAAACACTGGTTTTCCTACAGCTAAATCTAAATCTCCACATATAAACATTAAAGCCTGACAGCTTGGCAATTTTCTTTATCATCTTAAACATCAATGTAAACAAAAATTTTCTTGGAATATCTACTAAATAAAAAAGGTTTCTTGTGTATTGCTTTCAGATATATTATGGGAAGGATTATGTCTCTCTGAATTGTTAAAAAGCATTAGAAAATGATTTAAGAAATGCAAATATTTAAAATAAAGGAAAAAATTAACACTCATTCACAAGATTTTTTCCTTCCTTCCTCTAAGATGAAATGCTGCAGGTACCTGTCACATAAATTTACAGGTCCCCTGAGATTAGGTATCGTTAGTTGCCTGGGCAGAGAACCATCCTTCCCTGCTGTGAAAAATGTCCCCTTTCCAGTGATTCCACCGAGTTCAGTGCAAGCTGTGGAAAATGAATGGGATAAATACCGAGGAGCACTGACCATTTTTCTAACAATTCCAGTGATGTCTCACCCACTGCATATTGGAGCTAAGTAAACACAGTCTGCCAATCCATGCCAGGCATTTTGCTACAAGAACAACAAATTACACCTATGTGGACAGACAACCAAACACAAGTGGGAAGAATAGAAAGCCACGAACATACTTACATATAGAGAAATTTAGAGCTCATAATTAGGTGGAAGAGTAAGACTGATCTGTATTTTATTTCTTTGGGTATCATAACAGTATTTCACTTGTTCTCTCAGGCACAAGCTTTAATTTTCTTCCATAAAATATATATTATTATGGGCTTTTTAAATGTAAATTCTTTGCATTGAGATAAAGACACATGTTATTTTGAGATAACTTCTGACTGTTCCTTGAGTAGAAGAATTGCCTGAAGAGAAGGCAGGATAATGGCGGTAGAGTGTAACTTGGCAGTCTGAGTCTCATTTCTCAGACGGAGGCTGAACTACCCTCAGATTAGCTAGTCCACTGTCAAGCTGCATTAGCCCACACCCACCTACGAGCATCTTTTTTATTCTACACACTTTTGTCTGAGAATATTTTCTTTGCTTTTATTGACTATGTTTACCCTGAAAGTACCTTGCGTGACATGAATTCTATAGAACACCGATAGGGGTCTAAAAATATAAAAGAGCTGAATGAAATAAATGTAATGACAATTGAAACTAACACAGATCCATACTCTATGAAGGGTTAACTATTCTCACAAGTTACCAGACATCACTCATTCTACAGTATTAAGATGAAATGAAGATGACCTTCTTCCTTGGGGGCAGCCATGCTTAAAATATAATCAAGTAAAATTACATAGAAAAATTATTAGAAATGTTAAACCAACTACAAGTAATATTTAAACACACATTAAATGGGTGCAGCTACATGGCTCAGTTGGTTAAGCGGCTGCCTTCAGCCCAGGTCATGATCCCAAGGTGCTGGGATCAAGCCCCACATTGTCAGGTTCCCTGTTCAGTGGGAGTCTGACCCTCCCTCTGACCCTCCCCACCCCCAGCTCATGCTTTCTCTCTCTTTCAAATGAATAAAAAAAAAATATTAAAAAAAATAAATGCACATAAATGTATGTCACTTTTAGAATATAAAGAATTAATAAAAGTAAGCAGAACACTAACACCTCAATAGAAAAAAAAGAGTCTAGGCTGAAATAAGATGAGGAACAAATTACTAATAAACATTCAAAATATGATAAATAATAAAAGAAAATCTACTGAAAACAACGGAAAACCGGTTTTCACCTATTAAGTCAGAAAAGAGAAAAATAAAAACAATAATTCTGTGATGGTTAATTTTATGTATCAACTTGACTGGATCATGGGGTAACTGTTTCTGGGCATGTCTGTGAAGGTATTCCCAGATGAGGCTAGCATTTTAATCGATAGATGGAGTAAAGCAAATGGTTCTCTCCAATGCGGATGAGCATCATCCAATCTGTTGAGGGCCTAAATAGAACAAAATGACAGAGGAAGGGAGAGCTCTCTCTCTCTGCCTGACTGAGCTAGAACACTGGTATTTTCTCGCCCTCAGAGTGAGACTGGGTCTTTTACCATCAGCTTTCAGACTTGGAATAGAACTACACCACTGGCTTTCCTGGGTCTCTAACTTGCAAATGGCAGATCCTGGGACTTCTCAGCCCCCATAATCACATAAACCAAGTCCTTATAATAAATTTCTCTCATTCTCTTTCTCTCTGTCTGTCTCTGTCTCTCTCTATATATCTACATAGATATATAGATAGACAGATATTCAATGCTAATGAAGGTGTAATGAATTGGGCACTTTAATACACCACAGGAAGGGTAAAATAAAATAGCTCTCATATAATAATAAAAACCTGGAAGTGCATATGCCTTATACCAATAGTTATATCTCTAAGAACCTATTCTAAAATAATAATCTGAGATGTGTGCAATCATAGATATAAAAAGCAATCACTGTATTATTAGTTACATACACAAAAATTTTACTCAACCAAAAATATCCAACAATAAGAAAATGCTCAAAGAATGATCTTTCTATTCAGTGAGAACCCTATGCTGCTATGATATAGATTGTGCAGATTCGTAGTGTAGAAAATTATTCAGAAAATAATCTTAAAATGAAAAATAGTAAACTATAAAATAATACATGAAGTATAAACCAAGCATTAACATGAAAGAGAAGAAATATATCAAAACTGGATTTGTTTTATATTGGTTAAAGAAATATGAGTGCTTTAAATTTTCCAAAATATCTCATTTTAGATTATGGATATATGTTGTTTTTTATAACATGAAAAAATGCTGATTCAAATAGAGAGTGCAATCTTGACAATGATAATAAAATATGTTAAAGTTAATGACTAGAAGCCATGAGAGGACTGTTGTAGGAATAGATAGAATTATTCACAGATGTTCCTGGAAGTCCCCCGGCTTCTGAAAAGTGTATCTAAATTTGGAAGAGAGAAAAATTAATGATAATCTCACTGATATTACTTAACTTTTCCCTTCTCTGGTTGTTTATCCTATTCCTTTTACAAAACCACATGCACTCTGTGTCATAAGTGATTCAGAATTTGGTACGGGATTTTAAACTGTAATAAGCTCTTTACATCATTTGATTACTAAATAGAATCATCTACATTTCTGATTCTTTTAATAATTTTGCATTTCCATAATTTCTGTTATTAGCTTTTGAAATAATTTTGGAGACTCTAAGTCATTAACTGATGTTTAGTTTGGTATTTCAGGAAACTTTTCATTCTATTCTCCAGGTTCAATATTTTCTGAATTTCATCCACAATCTACAGAATTACACTGACTTTCTAAGGTATGAAGAAGCATAACTTGAGTTTTTTTGTACAATAAAAATTAGAATCAAGGATATTGATACTTAAAAATATTGTTAATAAAAATGAATTTGTATTCTGCTAAGAGGAGTGGAAAGTTTTAAATGACAAAAGAAAAGAAAACCTTAACATTTTTTTAAAAAAGGCCAGAAGTGACAAACACATCACTGTCTAGGGCGAAAATATGATGCTGTCTAGAAAAAGAACATCTCAAAAAAAAAAAAAAAAAAGAACATCTCCCAGAAATAATCAGAGGTTAATAACACTTTTCTTTTAAAGATACCCCAAGGTTGAATGACTTATTCATTCTGTTATGGAAACTTGATAGAAATATCCCTTAATGATATTTAGCCTCTCGTTCTGATTCTATATTCACCAAAAAAATTAGGATCCAACCTAATTTGGGAGCCATGTGCAGGTGAAATTATCCGTTTGCTGGCAAGTTATCAAATAATGAATTAGCACCTGGATCATGAGTCAGTCCCTTAACAGTTTGCCTATAAGTTAGCTTCTCATGGCCATTTCAAACGTACATACACCACTACAATTAAGTAGAGGGTAGTGCTTAAGAAGGCTGTCTCCTGAGTCTAACTCTGCATTAGTAGCCTGCCTCCTTACTAGCTCTATGACCTTGGGCAAATTCAGAGACAGTTTCTTCACCTCGAAAAGAAGGGTAAAAATACATACTTCGAGGATTTGTTGTGATAATAATATAACAGAAGAAATAAGTTAGTACATGTAGAATTCTTAGAAAAGTGGCCACACGGCAAGTGCTCAATAAAAATTAACTGGTACTGTTGTTACTAATACTACATTATCATCTAAACTTGCTGATCTGTTTACTCTAACCAGAAAAAACAAAACAAAACAACTTTGATGATTCTCAGCTTAAATGGCCTGTTAGTTTTACCAATACATGAGTAAATGGAATCTGAGGTAGAATTAGATTTACACTTTGATAAAATCAGTATATGTGAAGTTTTGCTGTTCAGACAGTTATTAAGTGTCTTGCTCTGATCAAGTTTGAACAATTATATATAGAAAATACACTCATATCTTATGCTAGTGTTTAATTATTTAGTGGCATATGCTTTTGGTTCTATAACCCAAGCATGAACTAATACTTGCTCTTTGGCATCATCCATATCCACCACATTTCTTTCTCACAATTAGAATAGCAATTAAAATGACACAAGCAAAAGTAAACTCATAGTATTACAATCTGAGGTCACTTTCTGAGATTGGCACTTGCAGAGTATTTTATCACAATAAAAATGCAGACAATTCGCTTTAATTTATGGCAGTTAAGAGGGTATTCTATATTTTGAGCTTTAATTAAGGGTGTTTATCTCAATAAAGGCCAAAAAAATGCATTCCAGTGTTTTGCAAAATTAATGCATTTCTACTCCTAAGTGAGAGGTTTAAGTCAAAAATGTTCCTGTTTCAGAGCACCTGGGTGGTCCTTAAGCGTCTGCCTTTGGCTCAGGTCAGGATCCCAGGATGGGATGGAGCCAGACATTGGGCTCCCGGCTCAGCGAGAAGCCTGCTTTCCCCCTCTCCCACTCTCCCTGCTTGTGTTCCCTCTCTCGCTGTGTCTCTCTCTGTCAAACAAATAAATAGAATCTTCAAAAAAAAATGTTTCTGTTTCAGTATGTTGGTGTCCTAATTATTCACATATTTCTGCTCTAAAAACACGGGAGAAGGCGGCACGATTAAGTCCTTTGCAATGTGAGCAAAGCGGCATTCCACAGAAGGATCGTCACAGTTATAATCCCAAGAGACCCCTTCCATTCCACACTGCTGCCCAATCAGGCAGTTATCTTCCTCTCACATTTCCTGATAATTGCACTGAAATATCACTCACTTATAGTGTAAGGCTGTGAAGAAGAAAGGTAATTGCATTGTGCTATCATGGACTAGTACTAAGGTTTGCAATGTTAATCTTAAAAGAAAAGAAATTCTAAGTTGGTTCATGGACGATGAAAGAGTTAATAAGCAAAATTCAAAAGATAGGCATTTAAAAAACCTAAAAAACAACCAATTCTATTTTTTAAACAGAAAACTGAACTCTTAGTGGCCAATTCATTCACTCACTCACTCAATAAATACTTGTTTTAATTCCAGCCAGAGAGATCACCAGTTTTAGGAGCTGAATGGTGAGCTTGGGAAATGGACAGAACCCAGAGAGGTGAGCAGAAGGCCCATCACAGGATGAACTTTGGGGCCAAGTCAAGGGGTAAGGCATTAGGGAACAGTCTAAAGTAGGGTGATAACTCAACCAAACAAGTTGGTTTCATAGTACATAAAGGGAGATTGAAAAAAATTATTTTATTTATAGGTTTAATGTAAAATTTCACTCTATTATATTTCCAAACCTGGGTTAATTAGAAAGTTAGCCTTTTATGTAAAGGAGTCAATGACACATAACCCATTTTGAGACCTCAGATTTGGAATGCATGCATCAATATCAGCATTTATTCCCTTTTTTATTTGTTTATATTAATATTTGCCAAGCTTTTGTTAGGTTCCCAGCACTATACTAGGTACAAAGGGCCAGAAGAGCACCTGAGGGCACCTGGCCTTCAGAATCTTCATGGCTCACCACAAACCCCATGGTGGCACCTGAGAGCCGGAAGTCTGGACTATTCCTGTGGTGATTACTGCCCCACTTTTCCCCACGAAGGATTTCCTTGCAGAGTCTAAACATAATAAGACAAACAAACATAAGTCTTATTTAGAATAGAACAAACATAAGTCAGTATTTTCTTTATGGACAGCAAATGATTTTCTCAAGTTAAGAATTATTCTGGTTACTAAAATTCGTTACTCCCTCTCTATTGTACATACATTTCTTTCCTACCAACTGGATGCTGGGTTAGTTTTGGAGATGAAAAGATTAAAAATAAATTGGCTTTCAAAGATAAGTATAAAATGAATAGACCTTGTTTTCCTGTTGTTTGTAAAAAGCAAATAAATGTCAAATTGTGTAACTAATGAAAATAAATAAATAAATAAATTGTCTTTGCTTTCATGGAGCTCATTTAATGCACAAACTCATACCTAAAATGTATGCATGCATGACTGAAACACATTTTGATTAGGTAATGAGAAAACAATGAAAGAGGAAAATTTAATTTACTGCTGATTACTTTGTTTTAGCCCAAACGTTGTTGATCAACTCTGGGTTGGACTCTGTTCCTGGGTATACTTGAGATTCTGGAAAAATTATCAACATATTTCTGATCTCTAACAGTGATAAAAATTGCAAAAAATGCTGCCGATCCTAAATTTATGAGACCCTCAACTCTCTCATAGTGATAATCATCAATGTCATCATCAATGCATAATAAAAACCAGCACTTATAGAGCAATTACTAAATTCTAGGCTTTTTTTTCAAGTTTTTATTTAAATTTCAGTGACTTAACATACAGTGTAATATTAGTTTCAGGAGCAGAATTCAGTGATTCATCACTTACAAACGACATCTAGTGCTCATCAGAAAAAGTGCCCTCCTTAATGCCCATCACCCATTTAATCCATCTGCCCCCTTAATTTCCCCTCCAGCAATCCTCACTTTGGTCTCTATAGTTAAGAGTTCTGTTTTCTGGTTTGCCTCTGTCTCTCTCTCTCTCTTTTTCTTCCCCATTGTTCATCCGTTTTGTTTCTTAAATTCTACATGGGAAAAATGGACAGCAACCTGCAGAAGAATGAAACTGGACCATTCTCTTACATCGTACACAAAATAAATTCAAAATGGAGGAAAGACCTAAATGTGAGACAGGAAACCATTAAAATACTAGAGAACACAAGCAGTAATCTCTTTGACATTGGCCAAAGCAACTACTTACTAGATATGCCTCCTGAAACAAGGGAAACAAAAGCAAAAATAAACTTTTAGGATTTCATTAACAAAAAAAGTTTCTGCACAGTAGGAAACATTTCACAGAACTAAAAGGCAGCCTTCAGAATGGGAGAAGATGTTTGCAAATGACCTATCTGATAAGAAAAATTCCCACTGATATTTAGGTTTAACCCTATATTTTAAAGAACTCAATGCTTACTTCGAGTCCTTTGGCACAGCTTTCTTATTCATCTCTTACTTGGCTGGGTCTTTTCAAGGATTCATTGCATCTTGATTGAGTAAAGATATTGTCTGTTTCCCTTTTCTTTATTATATGGATGTAAAATTCTAAAGGGTTCATAGTCTCTTTCCTTGAGGTCTTGGAAATAATTAATGTACCATTTTCCTTTTCCTTACAAAAATCTGATTATTTTCCCCTTAGGTGATTCAATGTTTTTTGTCTAGATGTCCAAAGTTTTGTTTTTTTTAAATTAATTTATACCTTGGTTTGATTTGACTGTTATTTTTTCTTTTGACATGTTGTATACTTTCAATTTTCTACATCTGATAAATTTTATCTAATTGTACCTTTGAATATTTTTTCTTCCATTTGTTTAGTCTTCTTTTGTAGAGACACCTGCTATGGTGTCAGCTATAGGCTGTCATCTGGTATCTCTATTATTATCAACCTAATCTTTTTAACCTCTGTGTTCTTTTCCATTTCATTTTCAATGTCATTTTCTCTGAAGCTTGTTCTTCATGGCTTAACTGTTATCAGTTACCTTAATCGAACATAAGAAAAATTAAAGTTTTAATTTTGTCTTTTTCTTTAACTTATTCCTTCCTTAATGTTCTTCCTTTCTTTATAAAGAGCTGAGTTTCTGACCAATATTATATTCCTTGTCTCTAAATCTCTTCTTTTAACATTTTTTGCAAAATAGGTCTACTGGCAACAAATATCCTCAATTCTTGCTTGTCTGGAAAGTCTTCACTTTTGGAAGATAATTTCACAGGGTAGAGGATTCTAGGCTGGTGTTTTTTTTTCTCTCAACACTTAAATATTTCACTCCGCTCTCTTGTCTGCATGGTTTCTGAGTAGTTGGATGTAATCTTTTTTTTTTAAGTTGGATGTAATTCTTATTTTCTTTGCTCCTTTATAGGTGAGGTGTTTTTCCTCCTCGGGTTTCTTTTAGGATTTTTCTCTTTACCTTTGATTTTCTGTAATTTAAAAATGATATACCTATGTTTAGTGGGTTTTTTGTTTTTTGTTTTGTTTATCTGTTTTTGGTATTCATCCTGATTGATTTTTCCTGGGCATCCTGGACCTGTGACTGGGTGTTTGACATTAATTTGGGGAGATACTTGGTCATTATTTTTCAAATATTTCTTCTGTTCCTTTTTTTCTTCTCTATCTGGTCCTCTTACCACATGCATGTTTCACATTTTTCCGCTATCCCACAGTTCTTAAATATTCTAGGTTTTTTGTTTTTTTTTTTTGGCTTTCAATTTTGGAGATATTTATTGAAATATTCTCACATTCCGTCCTCAGCCATTCCCAATCTAATAGGCCCATTAAAGTCAACTCATTTCTTTTATAGCAGTTTTGGTCTCTAGCATTTCTTTCTTTTTTCCTCAGAATTTCCATCTCTGTGCTTAATCTCACATCTGTTCTTACATGCTGTCTACTTTTTGTCCCTTAAGAGTCCTCATAGTTGTTTTAATTCCTGGTCCGATAATGCCAACATTCTTGCCCTATCTGAATCCAGTTCTGATGTTTTCTCTGTCTCTTTAAACTTATTTTTTGCCTTTAAGTATGTCTTGTCACTTTTTCTTGATAGCTGGGCATGACGTACAAGGTAAAAGGAACTGCTATAAACAGAGTTTAGTAATGCGGTAGTAAGGTATGGGGTGTGGTGTATGGGGAGAGGATTATTCCCTAATCCGGTGAGTAGGTCTCTTGCCTTCCAGTGCCTGTGCTTCTGATCCCGGAATCTCACAGGTGCTTAGCAGTTCCTCCGCCCCTTAGGTGGAACAGGAAGGCTAGAGCTGGCTGGATTTGAGTGTTTACCTTCTTCCATGTTAGCTAGGCTCTGGTTAAATAGTTTCTCCGGAGGGCAGTCCTTATTAAAAAGAATAGAATGTTCTGGCATATTTAAAGATGTTCCTTTTCATCTTCTCCTAGCAGAAGTACAAGGGGATTGTTCTCCTCTATTCCCCATAAACACCTAGGGGAGATCTTGGAGATAAAGCTAACAAAAGTGTGAGGGCATACTATGACTGCCTCTGGAGTTTTTAAATCTCAAAGAGGTCCACAATTCATATTTAGTTTCATATTTATATTCACATTCAACTATATTCAGCAATATAGTTCAGGTTTCTCTGTCCTGGCACTGGTTCCTGATCATAGGTTTCTGCCCTTGGTAAGTTTTGATTTCTTGTATTCGCCTCTGGGTTTCTCCAGTTTGGGGAGCAATTGTTTGTCCTGTGATTTCACTTCTTATACATCAAATTAGAAATGTTGATTTTTTAGTTTGCTCAGCTTTTTACTTGTTGTTAGGATGGAGTGGTGACATTCAAGTTTCTTATGTGCTGGAATGGAAACCTTTTCATTCTTTTTTTTTTTTCCCATTCAAACTAATGTTCTGAGAATCTATTCTATTTGAGAATCTAATCTATTCTAATCTATTCTATTTCCTTATTGGGAAAACAAGTTGCAATGTTTTGTTTTGTTTTTAAGATTATTTATTTATTTGACAGAGAGAGATCACGAGCAGGCAGAGAGGCAGGCAGAGAGAGAGGGGGAAGCAGGCTCCCTGCTAAGCAGAGAGCCCGATGTGGGGCTTGATCCCAGGACCCTGAGATCATGACCTGAGCCGAAGGCAGAGGCTTTAACCCACTGAGCCACCCCGGCGCCCCAAGTTGCAATGTTTTTATCCCTAAGTAACACAATATTTATTCCTTTTCAGGCAGAGTCTCTGTTAGACATATCTTTTGAGTATATTATCAAATACACAAGTAACAGTCATATTCAGTAAGAATCTTAGAATGCACTATATTAATATTTCAACTTTTCACTCATCTTTGATGCATCATGGGCCGGTACCAAGGAGGCAGCAAAGCATGGTAGTTTAGATCAAATAATCCTTGGTTCTATGCCCAGATTCATGCTTATAAACCGTGTGGCCTTGAGGAAATTAGTTATTCACTCGGTGTTCATCCGCCTCCCAATGAAATGAGCTTACATATTTTATCGAATAAGGTTATTCTGACAATCTAGTAAAAAATGTAAACCCTTTAGGGCAAAACATTACATGGTAAATACAAAATAAAAATATTAACAATAGAATCTGGCACAGCTCCATTAAGCAGACAGAAAAGTACCATAGAAAAGAAGACCCATGAGCAGACAGGAGACATTTATCTATGGGTGGACTCGCGACGGGACCGATAACTTCACGTCAAGATGGAGTAACAGAGTCTGTGGGTCTCAAGTTTTAAGTACAAATGGCAGTGTCTGTGAAGGTTACAGCATCTTGAGAGTTACAACACTTAATAAGGATTCCCAGAAGGTATTTCCTAAATAAATATTCACTGGCAGATAGCCTGGCAGCTTTATTGGCATGAAGTTTTGCTTGTATGGCTGGCTGACAGCTTTTGTGTTGTCTCTATTGTTCTATGAATAACATTTGCTTTGTTGATTTAGGGCCCCATCCCGAAAGAAAACTCCCAGATTCTGAGAGCCACATATCCAGGCTGAGCAGAATACATTTTTGGCTTTTTTGTTTGAAGTCTGTAAACAACAGGAGCTTGCATGGCTACCTTAGAAAAGGCATCTACAGATTAACAAATTTCCTTCGATTATCCACATCCCTTCCAATGATTTAGAGGATCTTGGTCTCCACTATAGACTTTGCAGATAAGAGTACTGCCTTCAGGAACAGAAGGTGGAAACCATTCTTCTTTTACTTTCTGACTGTGTGATGCAATTCGAGTAGTAAATAGCTTCATAATTTATATGAAATTATAAGAATGATTAACATCATCACTGAGTCATACTAAGTACTACTCCCTCCTTCCACCCCAAAATTCATGGCTTTATGGATTTCCTGTGATGCTGGGAGGAGATAAACTGGTCTTCACCTCAGTACAACACATACTTTGAATGAGACATAGTGACTTTAATTGCTTTGATTATACCATGCATAGAATGGACGTGGCCAGGAATGAGTGTTGAGCAGTCAGCTTATGCATGTTAATGCTGTTAATGAAATTATTTTGCCCCAGGCAGTCCTGGCAGCAGTCGATATGGTTTGAGTCTTTTCTTAGCCACACTGTAAGAATGGAGATGAGACAGACATGGCAGCATCCCCTTGCCTCTCCTCTGTCCCAAAGGACACATTTCTAACTTTCTGTAGAGCATGGAGAGGAAAAATTATTTGGCTGGAAAAAAATAAATACAACTAAAAACAAACTTTGGGACTCATTTGTCTCATTCTTCTTCATCCAGATAGTGATATATGCATGTCGCCATAGAGGATAAGTTCCATACAGTCTCGTATGTCTGTGTTAATTGATATCAAGCATGTAGAAATATCTGTGTAATACAGACAGAGGAATCGAGAGGCTCCTCTATGCAGCAGAGATTGGGGAGCCAGCCTGTTGTGAAAATAGCAAACTGGATCTCTCCTGTGATCTGACAATTTCATAGATTTACATGTGGGATGAATGGTACATCAAATATGATGTAAGCATGCACATGCTACATTAAACTGCTCAACTACTGACTGCATAAATATAGCCTGAAGAGATGAACCCATAAATATCTCCAAAAAGATTCTGCAACATCTGTGCAATGGAAAAATATGTTCCAGCATTAAGGCATGTGGAATTTACTTTTAAGTCCCTATTTCCATCCTTCATGTCCTATTTTCTGCTCTCTACTTTTTCTGCCAGATAGGTCCTTCTGCAGTTACCGACGAATGCTCAGCCTTCATGGCTACAATACCAAGAAGTTTGTTATACTATATATTCTGGAACTCTTCTACACCTACTGAAATTTATTACTCCTAAGACCAAGTCTCGAATTTTTGCCAAGTGTTGATTTAATAAATGTAATAATAACTAGATGGTTGAAAATTGATTTAAAATGACACCCTCTCAAGCAGCATTTATATCTTACACAAAAAGCTTCCATTTAAACTGAAAATGTGAGTAGTATCTGGATCACAAAGCTGCTGATAGTCAGTGAGGGAGAGGTTTGTATGTGCTGATTTCTCTGAGCATTTCAAACCCACAAGATGGGAAGCTATTGATTTTGCTCATGTGTACTCAGGGCCTTGTCCCTTGGTGACCATTTAGAGTTGATTAAGCCTATCCAAAAAGCATTTCTGTTATCAAATCTTAATCAATCTTGCAAAAGAAATGTATGCAAGTAAGAATTGAATTTAATTACTTCTATAAAAGAGACCTTTATATCTTTTTAATGAAGTTGAACAGTTGTAGAGTATGCCCATCCTTATAAACTGATGCTCTGCAAATATTTACAAGAAATTGTAGCGAGGCTTGAATTATAACAAGTCTGAGAACTACGTTATTTTTTAAGCTGTTATTATGCTTTAGTATCATGTGCATTAAGGGATGTTTAAAATCTAGTGCCTCCTGTATCTTACTGAAAATCCAATAGTTTTCAGAGCCATCATAATGTATAATGTCCCTAATGGTGAATTTATGAGTATAAGTCACTCACAATTCTCCTATAATAAAGAGCTATGAAACTGAGCCAATTATGAAGACATAGTGGTTTATAAGTGTACAGGAAGTTCTACTCAAGTACAAAAATTAAGGAAACTTGGGGGAGGAGCAAGATGGCAGAGGAGTAGGGGACTAAGATACCATCAGATCCCAGAAGTTCAGCTGGATAGTTATCGAACCACTCTAAACACCTACAAACTCAACAAGAGATAGAAGAGAAGAATAGCAATTCTAGGAACAGAAAATCGACCACTTTCAGGAAGGTAGGACGTGTGGAGAAGTGAATCCAAAGCGATGAGAAGATAGACCGAGGGGGGAGGGGTTGGCTCCCGGCAAGCCACAGAGCAGCAGAGCACAAAATCGGAACTTTTAGAAGTCTGCTCCACTGAGGGACATTGCTCCAGAGTCTAAGTGGGGGGTGGAGCTCTCATGGGGACAGTGTGGTTTCAGGACCCATGGGGTCGCAGAAAGATTGGGGTGTGTCTGAGGGTGGCAGAGCTCCCAGGTATCAGAATGGAGAAGCAAACAGCAGAGACCGAACTGAGCAGTGGGTTACCAGCTCGGGCTTACCTTAAACTGTGATCCCAGGCAGAGTCAGGCCACTGCACTTCAATCAGGGACCCCACAAGGGGCAGATCTGGAGAGACCCCTTCCTTCCTCCTCCGGGAGAAGTGGCGCGGGAGCAGGCTGCAGGAATCTGCGGGGTTTGGAGACTCTAAACGGGGCCGTGCGCCAGAGACAGAAACACTCTGTCACAGGCTGGCTGAGCTTGGAGTGCAGCCGGAGACCCGGGAGACCGGGGAGACGGGAGGGATTGACTGCTTTTCTCTGAGGGTGCACCAAGGAGTGGGGCCCCAAGCTCTCCGCTCCTACAAGCGGGATATTGGGAGGCCGCCATTTTCATTCCCGTCCTCCAAAGCTGTAGGGAAAGCGTTCAGGGAATGAAAGCTCCCGAGAGCGAACGCCAGCAGATTACTTAGCCCGGCCCCTGGCAGAGGCAGTGCAATTCCGCCTCTGGCAAAGACATTTGAGAATCACTGCAAGAGGGTCCTACTCGAGAAGATCAGCAAGAATATCCAGCCAAGATCGAGTTCTTCGATCAATGAGAACTGCAGAACTCCACAGTTAGGAAAAAGCAACACCTAGAATTCATGGCTTTTTTCCCCACAATCCTTTAGTCTTTCAGAATTAATTTTTTTTTTTCAGAGTTAAATTTTTTAAATTTTATTTTTTTCTTATTCTATTTTTTATTTTATTTTTCCTCTTTCCTATTTTAATGTTTGTTAACTAGTATCTTATAAATACCTTTTTAAAAATATTTTCTATACCCTGGGGCAAATAATACATCATGTGTTAATTAAAAAAAAATTTCTAATTTTCACTGTTACTTTCATATTTTATCCCTTCATTGTATTTAACTTTCTTTTTTGTATACATATAGGGTTTTTTTTTTCTTTAAAATTTTGGGATACAATTTCTTCTAATAGATCAAAATATACCCTAAATCTAGCACACGGCTTTCTTCTAGTCTCCAGCCTGATCACATTCTTTCCTCTTTCTTTCTTTTTTTTTTTTTGTTCTTTTTTTGACCAACCTCTTATCAATCCTTTTTTTAGAATCTTTTTTAATTTTCATCTTTGCACTCATATTCCATCCTTCATAGTGTTTAACCTTATTTTTATATATTTATATATTTCTCTTTAAAATTTTGGGAGGTAGTTTCTTCTAACAGACCGAAAAACACCCAAAAGCAGGTGTGGAACTCTCTTCTAATCACAAATCTAATATATATAATATATATATTATTATAAATAAATATATATACTATATATATTTATTTATTTTTCTCTTTTTAAATTTTATTTTATTATTTTTTCTTCTTTTTTTTCTTCCTCCTCCCCACCCTTTTTTCTTCAACCCCTGGTTTCAGTTCTCCTCTGATTTGGTTAGTGTATATTCTTCTGGGGTTGTTGCTACCCTTTTAGTATTTTGTTCTCTCATTCATCTATTCTTACCTCGATAAAATGACAAGGCGGAAAAACTCACCACAAAAAAAAGAACAAGAGGCAGTACTGATGCTAGGGACCTAATCAATACGCACATTAGTAATATGTCAGATGTAGAGTTCACAATGACAATTATCAAGGTGCTAGCTAGGCTCGAAAAAAGCATGGAAGATATTAGAGAATCCCTGTCTGGAGAAATAAAATCCCACTCTTGAGAAATAAAAGAACTAAAATCTAACCAAGTTGAAATCAAAGAAGCTATTAATGAGGTGCAGTCAAAAATGGAGGCTCTTACTGTTAGGAAAAATGAGGCAGAATAGAGGATTAGTGATATAGAAGACCAAATGATGGAGAATAAAGAAGCTGAGATAAAGAAGAGAGACAAACAACTACTGGACCACAAGTGGAGAATTTGAGAGATAAGTGATACCATAAGACGCAACAATATTAGAATAATTGGGATCCCAGAAGAAGAAGAAGAAAGAGAGAGAGGGGCAGAAGGTATATTGGAACAAATTATTGTAGAGAATTTCCCTAATTTGGCAAAGGGAACAAGCATCAAAATCCAGGAGGCACAGAGAACCCCTCTCAAAATCAATAAAAATAGGTCCACAACCCATCATCTAATACTAAAACTTACAAGTCTTAGTGACAAAGAGAAAATCCTGAGAGCAGCTTGGGACAAGAAGTCTAACATACAAAGACAGAAATATTAGATTGGCAGCAGACCTATCCAAGAGACCTGGCAGGCCAGAAAGGACTGGCATGATATATTCAGAGCACTAAACAAGAAAAATATGCAGCCAAGAATACTATATCCAGCTAGGCTGTCATTGAAAATAGAAGGAGAGATAAAAACCTTCCAGGACAAACAAAAACTAAAAGAATTTACAAATACCAAACCAGCCCTACAGGAAATATTGAAAGGGGTCCTCGAAGCAAAGAGAGAGCCTAAAAGTAACATAGACCAGAAAGGAACAGAGACGATATACAGTAACAGTCACCTTACAGGCAATACAATGTCACTAAATTCATATCTGTCAATAGTTACCCTGAATGTAAATGGGCTAAATGCCGCAATCAAAAGAAACAGGGTATCAGATGGATAAAAAAAAAAAAAACCCACAATATCCATTG
>CM052887.1:71755800-71801266 GCA_028534135.1 Potos flavus | reverse complement strand
ATGAACTATTGGGACTTCATCAAGATCCAAAGCTTTTGCACAGCAAAGGAAACAGTCAACAAAACCAAAAGACAACTGACAGAATGGGAGAAGATATTCGCAAATGACCTATCAGATAAAGGGCTAGGATCCAAAATCTAGAAAGAACTTCTCAAACTCAACACCTAAAGAACAAATAATCTGATCAAGAAATGGGCAGAAGACATGAACAGACATTTCAGCCAAGAGGACATCAAATGGCCAACAGACACATGAAAAAGTGCTCAACATCACTCGGCATCACAGAAATACAAATCAAAACCACAGTGAGATACCACCTCACACCGGTCAGAATGGCTAAAATTAACAATTCAGGAATGACAGATGTTGGTGAGGATGCAGAGAAAGGGGAAACCTCCTACACTGTTGGTGGGAATGCAAGCTAGTGGAGCCACTCTGGAAAACAGTATGGAGGTTCCTCAAAATGTTGAAAATAGAGCTACCCTACGACCCAGCAATCGCACTACTGGGTATTTACCCTAAAGATACAAATGTAGTGATCCGAAGGGGCACGTTCACCGGAATGTTTATAGCAGCGATGTCTATAATAGCCAAACTATCGAAAGAACCTAGATGTCCATCAACAGATGAATGGATAAAGAAGAGGTGGTACATATATACAATGGAATACTATGCAGCCATCAAGAGAAATGAAATCTTGCCATTTGCTTGGTATAAATCATTTTTCCGTAATGAGATTGGTTGAAACACTAGAGACCTGACCTTTTCTTATTTTTAAAAGTGTAAATTGCTCAATTTTGGAAGCTTGTTAAGCTGTAGGCCAGCAGAGTAGAGTTACAAAATCTAATCTTTCCATATATCAAATGGTATTCATATGATTTTAAAGATGCTAACATCCATTAAAATAAATTGTTTATTTCTTTCTATTAGGGATGAGTCATATAATCCTATGTTAATCATGCAGTATTTATATTACAAAGAATCCATATGTCTGTTAAATAAAAATTTAAAATTGGCTTTCCACTGGTTTGATGTACCTAATGCAACATCCTGCCATGAATGGACATGTTCCGTATCCACACTGTTCAATGTGATGTCCACCGGGCACATGCAGCTATAAAGCACCTGCAATGAGGTTAGTATGACTCAGGAACTGAAAATTTAGTTTTACTTACTTTTAATTAATTTAAATAGCCACATTGGACTATTGGTTACCATGGTAGGCAGCCATATTTAATGCCTGGAATGGATGAAGTTGGTCATTATTTGCACTTATATCAATCTACCATTTCACATTATGAGGGGTGATTCTCTTTATACCTTCTCAATCCTACTGAACAGGATGAAATACGTACCTCATTTAGTCATATTCAGAACACTTGTTAGATTAACTTCATGTTGGCAGGAATGCTCCATATTAAATGATGCCATAGATGAGTATGGTGACCTCAGAGCTTTCTCCACACTCTCGTGGCAGAAATAGTAGGTACTGGCTACTAATGAACAGTTCCTATTTTCTATTACCTTTTTGGGGATACAGAAACTTTTCCATTTCACAGTGGTTTAAGTTCTGAAAGATTATTGACAAGTTCTAAATTACTAAAGAAGAGCTTAAATATTTTGTCCCTGGTTATTTTTACTTTTTTTTTTTTTTAATTTTATTCATTTATTTCAGACAGAGAGAGAAAGAGCACAAGCAGCGGGGAGGGGCAGAGAGAGAAGCAGGCTCCTGGCTGAGCACGGAGCCCAACACAGGGTTCGATCCCCATGACTTGAGCCCAAGGCAGACGTGTCCCAGGTTATTTTTAAATGAGGCACAGTGAGGTACCTGGGTGGCTCAGTTGGTTAAGCATCTGCCTTTGGCTCAGGTCATGATCCCAGGGTCCTGGGATGGAGTCCCGCATCCAGCTCCCGGCTCAGTGGGGAGTCTGCTTCTATCCCTCCCCCTGCTCGTGATCTCTCTCTTTCTCTCTTTCAGGATAAATAAATAAAATCTTAAAAAAAAATAAATGAGGCACAGTCATTTCTTGAATGATTTGTACTTTGCCTTTCATGATGGTTCTTATTATGGAGTGTTTTGTCCTGTTTATCTCATGTAACATTCATCACTGTCTGAAAACACTTGCATGTCTTCTGTTGTCGCTCATAGCCTCACCATCTTTGCACATACTGGAAGGGATGAAGTCCATACAGCAATACATTCTCAGCCTTTCCATAGGAAATAGGGCACAGAACAGTCAGATAGCCTAGCATACTGGTCTTTAAACTGGGATATTCATCTCATACTGTGCAAAATACAGAGGTATCTCTCAAGGAATAAAAAAAGAATCTCGGAGGTATTAAAGTAAGTGTTGGTTTTGAAAAACTGAATGAATCTAATGATGGGTAAGAACCATGTTCCAAATCAAGTATTTTTACTTCATTCTTTCTTACAAAATTAAAAGGGGAACTGATCAAACTATCCACTAAGAGAACATAAATAAAATTTGATGAAAGATATTTAGGTGATAATTGCCATATAACTCTGTAGCTCAGAGAATTTAGCTGCAAAACTCTTTCTAGATCCATCCACTTTTTTAATGCAAAAAGGATTTTTCAGATCTCACATGTGAAGGTGCGAATTGGGGAGAGAGAGTAGCTACTGAAATTTCATATTCTAGCAATTAATGCTATTAATTGATGGCACATTAATTAATAATAAAAGAAGGTCCAGTTATCTTAAATTTAATTTTCAGTATCATTTTATTGTTTTTATTTTACAGTTATCATAATAGGTAATAGAATATTTTTCCTGTGTACTCATCATTGCTGTAATTATAACTCGACCTCCAAAGAAATTATTTTTTTAAATCTTAGGGTCTTATGGTCATGGGAAATTGGGAAATGTAAAGAAAATAAATTTAAATTAACAAACTTTATTTTCAAGGATTTAAGAAATAATATGTATTATATGAACAATGCCCCCTGGGGTTAAGAAGTACAGTGGCCTGGTAGGGTGATCAACAAAAGTATCTAAGAATAAAAATGTACTGCATTAATATTATATTAAGTCTTTGAAGGAAGTGGAATGGAAATATGAGTTAAAAGAGAAAAAGAAATGATGTAAAACTTCTGACCATTAAGAAAAGCCTTACATGTGTATTTTAAAATTTCTGATGGTGAGTGTCAATTCTCTGTGGTAGATATGGGCCATCGGACACATTATTTACAGTACTAAAGAAATTATATTTTTGCAACTCATTTTTTAACCTGCGGTGAGCGAGCTGGTCCCTTCACCCAAGCCCCTGAATCAGGAAATGATCATATCATGATGGCAGGTGCTGCGGGCCAGGTAGAAGCCTGGTCTGGGTGGGTGCAGTGTGGGGTTTCCCAGGAAAGCCAAAGATGTCGTTGGAGCTCGCAGAGTGAGTTATGTAGCTTCTGGTGTGTGGGGCAGTAAGCGTGGTAGAAACTGGTTCTGAAAAATATTTTTGCCTTAAGATTTTCCTAGCAGCTTATATTCTAATGATAGGGAAACTTGGCTTCTTTGAGTAAAATTATTGTTTTAATAAAATTAGTCTGCTTTGGAGATCACATTGCCTTTTCAAATTCAGCTTGAAAAGATATTTAAACACTGAGGATTAGTAAACTCTATTATTTTGTTTACATCTGGAATGAATACTTAATTTTACTTGCTTATTATTTAATTTTGTTACACTATTCCCTAATTCTTAGTAACTAAAGTTTTCACTCGATGTTGTTTTAAAATACTGCAAGAATTAATGGATTTGCATTATACCCAACATTTGTGTAAGACAGAGCCCTCACTACGTAACAATTTATTTTGCTGTATTCTAAGCATTCCCACATGGCTAATGCCATCTGTCGTAACTACCAAGATGCTACAGGCTGCTTCTTCCTCAGTCTTTATTTACAATCCAAAATGAACATTTGTAAATATGTAAAATTTATAAACAGAAACAGGAAGCTTTGAGCAGGCCATGCAGAACAGGGAGATTTCTTTCTCTTTTTCTGTGATGCACAATCTGCCCGTTGTGTGGTATTCTGGAACTCAGGGAGTTCCATGGAGAGGCCCTTTTGCAATTCAGGAGTAAGATGATAATGAAACTCATCATAATAACCCTGAACTATTAGGGTTGTTGATTCAACAAAGAAAGATTATATTTTGCTTGGTATAGACTTAATGTCAAAGATATTTACTCGAATCCTAATGTTTGGGAATTTAATTACCTGCAAAATATGTATAGCTACTATTAATCAGAATACCTGATTAAACAGAGCACTGATTAGCCACCCTCTGATCCTATCTGTGAAAGAAAATGAAGCACAACTGGGTAAGATAAAAGAGTGAACAGATGGATTCTTTGCACGTATCTGTGAGTCCGAAGATCTGCATCTTCTCATGAGTGAAAGCACTCAGTGGTCAGTGACCTTCACATACACGCATGCCTGTGTTTATGACTGCATCTATCACTCTACACAGGAAACGTACATTCGTTTTAGCTGCAATCAGTTCCATATTTCTCAGTCCATCCTCTGGGATTCACGCTCTGCCTCTGAATACCATTCATTATTGTCCTCCTTTCACTGCTCCTGCTCTTCTGCCTGCCTCAAGTAGAGGTAGGGGGCAGCGAGCTGGGGGGTGTGAGAAAATAGGTCCTTGAGCCGGCTTTGCCAACAACTCACTCTAGTGCCTCCAGCATGTGACTTTACTTATACTTTTGTTCAATATCCTCTCATGTAAGTGTGTTGAACTAGACCACCATATGCTTTAAAATATTGCTTTATAACAACTGGATTAGGTTTTCTCCAAGGTTTCTTTATTCTCAAATATGACGATTTAGGACAACATGCAGATCAGTTATTAAAGATCTGGAAAGTAGTTGAAAGTTGATGAAAATTGAATTTTACATTACCTGTGGATTTCTTTTACTTGTACCTGACAGTACTTCTCAGAACACATCACTGAGTTACTTGGTCTCTGTTATCACTAGTTCTGGACTCAGGTGTGTTATGACAAATGCTCTTTATTTATGGGTAAAATAACATATTCTATGTATTATTGAATGATACGTTCTATTTCCTCATGTGTTAAAGAGGGGGCTGGATTAGATGGATTTGAAGGCTTTGTCAATCAAAACTAATATTCAATGTTTCTCTGCATCCATGATGAAGTTGGCCAAATTTACATATAGATTAATTGACCCAATTAAAATGAATTTTAATTAACTCCAATTTAAATACAATTCAACTACAATTAATTTTAGTAAGAACTTTATTCTTCCTATAACTAATAATTCACCCAATCTTGTACATTCTTTCTTCTTTCACCTCTACTGTCCCTTGACTACATCTATTTTACCACATTGCATCAAGTAAACTTTTGCTATTTCATTAACCTTCACACTGTAGACTGCCTTCCCATTGGTAGGACCTGCCTGGTCCTGCAAGATTTTTCTTTTTAAAGTAGTCCCATTCTAAAATCTCAGAGGCCTTCCATATCACCATTGTGGCTAATTGCAAAAGTGACCACAATTCTTCCTTTCTCTGTGTTCGTGTTTCTTGAAATACGACTTTGCAACAATTCTCAGAAAGAGGTTAGAGTCTACATCTTGACCCCTTGATTCTGTGCTAGTCTTGTGACATACTTATTTACAGAATATAGCAGGAATAATGTGCCAGTTTCAAGTTTAGGCTTCCAAATGTCTTGGTTGTTTCTCTTGGAACTCTGCCACCTCCATATTATCACACCTCAATGAACCTGAGGGATAAGGAGACACATTACCCTCATCTCCCCAATCGACAGGTTCTGGATATATGTGAATGAGGCCATCCTAGACTGGGGAGACCCCAGCCTACATGTTGGCACATCACAGTTGCATGAGCGAGGCAACCCATGGTTATGTGATACTGTTCACTTTACCAGATTCACAGGCAACTATAAATAGCTGTTATTTGAAGAAAATAAATGTGGAGTAACTTATTAAGCAGCAGCACCTAAAACCCACTTCTGCTGCACTAAGCAACTTGTGCATGAACTAAAATAAAAATATTCTATTGTTAACTCTGTCTCCAGTCTTCATATTCTCCATTGCGTTGTCCTTCAGCCCTCTTCAGAATGTTGTATCCATACGCATGTCTATAGGAGTGGCAAAGGTTTGCCGAGAAATACATGGGACCAGATAATCTTAAGGGAATCATGTTCCACATCCTCCATTTCCATATGTGTTTTGTCCTGAAACTGACCTGCCTGAGAATGCTCCTGTAATCAAGGTGTCATGCTGGTTCTTCTTTCCCATGTTCTCTTCACAAGACACCAATTCAAAGTGTTGGTTTGGGAAAAACATCTTTATAATGAGTTGCTATTTTTTCTTTCAAAATATTTTAAAATAAGGAGGGAGCAAAAATGTTTGAGAATTATTGCATCATTGCACTTCTTAGCATGCAGATTTGTTCACTTTTCTCTCTAGTTTAAAATACTCTGATAGCTTTTCATTATTCATAGGATAAAATCTCAAACTCTTGGCTTGGTTCTCAAGACCTTTCAAGATCTAGGTCAACCTAATCTTCTGGTTTTATTTCTCTTAAAGAAACCTTGTTTTGATCACAGTGCACCACTTATAAGTCTCAGGGGAGTCTTAAAGCTCTGTTTGTCCTCTTGTCTTTGCTTTGAAAGCCTCTTCCTTAAAGTATTCTTCTCTGTGGAGCCAAAGTCCACTATTTCTTGCCATTGTTAGAGGCCCAGCTTGAACACTTGTTCCTCCATGCATCCTCCTGTGAATAGTCCATCTCCTTCACCAACCAGGTACAAATCATTTCACTTCTATTAATATTTCAGAGTACTTTATTTCTATCTTTAAAATTTTTATTCTGGTATTATTCTTGTTTATATATATCTCTTGATTAACTCATTCAAAAAACACTGATACTCATCTTGTATCCTGTTAGTGCCTTCAAAGAAGCTCTCAGTAAATATTTGTTGAATGAATAAATCAGCGAATTAGTGAAAAAAAACCTTTATGTTTTTAATTGTTTTATTTTTGAGAAAAAGAAACAAAGGGCTGGAGAGTTGTTAAGAACTGGGATGGAGGAAATCTTAAGCCATCTGTACTTGCAAATTAGCCCTATCCAAAGGAAAAGTAAATCTTCTTATATCTTCATGGTAGGAAGCAGTTTTATACCTTGGACCAAAGTGCCTCCTATAGTTGGTCTACTACTGAAGTGAGGCTCCTATCCTCCCACAGAGACAGGGCACTATTTTCCTTCATGATAGTATTTCAAAGGGATAGCTCCTAGGTCCTTGAGAAAGACAGTCTGGGTTGTAAAACTGACAGGAGCTTTTAAAGAATTTATATCTCAAAGGGGTAGATGTGACAAGTACTAGTTTTCTAACATAAATGCTCTAAGGAAAGGGAGGTCAGGGACCTAGAAGCAGGAAGAAACCTCTCTAAAGTTTGGTCAAGCTGAGGGAAAACTTATCAACTTGGTTGGTATGAAACTGTAGTATATTGAAGTGTGACGTCATACCAAGTTATCTAACAAGGTTTTGAGCTAGTTTTTATATTAATCCTCTTTAAAAAAGTCTAAGTATTTTAAATGTCATCAAATCCACCCATTCTTCCAATGTAGAAATTCCTTCTTGGCTAAATCTGAGTCAGTCATTCACAAAATTCTTTATCAGTTCTACTGACAATTAAAGTCGTTGTCTCACAAAGCAGTTATATTCTTTGCACAGTTCTAATTTAGAAAAAAAAAAAACTTCAATATTTATTTTTTAATTATAACATAAATGCTTCTGAATAGACCTTTCTAGGTTGACTATTCCATGGCAAGTTACACAAAAATAATGCAATCCAGGCTTCTATTTTCAGAATAAAATTAATATATTATGAGTTACTAGCTTTCTTAATTTGGGAGTGTATGTAAAGCTTATTTTTGTTAGACAATAACGATAATGATGACATGCATTTTAGGGGTACATGAAGAAACTGTGGATACAAATTTTTGTAATGCTTAAGATATTTGATTAATTCTTTTTTTTCCTGGGCTTTGGATAAACATATGAAACCCACACAATTAGCACAGAAGCGTCAGAAAATTTGATAGAGATATTGGATCATCATAGTCATCAGTAAAGTACTCTTCCTTATAAATATTTTAGGCAAAAAGCAAAAGCATCTAGAGAAATGGGCAAGGCTACCAAAATATGTTGTTGTTGTAATGTGCCTGGAAGCTCTGTTTTAAATGCAGTTAAACTTGCCTGTCTATAAAGCATCCTTCTCCTTACCTCTTCTCCCTTCTTGCAAAGACTTAGTAATGCCTATAAATATTAAGGTGTCAGCTGCCCTTTCATCTCTAATTATCTGGAGTCCCTAAGGTCAGATACCTTCAAACTCATGGCTACTTCCTTCCTGGGTTTCCTTTCACTACACTAGGCAGCACGCTAAAACCCAAAGCTTATATACTGTGGAAAAATGAATAATAACTAATACAGAATGAGGTTGTATGGTCAACCTGTAAGGTGAAAGTCACTAATAGGAAACTGATATTTAAAAATTCCCTAAATCTTCCCTAAATCTAAAGGATATTTCCATTTCTTCATTTGAGCAGTAGATCCATTAATTTACTTATGTTTGTTAAGTCATAATTTATGAAAAAAATAATTTTTTTAAAGATTTTATTTATTAGAGAGAGAGAGAGAGCATGAGAGAGAGCATGAGTTGGGGGAAAGGGCAGCGGGAGAGGGAGAAGCAGACTCCCCACTGAGGAGGGAGCCCAATGCAGGGCTTTGATCCTGGGACTCTGGGACCTGAGCTGAAGGCAAATGTTTAATGGACTGAGCCACCCAGGGGCCCCTGAAAAAATACTTTAGATATATGAATCATAGTCTCAGCATATAGGGCTGAGAAAACTGAAGGAATATCAGAATTATGTTTTCCATTTCAGTAACTCTCAGGAACAATTAAGAGGATGGTAAATATCCACATTCATTAAATTGTAGTTGCCTCTCCCCAAGGCTTGGAGACCATTCTCTCTCTCAATCTCTTTCTCTCTCACACACATACACACACACTGTCACACACAGAGCCACTGGAATTCAGTTCTTCTAGGCTATGGAACTGAACCCAAGATAATTCCCTGTCCTTGTATTAAACTATGCTGGAACCAAGTAAAATTAGCTTAGCTGCTTGCTTCAGGAAATAACTGCTTCTAGAAAGTAAGAGTATGAAACAACTAAATGGATCACTTATCAAGGCTAACTGCTTTCTGATCAAGACTTGCTTGAAGACCCTTGTTTCTATGTAGCCACCAAAAGTTATAATGTCTTTAATGCTACCAAATTCTGACTAATTTCTAGTTGAGAAAGATCCCCTTAAAGCCATCTAGTTCAGTTTCCTAAAACTCTACAAACATTTTGCCTTAATTTCCCATTTTGAGACTATTAACACTCTGTCAAGGTTGTGTTCTCCCTCATTGTGGTAAATCTAATAAACTTAGCTTTGATCGACAAGTTTTTCTGGCCTTTCCGAAGAGTCAATAATTGAGAACCAAATATCTATGTTATGTGTCTCTACCACATCAGTGTATCTAAAATTCCATCCTCTCTCATTTCCCAACTATTTGGACCTAAACATGTAAAGTACCCTCTCTTAACTGTCCACTGTCAGCTTCCATACGAACTGGCTACTGAATTTTTTTTCAATACCAATTTTGGCTGCAACCTAGTCTGAGCCTCCAAACATCTGATGAAGCCCCAGTTACTATCTTCTCCACTCCACACTTTGTTCTGAAGAGTCGAGTCCTACCGTGATGCTGCTATCCACTATACTTCAGCAATGCACACTTCTTAGAAATTCCAGTTACAGTCTCTAACTGCCAGACCGGATCCAGGAACTTACGTCCATTTGTCATGCTTTTCCAGCACGATTGTGCAGACAGTTCTTTTAACCCGCAACCCACTGTTATTTCCCCTCTGCCAATATCTTAACTATTAAAGACCCAAGTTTTACCACTATCATTAAATGGGTAGTATAAATAGAATTCATTTATATTAAATAGAATTAGTATAATTACAGATTAAAAAGCATGTTAGAATCAATTACCTGATACTTACTAGCTTTGTAAAGTTTAGGACTGTGGAACTTTCCTAAGTCTCAGTTTCTTCAATTATAAAAGAAAAAAATATTGCAAAACATAGTAAATAACATTCTGTATGTGGATGTATTTTACAAATATAAAGTATCAGAGATGTACTATTTAGTTAGTGCTCTCTCAGTGGGCTGGAAAGTTTTATTTGCTACAAAAACAAAACAAGATTAATAACCTTGTGAATTTGGATTAATAAACTGCCTTGTTAACTTGAGCTACATTCTTTGCTGCAGACAGAACATGGCTCATACAACAATTTAAAGCAACAATTTGAGGGGTCAGGGACCATTTATTCAAATTCTTCCATCATCTTGGACCTTAGTGCCATATTCGACTAGCTCTTGCCACTGAACCTTTGGCCACTGCAGTTCTCATTATTATCAGACTGTGAGTGTGAGGGAGGGATGTGAACTCAGATAAAACTCCATTCTGTATGTGACTCCTTGTTATTAACCCTGTAAAGTATTTGTTGGGGAGCAGCTTTACTTTTGCAATTTATCCTTTCCTCATGCAAGGAAGGGCTATGAAAGGCAGAGGTTATAAATATTTAACTTTATGGTCTGTGTACTATGACATCAAATGGCTTCAGTGGGATAGCTATGCCAAAATGCATTATAACTAACATCATTAATTTCTGCCAGTTGGGACTATAATTTTGACTGTTAAATCTTTGCTATTTATATGTACATAAGATAGCATATATTTATTTATTATACATAAGCATAAGTATGTATATATGTCATATACATATACTTCAAAGAGATGGATATTTAAGGTGAATCATTCTAAGAGCATATGTTTGTTTTGTCTTAAGAGTAACAGAAATACTTAACAGTCACTGTGGTTTAGAGAGAGAGACAGAGACAGAGACATGTTGGCTTACATTTTCTTTTCAGGCTGACCTGACCCTGACTTTCACATGAAATGGATAAAAGATGGAAAATGGAAAAGCCCTTGATATGGTAGGGGCTTTTCAAAAAAAGTTTTTAAATTCTCCATCTTTAAGTGACTGAAAGAGGATTTCCAGTAAATAAGAGTTTGATTCAGCTATTAATATCGAATGAAGCGCCCTGGGAGGTTTACATAGCTGGAGGCATTATTCAGAGGCAGACCGCCTCACTCTTCCCCCACGGCACACGTTGTTAGCAATCGGAGGCAGTTAACAAGCTCTCCGCTGTGTTCTCCCCAGGTTGCAACTCAGGAAACTTATGAGAAGCTCTTCAAGAAACCCTTGATTAGAATTCCTCACAGTAGTCCAGCTCGGAGGACACAAAGGGCAAATTTAGCTGTGGCCAGGACTATATATAAAAAAAAAGTTTAGTGATTTAGGAAAAAAAATATCACTCCTATGGCTAAAGCTAATCTCACAAAAACACAATGACTTAATGGTACACATCTAACATTCCTCTATTCTTTCTGGTTATTTATAAGAAAGGAATAAGCTTACTGAAAAACAAACTTCCATTTTATTTTATTTTGATAATATATAACGTGTGGCTATAACAAGCAATTAATGCTAAATATTGCAATTTCATAAATAGTGGTTTGAAACTAGTAAGCTTTAGTAATTCAACAGTGAAAAGAGGTATGCACCTTTCTCCGTCATGCTGAGGGTCTTGGGCAGTTCTAGGCGGTCAGAACTTATTTCAAGGCCATGGCAGCTTGAATGGAAGTGATTCTACACCTCCAGGATCAGTCAGGAGCGAATCCATGCTCGGGCTGCCCTCACCTGCCCTTCTTGTCATGAGAAAACTGTCAAGATCTTTGCACTGTGTATCACTCCATGGGAAAAATCTAAACCAAGCTTTCAGAGGTAACGCAAGCAATTTAATTAAAGTACACCATTAAGAAAATAGACAAACCACAGACTAGATAAGATTCACATACCACATTTATTTCTATATAATGGACTCTTACAGCACAACATTAAAAAGGAAAACTACCCTCCCTTAAAAGGCATTAGAATTGTGTAGATGAAAAAAAAAAAAAAGGAGGATTGTACAGATGGTTGCCTTTGTGTGTCTCTTTTTTTTCTTTTTAGATTTGTGTAGATGTTTTTAAGAAGAGGATATACCAAAAGGCACATTAAAAAAGGTGTTAATCATTATTAATTAGGGGACACATATTAAAATACACAAAAGTGGCTAAAATCAAAGATTGCCAATAGCAAATGATGACAAAAAATGGTTAGAGCTAGAACTCTATACACAGCTAGAAGGAGCATAAAATGGGCACACCATTTTTGAAAACTGGAAATTTCTTGCAAATGAGACACATTTCTATAATATAATTGCATAACCACTTCTGTGTATTTACCCAAGAGAAAGGATAATATGTTTTCAAAGTTTCATGCAAGAATGGTTATACTAGCCTTATTTATAGTAGCCAGAAATGAAACAACACAAATATGCATCAATCAGAAAATAACAAATTGTGTTACATTCATACATTGAACTGATACTAAGGAATGAAAACAAATGCATTAGATGCACATAGCAACATGGATGAATTTCAATAATATTATATTGAATAAAAAGAAATAGAATATGTATACGAACACACTAACACATCTGTGCCTCAAAAACATTATGTTAAGTGAAGTCTCAAAGTGATTGCCTCTGGAGGAGGTTAAATTTCCCAGAAAGGGGCAGGAATGAAATCTCTAGGATGATAAAAATGTTCTATACTCTGTGTTGGATAATGGTATACGATCTTTTAAAAACTTTTCTAACTAATATTTAAAATGTTTGCATTTCACCATATATACAATTTAAAAAAAGACGGAAAAAATTATGGTAGAAAATCTGAAAAAAATTATGGTAGAAAACAATGGCGGGGGGAAAGTAACCTTTGACACATTTGCTGTGGACTAAAACCACGTCCTCCCAAAATTCATACATTGGTCCTAATCCCTAGTGTGACTGTATTTGGAGATAAGGCCTATAAAGAGGTAATTACAGTTAAATGAGGTCATAAAGATGGGGTCCTGGTACAATGGGATTAGTGTCCTTCTAAGGAGAGACCCCAGAGAGTTTGATATCTCACTCTCATCATCCATGCAGGAAGAAATCATGTGAGCACACAGTGAGATAGTGGCTGACTTCAAACCAAGAGGAGAGGTCTCAGAATGAAATCTACCTTGCCCAGCACCTTGACCTTGGTGTAACCAGCCTCCAGAACTGGGAGAAATAAATTACTTTTGTTTAAGCTGCCCAGTCTGTGGCATTTTGTTATAACAGCCTGAGGAGACTAAGATACCGCCAATCTTACTTCTAGGAATTTATCGTACTTTATGCCGTCTCATCATACAAAACACATCCACGCAGTTACACAAAGGGATCCATTGTTTCATTGTTTGCAACTACAGAATACTGAAAATAACCTAAATGATTAGACATAAAAAATGATGGACTGCACTATTTTATTTCTATGCAATACAGTACAATGCAGCTATTAATAAGCTGATGAGTGATTTCCAGCATGTGGGTGTGTATACACATCCTTGTGCTTGAAAAAGAACAGAAGATGAATAAACAAGAAAGTTCATTACCTACAGACTGAAATGTAAGAAGTGTGTGGAAGGGATAGTGAGGAAGTGACAGTACATTGATTTTCTATACATACTCTAAATGGTTTTGTCTTCTTATGATATGCTAAAGTTTTACTTATTTTATTTATTTATTTTTTTAAAGATTTTATTTATTTGAGAGACAGAGAGAGTACGAGCAGAAGGAAGGGGCAGAGGAAGAGGGAGAAGCAGACTGTCAGCCCCGTGCGGGATCCCAAGACTTCTGGGATCATGACCTGAACTGAAGGCAGCCGCTTAAGTGACTGAACCACCCAGGTGCCCCTAAAGTTTTACTTAGTTTAAAAATAAACATAATCAACAAGGATGGTTGCAATATACATTTAAAACAAACTGGGGGGGGAGGAAACTAACTGTATATCCAATTGATAACACAACTACTTGTCAAAACAAAATAATATACTCCAAGTACTTTCATAGTATAAGCTAAGGCTACAGACAGAAAGTTACATAAACATCTTGAACTTTACTTAATATCTTTGTTTTTATCCAGTATTCCAAAACTATTTGTGTGTATGTAGAATTGGATTTAGCAAATGAGTAAATATATTGCTGCTTTTTGGAGTCAGGGTTTTCATTGTGGGAAGTGGGAGATATAAATGAGGAATGGGGGAAGGAAAGGAAGTATCCTATTGTCTTAGGCTGAAACTTGAGGTATCCGGTTGAACTAGTGATTTGAATACGTATATGTTTTAAGCTCTGTTTGCTAGAACTTATGACATCCCCCAAACCAATGAACACTCCTAGTACCCAAAACTTGGTTTCTAAATACTGTTACTATCAAAGTTATTACAGGATGATTCTAGAATTGGAGAAGGGGAAGTGGAGAGATCTGAAAGATCTTGTTCTAGAAAGTTCTAGAAAGGCTCATAAAACAATGGGGACATTTTGATAGAGGGGCCAGTTAGCTAGATATAAGCAGGGAACAAATGCTTTCCAATGGAAAAAAAAAAAGGGTAGAAACCAAGTTCCAAACAGCCCAGAAAGACCTCTGGGATACAAATGCATTCTTCCCTCTAACTGCTGCCCACAGTAATCTATATCTTCATTATAACATTGAGGTTCTGACCCCCTCCCTGCCAAGAATGGCTGCCGTGACTGTTCCTAAAAGAACCACATAGGGCCATAAGGTCCCGCTTCTGACCTTTGGAAGGAGTCCCAGAAGTGACTGAAAGTAACCTCAGTCAGAGACCTACCTATGACTCATAACCCATTTAAGGATTAAAAAACAAGATAACCCTGATTCCCTGTGTAGTTGCAACCTCTAGGCTGGCCATCTCCTATCTTGATAGTGTACTTTCTTTTTAACTGTTATTACGCTCTTGCTTACTTAAGAGTTTGGCTCTGAATTCCTTCTTGGCTGAACTCAGGAAGTGAGGTCAGCAGGGAGGCAGGGAAGGGACAGGACAATGACAATTTCAAAAGTATATAGGAACCAGACTGTAGGAAGTTCACACTGGTAAAATAAAAAAAAAATTATACCAAATAATAATATATAAAAATATATGTTATAATATATAATGAATGTTTGTATATCTAAATATTTATATCTATATATTATATCTACCTTATGTATATATATTTATGATTATGTATTATACATAACTATATATAAGTATATATCTGTATATGATCTATATTTTATATATAGTGACGAAGCATCAAAATGAGAAATATGATGTTATAATTCATTTTAAATTAAAATATAACCCATTAATCTACAGTGTTACTAAGAACATAAGTGGAGGAAGGTGAAAAATTGTTCTTTACAGTAAAACACAAAATAAGAAATATAAAAGGAATAACAGAGTGAGAAAAACACCATTTTGCAACTTCAAATACAAATCACACCTGGCTACTAAAGATTCTGACACCAATTCCAGTGTTTGGGGGTATATTTTTTCCCACATCGCCACGAAAGTCTCTGGGTGTCCTATAATTCAACTCACATCTGACACTACCCTGAGATGGCACCAGATCCCCCGGCTCCAGCCCACAAGATCACCCTCCACTTCAGATGCCAGTAGCAAGCCCAAAGTGTTACAGTACTTCTGACCAACTGTTTATAAATCAGAAGTTCCCATGACCTCCCCCTTGGGTTCCACTGATTGGCTAGAGTGGCCCACAAGACTCAAGAAACCAGTTTACTCACTAGATTACCAGTTTATTGTAAAGGATACTGAAGGATATGAATCAAAAGCTTGATGGAAGAGCTGCATACAGAAAGGTATGTGAGAAGGAGCAGGAAGCTTCCCTGTCCTCTCTGAGTGCGCCACCCTCCAAGGGTTCACCAACTCAGAAGCTCTCTGAGCCCTTTCCCTTTGGGTTTTTATGGAAACTTATTTAACAATTATTGGCCACTGGCGATTGGTTCTACTAGCTCCTCTCTCCTCCTTGGAGGTCAGAGGTCTGGGAGGTGAACTGAGTTTCAAACCTCTAATCACAGGTTTAGTTACCCTAGCAACCAGCCCCTATCCTTTCCACTCTCTAAAAGTCACTCATTAACATTACAAAAGGCATCTTTGTAGCTCTTATCACTTAGGAAATGCCAATGGTTTTAGGGAGCTGTGTGCCTCAAACAGGGACAAAGACCAAATATATATTTATTATAAATCACAATATCCCACTTTCATTTCCTTGTATCTTTGTGTGATTTATGCCTCTCACTGTAATTTTATTGGTCTTTACCATTCCTAAATAGTTTCTATTCATTGATGATGTTCTTTATTATTCCTGAGTAGTTTCGGAGACAGTGAATTTTCAAATAAGGGAGAGTTTAAAAAAGGTGTACCTTCCCCACTCAAATCTTGTCACACCAAAAAAACAAAACAAAACAAAAAACCCAAAAAACCCACACAAAAAACAAAAAACAAAAACTCCAAACCGGGTATAACTTTTAGATTAAAAAGTCATGCTACTTTTCCATACTATCATACTTGTTTCCCTTATTTATATTTGTATCCCCATTTTGTCATTTTAAAATTAAAGTATTAAATATATTTACAATAAAATCCATTTAAATGTGGTAACTGTAGAATCCTATAGTAACCACCACAATCAAGCTATAGATCACATCCTTTACTCTCAAAAGTTTCCTCCAGCCCTGCTCTTGTTCTCTTCCCCTCATGCCTGGCCCCAGACCACTATTGATAGGCTTTTTTTAGTGCTTTTACTATTGTTTTGCTTTTTCTAGAGTTTCACATAAAAAGACTCACGAAAAATATACTCTTTTGTAGTTGACTTCTTTGACTTAGCAGTATTGCTATATTTACAATATTCGGTCTCCTTTTCCATAAACATGATGTATCTTACCATTTATTTAGGTCTTCTTTAATTTTTTTTTGCAATGCTTTGCAGTTTTCAGTGAAGAAGTCATTTATATCTATTATTAAATATATACATAAGTATTTTTGATGTTATAATAAATGGGATTGTTTTAACATTTCGTCTTCTATTTGTTCATTACTAATATAGAAATAAATTACTTTTTATATTGACTTCATATCCTATCATTTTATTAGTTCCAGGAATTTTTTTGTAGATCCTTTGGGTTTTCTGTACACGATCATGTCATCTGATAATAAGGACCATTTAAATTCTTTCTCTCCAGCCAAGATGCCCTTCAACAGATGAATGGGTAAAGAAGATATGGTCCATATATACAATGGAATATTATGCCTCCATCAGAAAGGATGAATACCCAACTTTTATTTTAACATGGACTGGACTGGAAGAGATTATGTTGAGTGAAATAAGTCAAGCGGAGAGAGTCAATTATCATATGGTCTCATTTACATGTGGAGCATAAGGAAAAACATGGAGGACATTGTGAGAGGGAAGGGAGGGATGAATTGGAGGAAATCGGAGGGGCGAAGAACCATGAGAGACTGTGAACTCAGAGCAATGGACTGAGGGTTTTGGAGGGGAGGGGGGTGGGGGATGGGCAAGCCTGGTGGTGGGTAGTGAGGAGGGCACGTATTGCATGGAGCACTGGGTGTGGTACATAAACAATGAATCTTGTAACACTGAAAAAATAAAATAAAAGTATTTGGGGAAAAAAAATAAATTCTTTCCAATAATTTTGCTTCTTATTTCATTTTTTTGCCTTGTTGCACTGGCTGTGATGTTAAATAGAATAAGTGAGAATGGATATCATTGCCTTCTTCCTGATCTTAGATAGAAAGCATTTAGTTTTTCACAGGTGAAAATGATGCTAGTTTAACTCTTAAATAACAAGTCCTAAATAAGGATGAGGTAGATTCTACCTGTATCTGATTTGTTGATGTTAAGTTGTAGAGATTCTAGACTCTGTTATTTTTCTCTGAATAGTGTCCTACTGTTTTTGAGACAATAAGTTTAATATTTCTTTAAACCATTTATAAAGAAGTTTTCTTTATTTAGAGCTGATAGGTTCTAGCTGATGTGATGCATTTAATATATACAGATGTGCATTAATAATGTGGACTCTAGTAGAAAGAAACACGTGGATCATTAAAGAAATTACACCTATAGATTAACCAAGCATCGATCCTTAGGGAAAACATATTTTGGCTTGCTCTTGCTGTGTGTGTGTGTGTGTGCACCTGTGCACACACACACACACACACACACACACACACACAGCATGGGTTTGTGGGAGAAAGGAGAGGACAATATTATCTTGAGTCATGCAAATTCGATATTGGCAATGGAGGTGTGCCTGGGTGGCTCCATAGGTTAAGCATCTGCCTTCTGCTCAGGTCATGATCCCAGGGTCCTGGGATGGAGCCCTGTGTCTGGCTGCCTGCTCAGCAGGGAGCCTGCTTTCCTCTCTGTCCCTCCCTTCTGCTCTGCTCTCTCTCACTCTCTCTCTCAAATAAAGAAATAAAATCTTTTAAAAAAATATTGGCAATGGAATTTTAAAAAGCATTTTAATGTATACATATATATTAATATATACTTATATCTACTAATTATATATAATTTGTTATATGCATTTATATGTATATAATGTGTAAATTAAGAGTGTATTTGTGATATACATTTTAGTGTATATAATTATAGTGTTTATAATGTACATAATTCATATATTAGTAATACAAACTTTCAGAGTGTGTATGTCCTAGTTAGATTAATACAATAAAAACATGAAAAGGCAGAATGGAATACATTCTTGATTTTAGCTATGTATTTCCTCCTTCTATAAATATTGGAGAGATTGGCACAATTGAAGGTTCAGCAACGTGATGATGATTGAAAGAGGTTCCCACAGTAGAGGTGATACTTTGGGAAGCACAAGATGAAGCCTTTCTGTTTGTGTTGCCTGGCTCTTGTAGTATAATCCCATCCGCATGCTCTCTCATATGTAAATAACTAGATAAACTCTTAAATAGATTTGAAGCAATTGTCACTCCATGAATAAATGTGATAGATGTAGAACAGGATAAAAAGGGATAAAGTGCCCAGCTTTATTAAAAAAGGAGACAGGAGAGATGAAAGAGCATGGTCTTTGCAGTCTGACCTAGCAATTTAGGACCAAAAAATTTCTCTAATTTTATCTCTTCTTCATGTTATATAATAACATTTAAAATACTTATCTCCTAAAGGTATGAAATGAAATTAAGATCACAGTACTACCAAGTTTATATTTAATAAATGATAGCTATTTTATGATTCTGAAAATAGGCAAACATCACAAGAAAACAATGAAATATATTCAGAGAAGTTAGGGGTGACAGAAAGCAGATAATTTTGAAGAGGACAAAATGGAATCTGTATATAAATTAGGCTATTCAGATGGAGGCCTTGCTGAAAGCTCAAACATACTATAAAAGGATTTAAAGATTTCATTTATAATAAGAATATCCAAGACAAATTTATTATGTAGTTATATAAACAAAAACAGTAAGCAGCCATGTTATTGGGAATTTTGCTACTCATTGCTTTATTAACATGACTTTTGCAATAATTATTTAAAAAATAATAAAGTATAATATGATAAATCAATGTGATTAATGCTTATTAGCAAAATCCCACTGTCTGTGTGCATGAAACATGTTAAAACCACTAATTTAGAGCCCAGTCCCAAAGTCTTACTCCAATGGCTCATGCCACCAGTCAGGAGTAAGACTGATATGGAGGGAACTCATATCAACTGTATGAGGGAGAAGGGATGATCAGAAACCGGGGAGGAAACCTGCCTCTACGAACAGATCTGTAATAACCGATCCAGATTCAGAAGCACAGTAAAGGAAGAGCAGAGCCAGGCGGTTTAGCACACACAGACCTGTGATACGCCAAGTAGGTAAGCAGGGTTTAGTAGGCAATCTGGGTGACGGTTGAACATTTGAAGAGTTTTGTGACTGATAAATGTCTTACATGGATTTTCCCACCAGTATCTACCAATGGAGAGTCAGAGGTCAGGAGTGACTAGAAAGCAATTTTAAATCAGAATCCAAATCACAGAGACGGAAGATGACAGACATTGGTGACCATTCTGGATTCCATCTAAAGAGGCTATAGTGGATAACACAAAGGAAAGCCATAAGTACTCGAGGAGGGTATTTTGGTATTTCTAAAAGGATTAGATGTCCTGTGAAGTGTGGTTAAAGATAGACATATGATAACTAGGTGGTTGGAGCCCAAAGAAGGCTGCATATAGGAAGTGCTAAAACTAGGAGTAGACACACTTAACTTTCTCTAGGCCAAGGTGTGGACCATTTTTATTAGGGTGGATCCTATATTCATGGATAAGTGTGTGAACACTTTTAGTAGACATTTATGATTCTATGTATGCATCAGGAACATGCTCTGTTAAAATTATACACTCCAGTCTGTAGACTAGCTATGTAATAGACATGCCACCTTTATTGCCCCATTATATTTTTCAAAAAGACAGAAGAGTAGTGTCCTCAACCCAACAGAAATAATTTAATTCATTCCAATTTACGGATAAAGAGAGAAAATTTAGTAGTTTTCCAGAAGTATTTGTAGAGGAAAGAAACACCACATTCTCACATTGATTCACATTTATTAACAATAGAATACTGCCATAACTAATGAGGAATTTTTAGAATTACTATATATATATTTAAAAACTATATGTATGTCATTTACATGTATTTTAGTTTGTTACTCTTTATTGTATTTTATTTTTTTTTTAAGATTTTATTTATTTATTTGAGAGAGAGAGAGTAAGAGAGAGATGAGAGGGGAGAAGGTCAGAGGGAGAAGCAGACTCCCCATGGAGCTGGGAGCCCGATGCGGGACTCAATCTCAGGACTCCGGGATTATGACCTGAGCCAAAGGCAGTCGCTTAACCAACCGAGCCACCCAGGCGCCCGTTACTCTTTTTTTTAAGGATTTTATTTATTTATTTGAGGGAGGGAAAGCCTGAGCAGGGGGAGGGGCACAGGGAGAGGGACAAGTGGACTGCGCTGAGCACGGAGCCTGACGGTTTGGCTCCATCTCAGGCCCCTAAGATCGTGACCTGAGCCGAAATCAAGAGTCAGAGGCTTAACCAACTGAGCAGCCCAGGCGCCCTGAGTCTGTTACTCTGAAGGAACACATCAAACAGATGGATCGCAGCTGAGTAATTCAGGGCTAGGCTTCAAGGATAGAAACTGTTTTACATTGATGAGGTGTATAGGATTTTTTTAGATTTTATAAAGAGCAGCAGATAAGCTTTCATTCATCTGATGACAAAACAAGACAAGGAGATATATTTGGGTACTCTAACTTTGCATAAAGTATGTGATCAACTCCTTTCAGTGGAACACATCATTTAAAAGTGATTACAATCACAGCTGCTACAATGATGAAGGGGGTTCCATAAGAGTTCTTTTTCAGGTATATAGCATGTTGTGACATTTTGTGGAATAGGTTTTTACTCGCTTTTTCATCTTAAAAATTTAGATTACTCATCTATATCCCATTATACCATTGAAGATGGAGATTTATGTCTTAGAGCAATATATATATTTTGTGGCAATGGGCTGGATAGTGACAGCAGGCTAGTACATACTTTTATGGAAATGGTAACACAGGAATGGATTACAAAGCAATTCTCAATCATATGGAAAAAGCAATCTTAGTAAGCTTGCAAATAAGACAAAACTACAAATTCTGCCATTAAGTATAAAAATAGCAGATCATGATAGAAATCATAGCTATGTTTGATGGTTACAGTTTTTTCTTAAATCTAGATAAACATGAAAAACACCTTAACCTTGATTTTTCCATTTTTTAAAAATAAATTGTAAGTGAAGAAACAGAAGGTGGTCAAGAATTAAATGTCCCAGTAGAGATTAAAGTAAAAGAAAACAACCCTTGTCCACATACTGGCAGAAATAATAATATTCAGATAATTTTATGGAAGTGATCTATATAAGTCCCATTCTGAACTGTTGAATTTTGAAAAATAACCCACAGTAAATATGTATTATGAGTTCTATTTCTATTTAGTTTAGACAGGTTTCTATAGCCTATATATAAAAGAAATGAAATGGTTCTACAGCAAAAATTCAAGTATGGGAGAGCCAGAAGAAGTTCCTAGTAGTGGAATTAAGCCACGAGTTACGCATACTATGGATGTTCTTCGTGGATAGAGTAAACCCGGAAGCACTCTTCGGTTATAAAAGCAAATTTATATAAAATTCATCCATTGCCTCAACAGTGATCAGTCAGCCACAGCACTGACAAAAGAGAAATTGAATTCTAAAGTAGTAATAATAGTTGACAATTATTAAATACTTGTAATGTTTCAGGCATGGCTCTTTCACATAGCACTTTACATACATTATTTAATGTTTACATTAGTCTCATGAGCTGGATACTACATATATATTTTTGAAGATTTGTTTATTTCTTTTAGATAGAGAGCACAAGTCGGAGCGGCAGGAGAGAGAATCTCGAGCAGACTCCCCACTCAACCCAGAGGCCCACACAGGGCTCCATCTCACCATCCTGAGATCAGGACCAGAGCTAAAACCAAGAGTCAGACACTTAACCGACTGCATCGCCTAGGAGCCCCTGGATACTATTTTTTAAAATTATTTTTTCATTGTGGTAAAAACCATGTAACATAATATTTACCATCTAGCCATTTAGTTGTGTTAATTATATTCATACTGTTGTTGTGCAACCAATCTCTAAAACTCCCTCAACTTGCCAAACTGAAATTCTATACCTATTAAGAGTAACTCCTCACTTTTTCCTTCCCTCAGGCCCTGGAAAACACCATTCTACTTTCTGTTTCTATGAATTTGATTCTTCTAGATACCTCATACAGGTGGAATCATACAGTATTTGTCTATATGTCTTTTCATGGCTGGCTCATTTCACTTAGCAGAATGTCCTCAAGATTCATCCATGTTGTACGATGTTTCTGAATTTAAGGCTGAATAATATTCCATGGCATATATATATATATGACACATTTTGTTTATTCATTTATCAGTTGATAAACACTCTGGTTGCTTCTACCTCTTGGCTACTGTGAATAGTGCTGTAATAAATATGGGTGGGAAAATATCTCTTCAAGATTCTGCTTTTAATGCCTTTGGATATATACCCAGGATTGATTTGCTAGGTCATATGGTAACTCAATTTTTAGGTTTTTTTTTCGGAACCGTCATACTATTTTCCATAGTGGCTGTGCTGTTTTACATTCCCACAAACAGTGTACAAGATTTCAATTTCACCGCACCCTCGTCAACACTTTTTATTTTTATTTACTTGTTTTTTAATAGTAGTCATCCTAATTGGTGTGAGGTGATATCTCACTGTGGTTTTGATTTCCATTTCCTGGTACTCTTTTTAACCTCATTTTTCAGATGTTAGAAACTCAGCTACAGAGAGGTTACGTAACTTCTAAAAACCCACACAGATTAAAGTGAATCTTAAGGGGTGCTTGGGTGGCTCAGTGGGTTAAAGCCTCTGCCTTTGGCTCAGGTTATGGTCCCAGGGTCCTGGGATCGAGCCCTGCATCGGGCTCTCGGCTCGGCGGGGAGTCTGCTTCCCCCTCTCTCTCTGCCTGCCTCTCTGCCTACTAGTGATTTCTCTCTCTGTCAAATAAATAAATAAAATCTTAAAAAAAAAGTGAATCTTAAATGCCACATTATCTACCTCTGCACTCGAGTTTTGACTTCTGCTCTGCAGTCAGCAATTATAGGCATACTGAAAAATGGATGATTTCTGTGCAAGAACAAATGAGAACAGAGTAGAGAGTTGATGTGTACTCTGTGCTGTAGTATGGGAGAGGAGAACAATGGAGAGACCGAGAGTGCGCCTTAACCTATACAGGAACCCTGAAAGAACACGAGGGGCCATTTTGTCAGACTGCATGAGTCACACTGTGTGAATACAAAGAGTATTGGGTGATTCCACATTTACCACAGTCCCAATTTCACACTAGAAACTGGAGAAAACCTACCCAAGTATGAGTAAGGAACATGCTTCTCTTCTGATCTAGTTTTTATATGCTTACGATCCCCACTGCAAAATACTGTCTTCATAAAGAACCTAAACCTAGAAGACAATATTCCGCAATGGTGATCTTTACAAAATAGAAATCTGATCATGCCACTGCTGCGTTTTAAGTCCTTCAATGTTCTCTTTCTTGCTGAGATGATAAAATTTAAGCTCTTTCAGAAGGTACACAAATATCTTATAACCAGGGCCAGCCTTAAAAAAATAAATAGATAAATAAATATTAAAACAAATATAGATATTTATATAACATATTTTATATTTGCATGATATATTTAATAAACAACAAATGCATATTTAATTAATTACATGTGTAAATAGACACATACAGATATATTTCTATATTCTATTTTGTATCTGTACTTTTTCACTTTGGCACTCTTTCCTGATCAAGACTCGTGTGTGCAGTGCCTGGTTTGGGGATAGTCTGTGATGTGCAAGGAACCACGAATGAAGACCAGAGGTAACCGCTGCTGGTAATACCACCTAAAAATTGTACAGACTGTATAAAGACTCTTCATATCCTCCTAAATAGGACTTACTACTTCTGACTTCGTATGTCATGTTTCATATTATCATCGGTACCAGGCAGTCTCATCCTAACATAGTCCCCAGGACCGCGAGGATATTTCATTAGTCCCAGTTCACTGGCATCCTTTTTATTCCAGAAACCTAAATCTCTGTTTATACAGCTTTGTCCAAGAGAAATTGAATGCAAGCCATAACTGTGAATGATATAACTTTAAATATTCCATTAGCTGCATTAAAAAGTAAACAGGAATAGATGAGATTAATTTTAATATATTTTATTTAAACTTGTATACCCAAAATTTTATCATTCAATACATAATCAATATATTATTATTAATGAGATATTTTACTTTATTTTTGTAATACATTTTCAAAATCTGGTGTGCATTGTACACTTGCTGGGCATCTCAATTTAGGCTGGCCTCATTTCAATAGCTCAGTTGTCATGTGAACACACTACATCAAGGGAACATAGTACATTTCTAGTTATATAGGTTCTGCCTACAGAATCAGGGATAGGTTTTGTTTTCCCTATTCACTGTGTAAACAATATATTTTAAACCTGAAAATATAAATAATGTTTTCAAGCTAAAGCAATGGAAGTCATCAATATATACCAGGCATTCTGGTCTTGGGAATATTACCTAACTATATAAAAACTCTAAATATAAATCTTGGGGCCATGTCTTGTTTGGCTAACTTGAAATATACTGAACTGCAAGTGTTTAGTCAGGTTTTACCTGGTTGTGAGACTCAGGATGCCCACCTATCATTTTCAGTCAGTCTGTAATTTTGCCTTTGTAAGTCAGTCCATAATTTTGCCATGTTGTCCTAATGACCAATAGCATTATCTTTGGAGGAAACGAAGGAAAAAGAATTTTGAAGATGATGGTATTGGCATAATGTTGTGAAGATGAACTGAAACAATGTATGATAGCTCTTTAATATGGTGCTAGCCCATTTTAAAATTAATAAATGGTAGTTATTAGGATGAGGAGGAGGAGGATGAAGAAGACAGTGATGATGATGATGATGATGTCTATTGCACAACATGTGATTTTTCTGTATCTGGAAAGAGGTACACCTCTGATTAGGACCTCATTTGCAGGAACATTCTAACAGATGAGCTGAAACCAGTGAATAGTTATCTCCTTGTATGACAGAATGACATCTCTACCCAGTACTCAGTTTGTTTTAAATATATTTTATCTCCCTGTCCTCCAAATGCTCATCCAGGATCTCACTGACCACATGTTTTCAGTAGCAATGCATATTTAACAGTTCTGATTATGTTACTAGGCCATATTCATCCACTGATTAAAAAAAGAAAAAGGTGTCCCTTTATAACTTCTCCTAATTCTTATTTATGCAAGCAATATAAGTTCTCTCTTAATTCCCTCCACAATATTAAAGTTATTTCCAGGGGTGCCTGAGTGACTTAGACAGTTAAGTGGCTGACTCATGATTTCAGCTCAGGTCATGATCTCAGGGTCCTGGGATGGAGCCCTGCGTTAGGCTCAACGCTCAGTGGGGAGTCTGCTTCAGGATTTTCTCACTCCCTCTGCAACTTCCCCCACTCGCTCTCTCTCTCTCTCAAATAAATAAATCTTTAAAAAGCAATTATTTTAAAAACTGTGAATTGCTCTTCTATGAGTGTACAGTTGTTAAACAATGTAATCACCTCTTTGCACAAATCCTCTTGTTTAAATTCAATGAAATGCTCTTATAAAAATAATCCTCAAGGGAGAGTAGAAAAGGGAGGTTTTACATGTGATTTATTTTTCCTAAAGACAAATTCTACTGATCTTCATTGGCTTTTTACTTCACAAGACCATTTTGTCTTTATAACTTTGCCACTTGAAAGCATTACAATATTTTGTCAGGTGTAACAAAACAACACAATAATTGGCCAGTGATTTTTATTTTTTGTATTTTTAAAAAGTTTATTTTGATTCTCAGAAGGTGTTTCGAGATAGCCATCTCTATAAGGAAAATACATTTGAAGTTTCTTTCATGAAAAAAAAAATAGACAGGAGGAGAGGATACATTAATGAATCTTCCAACATCAGAGGTGTGGAAGCTCTTTTGTTGTGCCTCTTCTATCTTGCATCACAAACATGACGTGTCTAACAACTTGACCACTTCTTTAGAACAAGAGATTTTTCCCCTTCGCAAGAAATGTTTATATACCTTTATTCCTCTCTTTTTAAGCTTCCATAGATTCCATTTATTTCTTAGTACACCCTTTCCCTGACTATAAGGGAATGAGTAAAAATGACATATTTCTCATATGTTCTCATACTTTTCCTCAAACAACACCCTTTGGGTACACCTATAAAGTGAATACCTTGTAGCTACCGGAGCTGAATAGTTCTCCTGTGAATGGTTTCTTCTGGCTGCACGCTATCTCCTTTGGTCCCTGCAGCGCTTGGGAGGAGTTGTTAAAAGAACTTTCGTGTTGTAGGTAGTGAAAAAGTAGAGGAGAGGATATTTGAACTGATAGTACTACCCGAACTGTTTTAAAGATCTGCTCTCACAGTCAAGCTATCAAAGAAATGTTCAAATGTCAGGATGCTCCGAGATGTGGCCTTGGATTCCTTGCAAATAATTCCGTGCCTATCCCTCAGTGTGAAGGACAAAACTGGTTGATGCCACACTAGGTATGGCTCCAGTTTTGTGGATGACAACTGGGTGTTGTATTTTTTTAAAAGATTTTATTTAATTTTTTTATTTTTAAACATTTTATTTATTTATTTGAGAGAGAGCGAGTGAGCACAAGGGGGCAAAGGGAGAGGGGGAAGCAGACTCCCCCCTGAGCAGGCAGCCCGATGCGCAACTCGATCCCAGGACCCCGGGATTGTGACCTGAGCTGAAGGTAGACTCTTAACTGACTGAGCCACCCAGGTGCCCCTATTTTATTTTTTTTTAAAGATTTTATTTTTAACTAATCTCTACACCCAATGTGGGGCTTAAACTCACAACCCTGAGATCAAGAGTCACATGCCCTACTTACTGAGCCAGCCAGGCACGCTGGTTTTGTATTTTTGACGAGGAATATTCTGTATCATAATTTGTTTTAATCCCCCCTCTATACATAAATGATAATTTGAATTCCCTAAGTATACTAAGTTTCTTATTACTCAGAAAAACATATCTTTTCAGTAAAATAAAAACCTTTCGGATTGTCCTAATTTGTATATATTTTTTTATGGCTCTGAAGTCTGTCTTAATAAAATACCAAAAGAAGGCTGTACTATGAAAACACGATACCTATTGTAGCTAAAAACTGAATCTGAAGAGAGAGGAGAGATAAAAATCCTTTTAACTGAAAATCTAGATCCACCAATTGAAGGAATTATGAAGGTTATTTATTATACACGCTATAATAAAAACAGTAAAAATTAATTTTCAAGGTACTTTATCGATTCTTTGGCTGATACTTCCATACATATTTATTTCTGGAAAGCATTCTCCTGGCAGCTCCCTGGAGTTAGTGAAGTGAGACCACTTGTACTCCCTTTGCTATTCAAATATCATTTTAGGCAACTGCATTTTTTAGTCACGTAATTAAGTCCCTGGGTAAATTGATGAAAGAAATAAAGTTTTACCTGAATCTCTCTAAAGTAACTTGTTTCCCCAGCTACCACTAGCCTGTGGTTACAAATGAGGTACATTTACCTTTAGACTATTTTCTTCTTAGCTCATCCTCCTAACCAGCTCAACTCTAGGACTTTGACCACTAGAAGAATTTTCCCATAACTGAGTACTCTCACACATTCTTCTCAACAAGGTCACTTTTAATAGAAACTACTGATGTTCAACAGAAGAGCACTGCTGTCTCTCAGTGGGCATTCCTTCTTCCCAGGCTCACGGCTTCTGTGCTTCTGATGCTTTCATTGACACGTTAAATCCTAGAGGATTCTCTGTTCTATACAGAAGTGGAAAAATCATCCACCACGTTCCTATGTTCTAATTCCCTGTCTCCCAGCTGTATAGAGAACTTCCTCCCTACAGGTGTCCTTCTGGCCAAAGATCCCATGCAACTAGACATGCATAGAAAGCTATGAGTTTCCAAATTCTTTATAAATGTTTCTTTCTTTCTCTTTTTTTCTTTCTTTTTCTTTCTTTCTTTTCTCTCTTCCTTTTCTCTCTCTCTCTCTCTTCTTCTCCTTCTTCTTTAGAGAGCGAGAGGTGGGGGAGGGAGAGATGGAGAGGGAGAGAGAATCCCAAGCAGGATCTTCTGCCCACCACAGAGCCCGACGTGGAGCTCAGTCTCACAACCCTCAGATCATGACCTGAGCCAAAATCAAGAGGTGGACACTTAACCGACTGAGCCACCCAGGCGCCTCTATAAATTTTTCTTAAAAAGATTTATAGAAAAGATGGAAATTCCAAAGTTGGGAGGTAAGTCCTCAAAAAGAGTATAGGTTAATACTGACATATTCTCATTTCATACCAACACTTAGGATTACATGGTCCTACTTGCATTACAGCACAGCATTTTATGTCTCTTGGTGGAAAGTCTTACCTATTCTCCAAGCTGACCAGCCCTGTACTACCTCATTTAATCCTTGCCATCTTATGCTGTATCTTCTCGTTTTTTTCCACATGAGACTTTTTGAGATTAAGGGCTCCATTAGATCCATTTTTGTAAGCCTGAAAAGTGTGCAAGTTCTTACTTAATCAAGACATAACTTTAATACGAAAAATAAAAATCAAGAAGTTTGGAGACGTTAGATAGGAAATATGAGTGCTAATTTTTTCCATTGTTTGTATCAGGAGTCATTCAATACCATTTAAAATTTTTAAATGTAGTTAAAAAAATAATTCTTACTTATGCTAAAGATCAGTTCAGCAAATGCGTTTAAGAAAAAAAAAAGAAGTCCAGGAATAATTCAACACATATTTACTAAGGGCTCCTCTCTGCAAGGTCTGTGTTGCACAACCGATGGCTTTACAAATGGGGAATACAAGAGGCACTGCGGACAGAGGGAGTGTGGTTTCAACACTGGAGATGCCATTGTTTTCTGCTCAGTTTTGGTCATAGCTTCTCATTATCATAAAAAAAGAGTGGAAAAACCCCTCAGTAACTTCATTTTTGGTTCTACTGAAAATGACCTTGTGAGGACACCACATTATTCATATTGGAAAGAAAGTACTTCTCTTTTGTTTCAAAGCAGCTTAGAAAAGCATGGAATTTTGTCTATCCTTTAAAGGTCTGCCTTTGTTTGGTTCATGCAAGAGCTGCACAGCTGTTTCAACTGAACCTTGATACAGAGTTCGCTGGAAAAAATCCCATTTGCTAAATCAAAGCAGGATGGTATTATTCCTCTACGATTATACAACAATTAGATATAGAGATTTCTGTCAGCTTCAGGAGAACTGGCTCTGATGCACTAAAAACCCGTGAGACAGGTCTGTAGGATTTTGGCATGATATTAACCTACAAAGACATTTGTCCTACATCTTGCCTTTCTATATCCTCCCATCCTGGATCTCAGCCCAGCCTTTGGAGTTAAGCTACAGAAATGCTCATTATCTTAAGGGAAATATAGTCAGTACAATGGAAAATGTGTTCTACTGATGTATTAAACTTTATTTTAGGTGTGTCTTGGAATAAAGAATTTTTTTTTTTTTTTTTTTTTTTTTTTTTTGCCAAATTTTATATATACTCCTCCAGAAAAACTTACTGTGGTGTGGTAAATTATCAGATGAATTTGATTAGTTCATGTGTAAAAGACAAGCAGGTCCAGGCTTGTTTTGTTCTTTTTAAAAAATTTTTAGTAATTGTCATGACTTTTCTTACAAGGCTTTTAGATCCTGGTTATTTGTCTTGTAATTTTACTCTTTTATTCCTAATTATATACTATAAAATTAGAATGTACCTTATTTACTTTTTCATGAGATGCACTTGGCTCTTCTGAGTCTATGCTGTTTTAGAAGTTTCACAAAAATGGGTAGATGAAACAGCATCGTACAAGTCCTCAAATTCAGGAAATTTCTAACAAAACAGGTACTTTTTTGACATTATTTAAATTTCTGATTTCTTTTTTTAAGTAGAACTTAAAAATTAAAAAAAAAAAAATTAGAGAGGAACCAGACATGTTTTTTTTCCTCCCTACGCCATGCTCCTTATTTACGGCCTTTCTTATTGGGCCTCTCAGGGAGTATTACCCTGCAGAGATCAAGCCTCCACAGATTTATTCAGGAGTAAGTTTCAACTACTTTGAAAATGATTTTCTGAATTCATTGGGACTGCATGCTTGATGGGAAGCTTGTTGTGTTGGCCAGTAAGAATTATTTCAAGCCACAGATGAGGGTTCCTTCTTAAGCTTTATATCACTTTTGTGCCCCATTATGTACTTGCGGGAAAATCAAAGTTTATGGTTATCTTTCTGTCACTTGACAAGTGTGGAGAGTTGGGATGGAGAGGGGAAGGTGAGGAATAAAGGTTATAATTAAGAAGCTAGAAATCCAGGAAAATATCTTCCTATCGTCTTTATTCTAAAACTTTTGTTCATTTGAGCTCAGATAAAACTTTTATACTTGGCATTATATGCACTACCCTCTTATTTTATTCAAATTAGAAATGCCAATTAGAAAAGTGCACGACCAAAAAAAAAAAAAAAGTGCACAACCAAATGGTTCATTTTTAATTGTGTGCATATTTTTAAGTAAATGAACATGTATTATTTGGATAACATTTTTGAGGTACCAGTGAGGAAGATATCAACTGTTTTACTTAAAGTTAGAAGAGAATGATTGTAACAGGCATTAAGTTTAAAACTTCTGGTGATGGGTCATTTTTTCCTCCAATCTTGATGTCTCCAGCATTCTTCAATTTTGTTTTAGTTGATGCAACTTTGGGATATAACTTCTGCAGTCTAATTTCCAAATTGTCACTTATATGACTGATGAACACTAGTGCCTGGGTTTAATCCAGCATTTCAACAGGCTTAGGGATTACATATCAGTTTTTATGAAGAACTGTACAGATATCATGGAAGAACTGAAGAACATACTTCAAGCATCCCTAATTTGATAGTAGTGAGATTAATGGTTGTACTAATAAAAAGAAGAATCATTATTCTCTACCATTATAGGGTTTTTAGCATTTAAGTGTGGTTATGTTTTTGAACTTTCCTTAATTAAGGTAACTGCAATATACGTGGATAGGTTATTTTTATAATAACTTTTCTCTATGAACCAGAATTATGTAGTTGGGCATCCCTGACTTTAAGAGACTCTCTAGTTTTCTAGGTTATGGCCTATGAGTATTAAGTCCAAAGGGGCCACAAATTTAATAACTCTTAAAAATTAGTATTAGGAGGCGCCCACATGGCGCAGTTGCTTAAGTGTCCAACTCTTGATTTCAGCTCAGGTCATGGTCTCAGAGCTGATCCTGAGATCGAACCCCACGTGGGCTCCACACTGGGCATGGAGCCTGCTTAAGATTCTCTCTTTCCCTCTCCCTCCTCAACTTGCATTAGTATTAGTATTAGAGACATTTTATATATTTGGATGACTATTTTGAGTATGGAGAACATAAAAGTAATTCATCACTTGTTATTAGTATCTATATTCATGAAGATTAAATAAAACTGTGAATATCTTATAATTAGGAACAGTATTCTTCTTTACCATATGATCCAATAATTTTACTACTGGGTATTTACCCAAAGAAAATGAAAACACTAATTTGAAAAGATACATGCATCTCTATGTTTATGAAGCACTGTTTACAATAACCAAGATATGGAAGTAACCCAAGTGTCCATTGATAAATGAATGGATAAAGAAGGATGATATATATGTATATCATATATATATATAATATTACTATATATTTTATATATATATGTGTATATATATAATATTACTATATATTTTATATATATATGCATATATATATATATATATATAATATTACTCAGCCATAAAAAGGATGAAATCTTGTCATTTGAAACAACACAGATGGACCCAGAAGGTATAAAGCCAAATGAAATAAGTCAGAAACACGAAGACAAATACCATATGATTTCACTCATATGTGAAATTTGAAAACAAATGAGCAAGCAAAGGAAAAAGGGACTCTCCCCCCCAAAAAAAGATTCTTAAATACAGAGAAGAAGTTGGTGGTTGCCAGAGGGGAGGTAGTTAGGGAAGTGGGCAAAATAGATAAAAAGGGGATTAAAAGTACACTTATCTTGATGAACACTGAGAAATGTATAGAATTGTTGAATCATTATATTGTACATTTGAAAGTAATATAACACTATATGTTAATTGTACTTGAAAAAATATTCTTCTTCTTGATGCGGTGTTTCACTTATGGTGTTTTGGTATGAAATTGATATTTTACATACCTTCTTTGTTTTAAAAATAAAAACATCAAAAGCAATAACAGATTTATTATAGATAGTAGGTTTATTCTATTGATGGCATATAAAAAAAAAGGAAGTCTTTTAAAATGACAAGAAATCCAATACATTATAATCTATACTTCTTTTGGTTTTATTTTATTATTCAAACTCCAGAAATAAAAGTTGTACTATCAGTTAAAGATCACATATCCTTTTCCTTTCAGAGCATTTGTAATTATATAAAACCACTGGTTCTTTATTGGCTTCTAAACGTGTTAATTTGTCAATGATAATTATCCTTAACACAGCACAGCCTACTTATTACAATCAAAATGTATGACTCCTAAAGGCACCTTTATAATGAGGATAGAGTGCATTAATTCTTTTACAAAGCTGTCTTTAGCCTGAAAGACATCAAAGCCAATAAAAATTAAAATTAAGGGCTAGATAATCAGAAAAATAAAGAAAAGAACATCACTAATGTTGCTCATCTAATAGTTGTGACCATTCCACTGAGGCTGTGTATCAAATAATAGTCTTCTTGACATCTTTCCATACCCAGCAGTGGATGTCATTAAATAAATACATCTGTGACAGTTCCTTATAAAATCCTATGGAGAATTTTTTTCTGCATAACATAAAATATTCTATTACAGAACCACAAACACACTGTTTTCATGAACTGCATATCTGACCTTGAAAATAAGGTCAGAATTCAAAGTTATTATATTTCAATTTCCTGAAAGAATGCCATGAAAATATATAGTCTCTTGTTACTGCCTGATTGTTAAATTTGATGGGAAAGTCATGAAAATAAATGCTGTATTGCATCAGCAGAGCTTAAATGAATCGGTGTGGATCTAAAAAGAACCACCCAGAAGCCAAAATGAAGTATGAGTAGAATGAGAAATTTCATTTGGTTTGTTCCTGATTTTCATTTGTTTCACAAGAATGGATGTTTGTGGTGCAATTTCTGGGCATATTTCATGTAAGGCACTTCTTGTATTTGCTTCGAATAGAAATTAATGGAAGAATAGAAAGAAAAACTGTCGTGTTCAATGATTCAGTTTCAAATATGTTAAGAGTCATAAGACACTGTGTAGTGTATATTTACATTTGTGCATATTATGTTGATTTTTGAAAGAAATTATCTACATGGCTCAAATATGGATTTTTCTCTGATGATATTATCAGGAAAATTTTATATGATACTGTTTTATATTATCTCTCACTTTAAACAAGTGTGACTGTATAAAATCTCAGCAGACTATGAAGAAGATGGAAAGTTTTCTATTCAAAAATCTTTGGAAATCCTATTAAAAGAATCCTATAACACATATATAGATAATGTGCATAACACATATGCAGGATGTATATGTTATGAATCGTAATAATAATTAATAATAAAACATACTAATTTTAGAAATAAAACATTACTTTTTGTTGAAGATACTATGTTCTCTTCTCCAATTCCCTTTCCATGCCTTCCCCTCAGAAGTAATCATGCTTTTTAATTTTTCCCCATCATTTACTTGCTGTAATTATCAGCTGTCATATTAGTATAGATCCCTAAGCAATATTTTAACCAGTTTTCCCTGTTTTTAGGCCTCGTTTATATCATGTACATTCTTAAGCAATTTTTGTTCAGTCAACAGTACTTTTCTAAAATTCATAATTTTTCTAAGATTTTTTATTTTTTACTTGACAGAGAGAGAGAGAGAGAGCACAAACAAGGGGACCAGCAGAGGGAGAGGGGGAAGCAGGATCCCTGCTGAGCAGGGAGCACAAAGCAGGACTCAACCCCAGGACCCTGGGATCATGACTTGAGCCAAGGGCAGACGCCCAAATGACTGAGCCACTCAGGCGCCCCATATGTTGTTGAATGTAGCTTTTGTTTAGTCTTGATCAGCGCTGTATAATTATATTCTATGGCGTGATTATATTATAATTTATTTGTACATTATTCTCTGATGAGCATTTGGAAGGTTTCCAGTATCTTGGTATTACAAACAATACTGCTATGAATATTTTCATACCTGTTTGGGCATAGATGTGGACATTTTTAAAAGATCTATACCTTGGGACACCTGGGTGGCTCAACTGGTTAAGCGTCTGCCTTCCACTTAGGTCCTGGGATGGAGTTCCACATTGGGCTCCTTGCTCAGTGGGGAGCCTACTTGTCCCTCTGCCTCTGCCTCTGTGAGATGCTTCCCCTGCTTGTGCTCTGTCACTGTGTCAAATAAATAAATAAAATCTTAAAAAAAATCTATACCTGTTCAGCTTTAAAAGATAATGTCAAATTGTTTCCATTGTATGTGTATCAATTTTTTTCTCCCACCAGCAATGCTTACTAGATCTTATTGCTTCATATCTTAGCCAATGTTTGGTATTGCATGCATGGGTTACAGATCCATTTAAGATGCAATGTAACAGTAGAAAAAGGATTTATAGGGTTCCATATTCCAAACTGCAACTCATTTTAAGAAACTACCACTTGAAAAAGCTATGAAATATTCCTCCTTATTTAAAATATGTATGTCTGTGAAACTAGATTTTTTTCTTTTTTTTGAAACTAGATTTTCTTGATAAATATGTCACAACAGGGGGCACCTGGGTGGTGCAGTCAGTCGAGCAGTCAACTCTTGTTTTCAGCTGGTGGTAATTTCAGGGTCCTGAGATCAAACCATAAGTCAGGCTCTGAGCTCAGTGCAGAGTCCGCTTGAGATTGTTTTTCCTGCTCCTCCTGCCCTTCCCACTCGTGCTCCCTCTCTCTCTCTATTTAAATAAATAAATCTTTATATTTAATATAAAAATATATCACAACAAATTAAATACAGAAATGGATATGAGAATCCAGCTGTCTCCTATTAAGCCATGATTTCAAGAGATTTGCAAAAACATAACACAATGCTATTCTTCTCAGGGAGTTAATTTTGTTTTGAAAATAAAGTTTTTGTCATAAAATATGTAATGGATTTATTTTTTGAAAGATAGCAAAATATTTTAAAATCTATTTTCATAAAAACTGTATATAACATTTATTTATTTATTTAGGGAGAGAGAGCGCTCATGAGCAGCGTGGGTGGGGTGGAGGAGGGAAGGGCAGAGGGTGAGGGAATGACTCTGGCTGAGTGTGAAGTACCATCGATGCGGGGCTTGATCTCACAATCTTGAGATCATAACCTGAGCCGAAATCAAGAATTGGACACTTAACTGACTGAGCCACCCAGGTGCCCCATCATATTTTTAATTTATAGACTATTTTTATGTTTACAAAAATTTTTAAAAAATAAGTTGATATATATTTTAAAGTTGTTACAGTATTAATTTATAATGCACTAAATATCAGTAAATATAAGCTATGAAACAAAAGCAATTTTGGCTCTTTGATCATTTTTTGCTTTCTTTTTCTGTTTCTTTGAGACATAATTTACAAAACTAAAATCTATCAATTTTAGCCATATAATTTTGCCAAATGTGTACTGTTACATAATCAATACCACAATCACTACACAGAACATTTCCATCACACCCTAGAAATTCTCTCATCCCTTGGCAATAATGTCTCCTCCAGCCATCCACCTTAGCAAACCCTAATTCACACACTATCCTATAGTTTTGCCCGTTTTCAGAAGTTCATATAAATGGAGTCAGAGAGTTTGCAGTCTTTGCATCTGGCCTCTTTCACTTAGAATGTTTTTGAAATTCATCCATGTTGTTGCATCCATCAATAGTTTTTTTTTTTATTATTGCTGAATAATGTTCTATTGTTTAGACATATCATAACTTGATTACACATATTTCGGATGATTGGTAGCTTAGTTCTTCCTAGTTTTTGGCTGCCAAAATCAAGGTTTACACAAACATTCATGTGCACATCTTTGTGTGAAAATATATTTTCCCTCTGGGTTAAAAATTTAACAGTGGAATTTCTGGAACATATGGTAACATATGGTTTAATATTATAAGAAATTCCAAAAATATTTTCCAAAGTGACTGTACTTTTTGTATTCTAACTAGCAATGTTTGAGAACTTTGATTGCACCATATCCTTTTCCAACACTTGATTTTCTTAGTCTTTTTAAATTTTAGGCTTTCTAGTGTATATATTTGAAATTTGTGTTTCCCTGATAATTAAGGACATTGAGTATCTTTTTATGTGTTTTTTTTGCCATTTCTCTATCTTCTCTGTTGAATATCTCTCTAAAGCAACATTTTTTTATTTGACTCCTTGAATTCTTATTGAGTTGTAAGGGTTATTTATATATTTTGGATGTAAGTCCTTCACTGGATACATAGTTTGCAAATGTAAACTAAGATTTTTTTCCATATGATTTGCTGTTTCTTTTTTTTTTCCATCTCTGATTTGCTGATTGTTTTTCCTAAGATGTCTTTGGAGGACACCAATTTTAAATTTTGATGAAATCTAATTTACTTTTTTGTGTCCTACTTAAGAAATATGTGCTCACCCAAAGCCACTTAGATTTGTTGCAATGTCCTCTTCAAGAAGTTGTTTTGTTTTTCTTGCTCCTTAGTGGTCTTTAATCTATTTGGAGTTAAATTTCTAACACCATGTGATATGGGTTAGTATTTATATTTTTGCATATGGATATCCAGTTACTTCATCACTGTTTTTCTCAAAGACAATTCTTTCCCTATTCAATTGCCTTAGGACCTTTGTTGAAAATCAATGTGAGTGTGTGTACACACACACACACATGCACACACACGGATTCTTTCTTCCATTCCATTTATCTAAATGTTTTCTTTACATCAAACACATTGTCTTGATTACTGTAGTTTCATAGTAAGTCTTAAAATCACATAATGTAAATTTTGCGACTGTTGTTTTTCACAATTATTTGGTCCATTTTAGATCCATTGTATTTACGTATAAAGTCTTAGTTTGCGAATGTCTACAAAAAAGTGATTTTAATTGAGATTTAATGAATCTATAGTTAACTTTGGGAAGAACTATCACCTTAACAATACTGAGTCTTTGATGTTTTTTTGTATAACCTCATTAATTTTACCTTTAAAGTTTCTCTCAGAAATATTTTGTATATTTTATTGAACAAGTCTGGCATAAATTTCATTAGTTATTCCTTTAAAAGTTTTCCATCTTAATGTTATTTATATGGTACTGTTTTTTAAAAAAATCAAGTCCTAAATTGTTGCTAGAATATAGAAATACAATAGATTTTATACATTGAACCTGTATCCTATGAAACTGCCAAATACATTTATTAGATGTATGGAATATTTTGGTTTGGAACAATAATGAAAAACCTTAGAGTTAAAAAATTATATCACTATGAGATTTAAACTGACTTTAAAATATCTGGAGAAATCTAGATGTTACCTTGGCTACATTATCTCACTTGATATTTCAGCTGTAATACATTTTACTTGCTCAGCATTAAACTCTGCAAGAATCACAGGCTAGTTAGCTCAGTGGAAGACCACATGGTGTGCTGTGAAGTGCATGCTCCTGCTTCAGGATAGTAACAAAAATGTTTTCTGGTAGCGAGTTCAGAATAAAAGACTCAAAGACCAATTTAAGTTTCTCTTTAAGCAGGGCAGGTGGTATCGATGGCTTCAGAAATGCAGACATTAATGTAAATACCAAGATTTAAAGGCCACCAAACAGTGCAGGCAAAAATTTAAATTAATGTCCAATTCATTTATTTAATGCAAATAACTTAGTAAATGGTGCAAATTTCCATGTAGTAAGTAAGAATATAAGACATTTCTTTCTGAACAGGATGCAAAATATTCTAAAACATTATATGCCAGATTTTGTGGGAACACAAAGCAAGATTTTTCTACAATGAAAAAATCAAATACTTTTAAGTTAGTTTTAGTCTAAGCCTAAAATATACTGCCACTCTGCATTTCCTTTGCTAGTTCTACATAGATCACATAGTTGGTACTACTGAATAAACAGTAGGTGATTCCATCAAAGCACTAATTGATTCCATTCCAAAAGCACTTTTGATCCATCAAAGCACTAACTGGTTGCCAGGTAGTATGAAACTATAATTTTTGTTGAAACATTGGAGTTCTTTGTATTTAATGGATCTGGATCCAGACAATGGGAGAGCTTCATTATCCTAATATTTTAGGAACTCCATTGAGTACCTGCTTCACTTAAGTCACTTTCACATCTGTGATGTCATTTTCCTCATGATGAACCTATGTGTTAAAATTATTAAAATTATTAAAACCCAGTCTCTGAGGCTGGCTTCTTTCACTTAACATGGTGCATTTGAAATTCAGCCAGGTTGTTGGTATAACATTAGTGCATCCCTTGTTATTGCTGAGTCCTACTCCCATTACTGGGTGTTTATCCACTCCTAAGCTGAAGTACTATCCTATAACACAAACTTTTTGTGTTTGTGTGAAGAAATTTTTCTTTTTGCTTCATAAACACCTACAAATGGAATTTCCAGGTCATCTTTAAATATATGTTTAACTTCACAAGATGCTGGAAAACTGTTTTTCAAACTTTGTATTCACTTTGTATTCCCATTGATGATAATGAAGCAGCAGAAAGAGAAATCAAGGAATCAATCCTATTTACAATTGAACCAAAAAACATTAAGTTACTGAGGAATAAGCCTAACTAAAAGATCTGTACTCTGAAAAGAAATTGAAGATGATATAAAAAAATGGAAAAACATTCCATGCCCATGGATCGGAAGAACAAATATTATTAAAATGTCTATATTACCCAAAGCAATCTGCACATTTAATGTAATGTAATGTATCAAAATACCAACGACACTTTTCACAGAGCTAGAACAAACAATCCTAAAATTTGTATGGAACCACAAAAGACCCTGATTAGCCAAAGCCATCTTGAAAAAGAAAAGCAGAGCTGGAGGCATCATAATTCTGGACTTCAGGTTATGTTACAAAGCTGTAGTGATCAAGACAGCATGGTATTGGCACAAAAACAGACACACCGATCAATGGAACAGAATAGAAAACCCAGATATGAGCCTGCAACGATACGATCAATTAATCTTCCACAAAGCAGGAAAAGATATCCAATGGAAAAAAGACAGTCTCTTCAACGAGTATGGTGGGAAAACTGGACAGCAACATGCGGAGGAATGAAACTGGATCACTTTTTATACCATACACAAAAATCAATTTGAAATGGATTAAAGACCAAATGTTAGACAGGAAACGATTAAAATCCTTAGAAGAGAACATAGGGAGTACCCTCTTTGACATTGGCCGTAGTAACTTTTTCCTAGATAATATCTCCCATCAGTGATGTATGTGAGTTCTAGTTATTCCACACCTTTGCCAGCACTTGGTAGGGTCACTTTACTTTTAAAGCCATTTTGAAAGATATATGGTAGTATATCATGGTTTTAATTTGTTATAATAAAATTCTAATTGGTCTTCTGGAAGAGGGGATATGGACTATCCCATATATGAAAATCTTACATTGAAATACTTTATTTTCATTTTGAAAAGTTTAGTTAAATGCTATGTTAATCAGTAACCAGATAATATGAATAAGTTTTTATCCCATCTCTCTTTTTTCCCACTGCTATGTGTGGGCCTTATGTAAAAGGGTTATAATACTGAGGGAGGGACAAAAACTTATTCAAATAAGAATATTTTCCCATGACAATAAGGGAACAGAATCAAGGAACAGATCTTGGAAAAGACTTCATAGATAGACACATAAAAGAACACCCATAAAAAGTCTCTAGTTTCATGCACTTTAAAAAAGAGAACATTTTACTTACATTGAAATACACTAATCTCTACATATGGGAATGAATTATCAAAACTTATGGTTATGTAAAAGGCTTGTACAACGTGAGAGAATCTTAATGAAAGCACAGATCATTGTAAATCCCCCAGAAGAGAATACAAAGCGCAAAATACTTTTAAATTATCTTATAAAGAATTTCTCTAAGATCCATGGGGGAAAGTTTTATAGAAAATGCAGGACAAATGCTATCAGCCACCTGTTGAATTTTTAGTCTTGCATTTGTTTTAGAGAGAATACCTATCAATAATGTAAGCCCGACCAAAATCACTATGCTTAAGTAATACATTTAAAGAATAAATCTGTGTAAATTATATTCGAGTTGACCATTATTTGAAATATTTATGTATGGAATGGCATACAAAGGTACCAGAACAAAAGAGGTACAAAGATGTGAAGTCAGATTTTAAATAAATGTTTATTTAAAACTTTAATTTAGTAAGAAAATTAATACAAGAACAATTTTGTCAAAATTGAGTGAAAAATGAACACTCACTCTCATAACAAAAAACTACCTAGGTGATTTAAGACAATGTGTCATTCCTTTTGTTTTTAGAAAGTGCTAGGGTATGTACCTATATACCTATGGGCAGTTTTGTTTTGAGTTGATGGCTTAAAGGTTGTCTAAAATTTTCTTAAAAGAGTTATATGAGTACACTCATAATTTGTATCAATTCTATCCCAATTAATGCAATTATCAAGGAGGTGGTAGAGGAGAGGTGGTTTATCCTAGTATAGCAGAAGGTACTGATACTAGGAGGATACAAAGTACTTAAGTACTTTGTACTTAAGGCTTTTGTCAAATTATGTGAATCATCTAATTTCTCTGGACCTTTGTTTCTTTTATAATATCGCAGAGGGAATGGACTATATCCATGCTTCTCCAATATCAGTTATTCACATATCACTTGCAAGATTTTTACCCTATGCGCCATTTTTGCTACTATTTAGTACTATTTTAGGTCAACTCAGTTTCCAAAACTTGTATTCTAACCCAAATAATAGTAGCTATGACATCATGTGTATAAAATTTGACTCTTCTTTCTTTTTTAAAAATATGGAATGCTTCATGAATTTGTGTGTCATCTTTATGCAGGATCTTCTCTATTGTTCCAATTTTTTAGTATATATGCTGCTAAAGCAAACACTTGACCCTTTTTCTAATTTTCATTAAAATAAACACATTTTGCTTACATAAAACATGTTTGCCTATAAACAACTAAATAATCTTCCATATCACTAGTGATACAGAACCAGATTTGTTTTCAACACTAGTATCTTTCCAAATTATGTTAAAACCTAATTGATATTATTAGATATTCAGGATATAATTACGTAATCTATTATTTCAAGGAATGTTATTTTTATGCACTTAAAGTGAAAGTCAAAATAGAAAATTTAAATTTATATAGCTTTTTCATTTTTTATGCTCATATGATACGTGTGTAATGAAACTTACGACGTTTTGCCACCTAAAAAGATGCATAGGTGAGTAAAGAACAATTTTCTAAACTAAAGGATGGTTTTATAGTGTAATACTATATCGGTATTTCATTTTATTAAGACAAACTTATCTTTAACACATTCTTGGAGAACTAGGGAATTCCAGTTTTGTGGAATTGTATTGATCAAAGATGCTCCATATATTGTGACATAATTCAAAATCATTATTACCTTTATTCAAATTATTAACATAACACAGATATTTCTAAATATGATCATAAGCAGTTTTACTCATCACCTAGTTTTATTAATTCTAGAGTGCCATTTTCTTTTTTAAAGCTCTTTTTTTTTTTTAAGATTTTATTTATTTGTCAGAAAGAGAGAGAGAGCACAAGCAGGGGGAGTGGCAGGCAGAGGGAGAAGCAGACTCCCCACTGAGCAGGGAGCCTGACGTGGGACTCAATCCCAGGACCCTGGGATCATGACCTGAGCCAAAGGCAGACGCTTAACCACTGAGCTACCCAGGCATCCCTAAAGCTCATATTTAGTGAGAACTTAAAAACTTTGTGAAACCTTAGGTAATCTCCCCCCCCCCCCAAATTGTCACATAAAAGCTAGAAATGTCAAGGGGAGAAAAGATCATGAAAAACATTCAAATATCCCTAACACCTGGTTTTAATGCCTTTATAGTTAAGTATAACATAGTAGCCTTCAAATTTTACTTAGCACCACACTTCTAGTGCCATAGCTCCATTTGACCCTATAAAAATGCTGTTAATGGCTCTGTTTACTAGAATTTATTGCTACCAAGATGGAAAGCCACAATGCTATGAAACTAGTAATGTAGCAATATGCAACCTCAGAACCTATAATGTGGCTATATTTTGAAATCATTAAAATGCATATGAGGATTAAGCTAAGGACTGATTTTGTGATTGCTTTTAAGATATTGAGTAGTTCTTAAAATATATGTATGGGTGAGTGTGTATAAATAACTTGCATATTAGCGTATTTTAAAATTGTTCTGATGGAGAAGGGTGTTTTCTTTGGCCAATGATTTCCCAGTTATTTTTAAAATGTTCTGTGATTCATCAAGTAATCAGATAAATTTCTGGTTTTTATTATTGCGATTACAATTATATAGCTTTCTACATTTTTTCAGTAATTTTCAGGTGTTACTTGTATGAGATATTTCAAGTGTTTTGAACTGAGAAATGTTTCCTTTATAACTTCTTGCATATATCACATATCTGCTTCAGATTATTGTGAGGCATTTCTAATCGGTACCTATTACTGTTCTAGGCAAACTTCTTTAATGGTGTATACTCAGAAGCACATATATTAACACATGTTTATATATGTATATATATATATACATATAATCTCTTTGATAGATAAATTCTTGATTTGTATTAACTGATTCTATCAAGATATGAATGAAAACATCTCTATAGAACGTGTTCATTATCTAAAGGACAAGGTACAGGTGTTATTTATATAAAGAAACAGAAATCTGTTGAATAGTAGTAAAATCTGAAATTTCAGAGGGTACTTTATTTTTTTAGAACAGATATTTCATGCACTCTTTCCATTCGATAGCTGTTTTAAAAGGTTGAGATTTATCCAGTTTCTTTGGGCTTCTGCTTTTACTTGGCTCACTGCACATTAGTGGCACTAAATGGACAAAAGAGAACCCTTCACAGACCACTTAGCTCACCTCCATTGCCCTATGCCCATTGATCCATATAAGCTGTATTTTTACAAAATGTTACAGAGAGGTTTATTACTTGATTTTCCTCACACTAGTTAGAATTGATGACATAATTCTGAGGACATCTTGACATTATATACTTCTCTTTTCCCTCTAAATTGTGTCAACCACACCATGGCTTCAACTACTAGCAATATTAACCAATGGCTTTCAAAGACAAATGTTCCCTCTGACAACTCAAGCCACAGAATCCCTTCTCTGCAGTCCTCCTTTGGAACATTTTAAATTTAGTATTTTCCAAATCAATGACCTTCTCTCCTCAGCCTAATCTGCTCCTGCTCCCCTGTCCCCTTTAACCCAGGTTAATGATGTCCCATAGCATGTGAGTTCTCTGTCTTCTCTGAACTAATGCAAAAAGTCTTCTAGCTGGCTCCTCTGATTTCAGTCTTGCTTTCTCCAATTCCTTTACCCATGCTACAACTGGGATGTAATCTATCTAAAACACAAATCTTAACCGACTTGTCACTATTTTAGGAAAATTAATACATTCTAAACTACCTATGGATGAAGGCCAAACTCCATGAAGAAGCATGTAAATGTCTGTCTTGGGTGGGTGGAGGGGCAATGCTATATCCTCCTTTTCTGTGTTTCTCTTAGCTTGCTTCTGCTCTGGCCTGGTTCAGCCTTTGGAAGACATTGGTAGGACAAGGAGTGGAGGACAGTTGGAAGACTGGAAGAAACCAGGGGAGAAATACCTCCTCCTTTGTCTTTAAAAATGGCTACTACTGCTTTGCGGTTCCAGCTTCCGGTGGGATAGTCCCGACTCCTCAGCTATTACTAAGGGTCCCTCATGTCTTTATAGCACCTCCAGTTCTAGGAGTGGTGATAGTTTCTTGCAATTCTGGCTAATCTCTGGACGGTCTCCCATTTATTTTCTGTCCTCTATGCTCCTCAGTCACCTTTAAACCAATCTGTTATCTGTACATTTAAACTAAATGGAATATCTGGATTCCCTTTCACTGACTGAAAACCTGATAAAATCTTTGTGTTAACATCTCTCAAACTTTCCTCAGTGATTAAAAAAAAAAAAAAAAAAAATGGAGTCTTCGGGGCCAGATTTCCCTCATCTCTATATCACTGGTCATCTTGGACAAATCCCTTACAACTCTGAGCCTCTTCTCCTTCATCTCCGTGTCTGGGGATTATAGTATGGACCTCACAGGTTGGCATGAGAACTAAAATAGAATTAGATAACATGAGAATGTGCCCTCGGCACACTGCCTGGCACCTGACAAGCACTCATCCCCTGGCAAAAATTCAATCAGTGACACTCACGGATACACTGAAGCCCTAGTGCCTAACCAAGTAAATATGGTAAATGCTCAATAGTTATTGGATGAATCAACTATTCTTTTTTTTTT
>CM052887.1:71704816-71755300 GCA_028534135.1 Potos flavus | reverse complement strand
GAGCAGAGAGCCCGATGTGGGGCTCGATCCCAGGACCCTGAGATCATGACCTGAGCCGAAGGCAGAGGCTTTAACCCACTGAGCCACCCAGGCGCCCCATCAACTATTCTTTTTTTTAAAAGATGTCTCCTTCGGGGTGCCTGGGTGGCTCAATCGTTAAGTGTCTGCCTTAGGTTCAGGTCATGATCCCAGGGTCCTGGGATCCAGCCCCGCATTGGGCTCCCTGCTAGGCGGGAAGCCTGCTTCTCCCTCTCCCAGTCCTCCTGCTTGTGTTCCCTCTCTCGCTGTATCTCTCTCTGTCAAATAAATAAATAAAATCTATAATAAAATAAATAAAAGATGTCTCCTTCCCTTCATCCTCAATGCCATGACTTTAACTCCTATCTGAATGTCTGACTGCAATACATTCTTTACTATTTTCCTACTTTCCGTCTTCATGTCTCTTCCATCCAAGTAGAGCAATCTTTCAAGTTGATAAATACCATCTCTATCACTTTTTAAATATTTTCTTACAGCTTTTAAGACGGAAGTGTAAACTTCTCAGCATGGCTTACATTTCACTTTTTCTTCTGAATCCTTATAATAACACCAGGCTCATATATTTACCGTATTCCCCCTCGCTTTATGCCTTGCTTATAATTTTCTGAGTGAATCATAAATCCTCTTGCTCTATTTCCTTTGCACTTCCTAATTGCCCTCCCCATAGCACTCTTCTTAGTTTCCAAGTAATCTTAACTTTGCTTTTAGTCAACAATTCAGTTCAGAAGCCGATTATCTTTTCTTTGAAATCCCTCCACTTTCATCTGTAGACACCCCAACACTGTAATTTCCTGATTATGGCCAAGTTTCCCACACTTGATGCTAAAGGCCTTTTTTCTAGATGTTTAGCATATGGATTGGCATAAAGCAGTCATGTGACAAATGTTTGCCTGATAATGAATCAAGAAAGATCTGAGATTGAGCCCTTAAAGATGCTTCTTTTCTAAGTAAATCAGTCTGCTAATCTACCTCTCTGAGGAAGTTTATTCATCAAATCTTCTCCCTTACGTAAAAAATCATATGAAATCTTTTGCTGAAATTAACAGAAGATGTTTTTACCAGATTTTTTGATGTATTAATCTAGGAACCTTGGCAAAAAGAGGTAACAAGGCTTTTTGAAGTTACTTACTCCTAGTGAATATGCTCTTTGGTCCTCATGAATTTTACTGCTTTCAAAGTGCTCACAATTTATTATCTTACTAATTCACTTTAAAATTTTAGTTTCAGGGGCATCTGGGTGGCTCAGTCGGTTAAGGGTCTGACAGTTGATTTCAGGTCAGGTCATGATCTCAGGATTGTGGGACTGGGTTCTGCACTCCATGGGGAGTCTGCTTGAGATTATCTCTCTGTGCCTCTCTCCCTCAAATAAATCAATCAATCTAAATAAAATAAAATAAAATCTTAGTTTCAGTTATACAAGATAAATACATTCTAAAGATTGGTGGTACAACACTGTGTGTATATTTAACAATACTGTATTGTGCACTTAAAGATTTGTTAAGATGGTAAATTCATTAAAAAAAAAAAAGATGGTAAATTCATGTTAAGTGTTCTTACCACAGTGAAAAAACAAATAAAATCTTATCTAAAATTAGCAGCAAATCTCACTGGCTTGTTTCTTTTCAGAACCCCTCTTTTTATTCTTCCCATAAATTAAAAATTTTCTCTGGCTCCATTCTTTTGAAAGTTTGTGGTTTCTGAAAAGTAACTGACATCTCTTCATTTGTATAGTACTACAAATGCTCTGGAGTAAATTTCTTTTGGAAGCGAGACTTAAACTTATTTAGAGCAGGGAAGTGGTCTTGCAAAATTACTTCACTTCTTGGATTCCTATTATTTTTGTTCAATGTTGATTTACACTTTAGTCCAAAGTTCAAGTCCTTCACAAAGAAGATTGATTCTGATTCTTGTGTTGTAGGAATGATGCCTCCTGACTTCGTTCCCTGATGGTGACACACACATGTACACACACACACACACACACACACACACACACTCAGACCACTTAATCTTATGTACTGGAGAAAAGAAGAGTAATAGAAGACAACTTTCTCACGTATCTTTCCCCATTAATGACAATTCTAAATACTATCAGAGGAGTAGAGTGTTATTTTTTCTTTTGATTTTCTTTCAGTTTTAGGGCAGTCATAAAAAGAGCTAACAGGCTGGTGAGGTAAGAAGCACCCACTGATTGAGAATATCAGTGCAAAATTCTTCATTATCTAAAATACCTAAGACATACTTTTATGCCGATGTTACAGAACTGAATTTTGAAAAAAAAAACCCTGAATTTTACTCCTAGGTATTATGTGTGTGTGTGCTGAACTGAACAGCTGTGAAAAATCTCATATCCTTCCTAGAATGATTACATGCCTTAAAGAAAGAAGATGTGAAAGAATTACAGGAAAATAAATATAAACATTGCTATTGTCCTATACACTTCTGGGAAATGCAAAATTCTGGGTACTCCATAAATATTGTTGATTATGAATAGAGAATGAATTTCTATCAATTGCTGGCAACATAGTCCATCTCATTTGATTTACTGAGCTATATAAAAAGATAGATTACATTTAAATCTTTTTTATTACAGTTAATGTTTTGTTATTTTTATGTTGAAGCACCACAAAGTTGATGTAAATTTTCTTTTCCAGGGAAAAATAACCAGCTCTATTTAATCTCTACTAAAGATAAATAATACCACAAGGCTAATTAAAATAAAATTGAATCAAATGGATTTTTAATGAGTTAAATCTTAGTTAATATAAACATGAATGATTTCCTGTTTTTTTTTTCTGGCACACAAGAAACTCAAATGTGCTTAAATTTCAGTAACCGTATAGTCAATGTGTTTTATCGTCATATGTATACCTCATGGTTGTGTCATATTTAAGTTGGCAACTTTATTCTATGTTATTAAGCCAGTGTTATAGTTAATTAGTAACTACCTGAGATCCATGGATTAATACTTTAAGTTGGGTTCAAATTGTACAGTGTCTAGAATGTGGGGATTCCTAAAAAATCACTGAAAATAGACAATGAAAGTCATCAATTTTTAATCCTGCAAATACTAAATATTTAGATAATTGTTACTCATTCATAAAACTCATATTGTATTATCTAACAACTCTCATACTGGCACTTGCAATAATAATTGCTAAGATTAGATTTTAACTGACAATAAGATAAATTACAATAAGTTCATAGCACATTTGTTAATTTTCCTGATTTAAGAAATGTTTATTCAATGGAGAAAATTAGCATTGCTCAAAAAAGTATTTATTTCTTTAAAAAAAGTATTTTAAAAATAAAATTACCAGTCATCCCACTTCTCAAAAATAATTGATTTACAAGTTTAATGTATGTAGGTACATACACATACACACACATGCCCACTGATATGATGATTTACATTTGTAAAACTTCTTTAGTGATTTAATGTTTTAAAATTTATATAGTTCTTATATAGATGTGTCTAATTTATTTAACTAATCATTTACTGGGTAACAATTAGGTACCTTTACATAACACTGGCTCCAAAGATGTCAAAATGTTCTATTAATGCTGTGGGGATGAATACAGTTAAACCACTTTTCCCTAAAAAATTTATCGGAGATGTTAATTTACTACTATGTATTACAAATTTCCAAAGGAAATATAATACAGTGTTTCCCAATTTATTTTATCATGGGATTCTGCTGTTTTCTCCAGGTACATCCTTTGTGACTACAGTTCCCTCAAACACAATTTGGAAAATGGTGATCCAGGCTTTTGGCCTTATCTTCAAAGAGAAGTTAGATCCTGAGAGTGAATTCTTTAAACAATTAATCTTAGTCTTAGTGTGTCGATCAGGCATTCCAAAATATAGTTTATCTTTCCTAGATAGAACAATATTTTGACTTGTGATTGTGGATTTGACTTTTGGGTATAATTTCATTCATATCTTAACCACTAATATTATTATTAAACCAGTACCATTCTTGATATGTGTAAGAAAAAAATAAATGTGGGGTGCCTGGGTGGCTCAGTCCATTGAGTGTCCCACTCTTGGTTTTGGCTTGGGTCATGATCTCATGGGTCATAGATTCTCTCCCTCTGCCACTCTTCCACTCATATGCACTCTCTCTCTCCCTCCCTCTCTTTCTCTCAAATAAATAAATAAATCTTAAAAAAAATAAAAAAGATAAATGTATGTTGATTATATAAATAGACAGTAATGTTTATGATTATGATGAGGGTAATGATAACTATGGTGATGAACAGGAGGAGGAGGTTATCATTCATTTAGTTCACAAATACTGCAGTCAGGAATCTTACATATTTAATCTTCTAAATTACTACCCCTTTGGCAGAGGTATTTTTTCCCAACTTACATATACAAAATTAAGCATCAGTATGCCTAAGTAACTGGCTCAAAGTTACATGGACACTAGTAAGATTTCATGTAAATTATGGTTGATTCTATAAATTATGAGTATTTTTAGCTGCTGTTTAGTCATTTAACATATGAATAAATGGAAGGAACTATATGTATATGGTCTTAAGCTACTCAGAATGATAGAATCATGCAAAATTGCTAAAGTAGATTATTATAGAGTTCACAAACCTCATAATGAAAGTGCAGACTAAGTCCTAGAAAATTCAAATGACTTAATTGCTCAAATTCTGGTAGATATCTTCAAAACAGTTCATTCACAGGTTTTCCAACAACCCTGCTTTCAGTAGGTAAGCTACTTTATAATGAGTTGTCTCAATAATTTTGCACATGTGAAACTCATGTGTGTCAAATGTTTGTTAAAGCCAAATCCCAGAAAAGAGAGCGTGTTACAGGTTCCGTAAACATGTGGTGAAGACAGGTTGTGTGAGAAGTGGGAGCTAGGAAGGGCACTTCCCCGGTCTGGTGAGTGAAATGAAATAAAATATTTGGTTACATTTCTAAGAAATTAGGCAGTAGGAACTCAGATGTATCTCAGGTGAATGAATCTTAAGCACTGGGATTTCTTGCCTCAGTAAATATTCTTTTCCTTGGTACACAGTAAGTACTGAGATTGTAATAAAAGTTAAATAACAATTAAAAATAAAAGAACAAACTGTATAATCACTACTGTTAAGTATCCCCTACTTTTAATAATTCTTTTCCAAATCAAGCATCTGCTTGTCTCCACTGCAACAGGACTTACAGAATTTCAAGGAAGAGTGGCAAAACTTGGGCAAAGTTTCACAGAAGCTCTAAGATTTGTATTGACCATTCAATGAAATGATGGATATTCACAGAGAGGGGAGGAGATAGCATGAAATCCAAAAGGGCAATTTAGGGATAGGAAATAGGAAAGGATATAAAAAGAGACAGAATTGTGTTTTATATACTCCATGGGCAATGATTAGACTTTTCCAAGAGGACGAATCTAAGAGAAAAATGATGAGGGATTCAATTGGAGGAATAGATGGGTATTATACCAAATAGGGCATTAAATACTAAGGAATCTGACTTTTATTTAGTAAGTGGGTTTTTGAGCCAGAGATTGATGTACAAAATGATATTTGAGGATTAGAACCCAGTGTGGTGTATCTGGGCTCAATTATAGGAATGTCATCTAGAAGCAGGGGTATTACTAAGAGAGTCACTGCAATCTTCTAAGGTGGTTTTTGCATCCTTGCTTGTATGAAAAATCTGATTAAAAAATTCTCTATCTCCCCAATAATGTAGTTGTTTATAATTATAGTTTGTGCATTTTGGCCAGTAGTTTCCTAATTTTACCTTTGAGTTCTTTCAAAACACTTGGGTAGATGTCAATTGGCCTGTCAATTTATCTACATAAACAGATGTTCCTAACAGAAACCTTTAATTTTTTTATAGGAATGTATGCTGCCACAAAAATAATTCAACAGCTTGTCAGCTATAGAGGAAATATTTGTTGCCAGTGTATTATATTTAAAGACATATTTTGCATGATGATACTATCAGCCAGAATTTATACTTCATGGCCAAATTTTACAACTGAGATTCTTTGATAAAGCTTTTTCATGCTAAATATCTAAATACAGAAGAATCAAACACGATTTTAGTTAACACCCTGTGAATGCTTCTATTGTATGGTTTTTGTTAGCTTGGTATGAAGCTATTCCTTAGAGAAGAATAGGCTTTAGGGCACCTATCTTATCAGAGGCATAGTTTTTCTTTGTGACTTACTTCCCATCAGAGATAGTTCTTTATTTTGAGGATAAAATTTATTAAATTAAAATTTTCTATACACAGCCTGTGATAATAGCTGTAGGCAACAGAGCTCAGAATCTCTCTCTACACTTAACAATAAACAATCAAATCAGACAAGAACACTTAGGATATACTCAAGGAAAGCATGTGAAAGCCAAGCATTTCATATCAAGTCAAGTAGTCCTTACAACATGAAAGATACAACCAAAGAGTTGTGAACATGTAAGACCTCATGGGTTAGTGTTAGTATGAGCTCTTTTAGGAAACAACTAGATGATAAACTTCAAATAAGAAGTCATTGACGGAAACCTCAGCAAAAGGCTCAAACATACTTTACAGCAAAGCTAAGACAAAATAAAGGTGCACATAAGAGCAAATGGATATAATGTAGATGATATATATCTGGCGAGTATAGAAATAGTATAAATAATATCAATGTGGGTTGGGGACGGAGTAGGGGCAAGAAGATGGTCAGGAAAATAATCTCACTGATTGCCTCCTATGTGATAGCTCACAAATCTAGTTGTAGACATATAAGCACATTAACAGGACAAAGGTAAACATGAAGAAAAATAATACCATTGATTAAACTGGATATGAAGGAGGGGAAGGAGGAAAAGGACAGGTTAAATCCATAACAATGTGTATAAGAGGCAAGAAATAGATATGTCTAAAAGGAAAGGACTCAAATATTATAATAAAGCAACAACTAAAGCCAAAATATAAAATTTCTTGTCTATATGAAGATTTATGCAAAACAAAAACTTAAACAGAAAACACAACATCAAATAACATTGGTGATGAGAAAATTGCCAGTAATATTAATAAATGTATGTATTAAACTTGCCTATTAAAAGGAAGATAATTTTCAAGGTTGATTACAAAGCAAAAGCAATTCTCTGTGGCATATACACCTAAATCAATGTGATTCCCAAAGACTGAAAATAGAGAGATGGGCAAAAACCAACAACTAAAATAACAAAGATAGTCTAAGATTTGGAATTTTACCCAAAATATTTAAATGGGAAGAATAGCACAGATACTATCACTTATGATGTTTCCGCTCTTGGAAAAAGCCAAAAATGTGACAGATTCAGAGTGGTGATGCACCTTGCAAGTGTCACAGAAGTTTAATAAATCTCTGGATTGATGCTATGACAGCTGATTCTTCAGCTTATTAAGGACTAGATAGGTCTTACAGAATGCCCTCCAAAATATATGCATATTGAAGAAAATTTAGAAAATATAAAAAATAAAAAAATTAAAAAAATAAAAAATAAAAAAATAAAAAAATAATAAAAATATTAAAAAATTAAAAAAAGAAAAAGACATTTACAAAGAAGAATACAGAATTCTTGATAAACACTTCAATTAGGGATAAATACTATTAATGTTTAGAGTATTATTATTTGTGTTATTTTCCTTTTTTAGGTTATATATAAAACACATATAATATATATATGTAATACATATAAATCACATGCATGTTTCTTAAAAAATCAGATGTTAAAAAATTAGATATTAAATATACAGTTTTATATTTTGATTTCTAATATGATAAAATAGACATTTTCTATTAATCTCTAAAATTTATAACAGAAAGATGTACCATACTGCCTTACTGTGAAATATGTATTTAAGTTATAATATTTTACTTTTATAAATATTGTTGGAATAAAGAGAAGCCTATATAAATCTGCATCTTTGATTACATCTTTAGAATTAATTATTAGAAGTAGGATTTGTATATCAAGGTGCATAAAGATTTTAAGGCCATTTTTTTAAATGGAATGATTTTACCATTTCCACTGTCCTAAAGAGTATTTGTTTACATATCTTACCTACCTTTTTTTCGTTAAGATTAAGTTTTAAGAAAAGATAAGCTCATCGTTTTGACATTTAAAAATATATTTTACTTGTATTAATTGCATTTTTTCCTTGCTAGTGAGAGTGGATATTTTCCATAGTGTTAGTTAGAGTTGATTCTCATTATTCATGGTAGTTAATTGTATAAAGTTGTTGTGAACACTGTAATAGTGGATACTGAACCATTGCTCCCAGGGAAAATACAGAATTAGGTTCCTGACAGCCTGTAGCCAACACATTTTCATCAACAAATCATGACATAATCTTTTTTATGCATGTTTCTGTTTAAAGGCATATATATATATATATATATATATATATATATATATATATAGTTGATTCATTAACACTGAACTCAAAATGGCCAATAGCACTACAATTTATGCCTGAATGAAGCTTATTTAACACATGTATTTTTTTTTTCTTTTCTTTTTTTTAAGACTTTATTTATTTATTTGACAGAGAGAGACATAGATAGAGAGGAAACACAAGCAGGGGGAGTGGAAAAGGGAGAAGCAGGCTTCCTGCTGAACAGGGAGCATGATGCAGGGCTTGATCCCAGGACCCTGGGATCATGACCTGAGCTGAAGGTAGATGCTTAACCACTGAGCCACCCAGGTGCTCCAATACAGGTATTTTTTCTGTATAAGGCATATAAAGCGTTCTTGCATTTAGAAACACTAGACAGGTTTCAGTACTTGGGGTCATTTTATATTTGGGGGGGCATTTTAAATAGCAAAAAGCACAAAAATATAACAAAAAGCACAAAAATATAAAAAATTATCGCACTGAATAGACCATAAAAAGGATACTCGTTTATAATATGATAGCTGCAATAAGAAGGCAGAGTATTATCTTGTTTGACCTCAGCTGGGAATGTGTGCATCCAGTGACTAAAATTTTCCCTGCTCTGCATGTGTCCATTAATGACTTTGAAAAGGCCACAAATACCAATTTTAAAGTTATAAGTTTTAGCAAGTAGATGAATTCACAAATATGGAATTGACAAACAATAAAGGTTAACTGTTTTTTGTAATATTTTTCTTCCTTTTCAAGTTCATTATTTATGGCTCTAACCATGTTACATTAGGAATATTGAGGTTATTCACTTATATAAGCTCTTTGCCTATTAAGGAAACTAACCCTTTGTTGTATTTATTTAAGAGTTATTTTCCCCTAGTGTTTTCTTTGCCTTTTAGTATCCTTCAGAGTGTTTCTTCATGTTCAATCATTCTGCCCTTTTGTGGACTACTATTTTATTCTTTTATCACTTTTTCAATTTCTGTTGTGCTTTAAAAGAACCTATCTATCCTACGAAGAAATGAATGGGCTCTTGCATCATCTTCTCATTAGTGTGGTTTCTCTTTTTGTTCCATTTCGTAATTGATATGGATTTTGTCATTTTAAGGTATGAGATGAAAATCTATAATTTTGCTTCTTTTAAAATAATTTAGCCCATTGTCTCAGAGTCATTTATTGGATAGCACTTTTGCTATATGGATTTATAAAGCTTCTGTAAGAATTTACCACAAATTTAGTGGGTTAAATTAACACACACTTATTATCTTACAATTCTGTAAATCACAAGTCCAACACAGGTCTCACTGGGCTAACATCAAGGCATCTGCAAGGCCGCACTCATTTCTGGATTCTCCAGAGAATAATTTGTTTCCTTGGCTTTTCTACTTCTAGAAGGTGCCCACATTTCTTGTTTCCTAGCCTCTTTCCTCCATCTTCAAAGCCAACAACTGTGAGTCAAGGCCTTCTCTTGTCTCTTTCATCTGATCCTTCTATCTTTAATTCTCTTTATCTCCACAACCAGGAAAGGTTCTCTGCTTCTAAAACTCATGTAATTAGATTGAGTCCTCTTGGATAATTCAGGATAATCTCCCCCTCTCAAATTCCATAGTTCTAATCGCATCTGTAAAGTCTCTTTTGCAATTTAAGGTAACAGGTTTATCACAGACATCATAGACATAGTTGGGAATGGGGAATGGGGACACTCTTCTGTCTATTACACTCCGTTAACTTTTTTTGCATACCATGATCTATCACTGAGGCTTTCATTCTATTCGGTTGGTCTGTTATGTCCACTCTTGCTATAATATCATGCTGAATTTTGTTGATTAATATTATACTTTAATCGCTGGCAGTCCTTAGTGTTTCCTCATAACTTTTGTCTTTAAAAATGTTCTTGGTATTTATTTTAGAAAATGCTTTAGAACTAATTAAGTTCAAGCAATAGTCTTTAGAATTGTATAGCTCCTATAATCCAAGAGGAACTAACAATACTTCCATACACATATCTCCATTCAACCTTTATAAATATGTGGGTATAAAATTTTTAAATTTCCATCAAATATGTTCCAAATATTTCTGGTTGAGCTTATTCCTACTTATTTGTTGTTGTTGTTATATATAGAAATATTGTTCTATTATCTAGTATCCTTCCTTCCTCCTTCCCTCCCCTACCCCCTTCCTTCCCTCCTTCCTTCCTTCTTTCCTTCCTTCCTTCCTTCCTTCCTTCTTTATAGAGAGGGAAAGGTGGGGGTGGGAGGGGCAGAGGGAGAGAGAGAGAATCTTATGTAGGCTCCACATCCAGCAAGGGAGCCTGACATGGGGCTGGATCTCACAACCCTGAGTTCATGACCTGAGCCGAAATCAAGAGTCTGCGCTTAACAACCAGAGCCACCCATGTGCCCCCAAAGAGATGATTTTTAAGCTGAGTAATTTAACCTCATAATAATTCTCTGTGTCTCTGCTTTTGTTTGGTAGGTGCATATTTCTTGATAAAATGAACAGAAGATGTTTTCATAGAATTAGTAGTATTTTATAATAAAGTTTATTTCAAAAATATCAGTATCAACTATATAAGATACTTAGGGGAAAAAAACCCAATCACATATATACTGCCTTATGTGTGTGAAGTTTTTCATGCGTTTTGAGTGAAGTTACTAAAAATTAGAAAGAGTATGTTTGTGTTTCACTTTTCAGAATGCAAGTTGAGCAATATTCTTATCACAGTTTTCTTCTCTACTCTCTTCTGCATGCGTTTACTTACTACTGGTCATTTGCTATAGACTTGGCAAATTAAGCTAGATTTACTTTCTTTGGTATTCTTTCCTGTTAGTGTTCTTTTTCCAACAAAATTTTCTCATCACATGATGATGCACATTTATTTTGGAGTCATGATACATATGCTTAACTCTCATACTGCATATATAAAGAAAAAGCGAATCTGTCTAGTTTATGGTTATTTATGGTTATTATTGATATATGATTAAACTGATCCTAAGGAAGCAAAATTTATTTTATTTTTTTATAAATATATACTATAATTTGGACTCATGTCTGTAAATTATTTATTCACTTAATTGGTCAAAATCAGAAAACAGTGAATTCCTTAAAGGTTTCTTCTTAATGTTACCTAGGAAATGAATCATATAAAGAATTAGAAACAATTTCTTAAATAAAACCTTAAAGAAGTTTATGTTGCTAATTAGAATTGGTCTGGCTCTATCCCAATCACTTCAAGTTTATTAACTTGCTCAAGGGAAATGTTATCTTTAGAACAAGGGTGCAAAATATGGAATATTTTGATCTTCTTTTTCAATGTGTTCTTGTTCATAACATATGGGCCTCTTATGCATCATGGAATAACTAAAAAACCTAAGGTCTCCCAGAGCGTATATGACAACAAGTTCTATGAGCAGCTAGATCTCTCATTCTTCCCTTCAAACAGATGAAGGACAACTCAGTGTGCTACTCTGCGATGAAGAGTGGGAACTTGGGTAGCAGTCCAAATAGACAAAGTAAAGAGATCTTTTGAAAATAACCATTGAAATTATAGTCCTAACTAGCTCCAAGCAGGTTTACTGTCTCTTCAGTTTTGAGATCAACAATCCATGCACAATCATTAACACTAACAAGAATGTGCTTCAGTACCTTGCTTTTTCAGAAACTCTACTCTGTATCCTGCCAGAAATCTCCCATCTCTCCGCTGTGGGGATTCTGGCAGATACGAATTCATGCAATTTAAATTCTCTTATAAACAGTGTTTTTAGAAGAGAAAGAGCAAGGGCAAGAGAGAGTGTTAGAGCTTCCTCATGAAATCCAGAAATAACAATTTTAGAATTAAACCTATATTCCATTAAATTTATTTTAAGGGAATGACTAAGTTGCTCACATGACATTCTTAAAAGTGAAGAGAATAAGTTCTGTTACATTTGGTTATAGACAGGAGTAGGTATTTTACGGTAACAGCTGGGATTTGGCAGAGAAAAATTTTAGGATTAGCATGCATATTTTCAGAGAGAATAAATAAAGATTTAATTTTTCAATATTAAAATGTTCTCAAATATCTTGAAATTTATTCTTTGGCAACTTTTTCAAGCCTCTTAAAGCATGCATAATATGCAATATTAGACTAAATGGTTATTCGACTATGATTATCTCTTAACTCATTTGGATATTTATATATTTACATAGTTCATTTGCATCGGTTCATTATTTTCCAGGTAATTTCTTTTCCCTTTACATTGTGTGAGGTGTTTGACTAGAAGTTTTCAGTCTCAGGTTTTTTACCTGTCATATTGTTTAGCGACTGTTCTAGCACCATAACATTATCATTATTATTATTAATATTAAGAGTACCCCATAGTACTATAGTAATGGTCATAGTAATATAAAAAAACTAGTATTGTTAGTGTACTTTGTGCTTTACAAAGAAGTTCACAATTGCGCTGTGAAAATGTAAAACCCAATATCTGCTAACATTTTGAAAATTTTTATGTATTTATTTATTTATAAAATATTTTATTTATTTATTTGAGAGAGAGAGAGAGGGAGAGACAGGGTGCACACTAGAGGATTAGAGGGACAGAATCTTCAAGCAGACTCCCTAGTGAGCACAGAACACAACATGGGGCTCAGTCTCACAACCCATGAGATCCTGACCTGAGCCGAAACCAAGAGTGAGATGATCAACCAACTGAGCCACCAAGGCACCCCTGTTAACATTTATTTTTAAAGTTTCATTTAACTTCATTTAACTGAAAATCTTATATGAATGGCACATAGTTTAAGGAAGTTTAATATACGTGATTTGGGGGCAAAAAACAGGACCCGATTCTATTGGCTTCTAATATTTTTTTTTCTATGACTTGCTCTTTTTTACATAGTTGCAATTATATGATATCTACATTCTTTCATCTTTAATTTTATCATTATATTAAAAACCTGTTCTGAAATCTAGAAAATACCCTTCATAAGAAAGGAAGAATACCACAATTACTAAACATACTGAAAATAATTTTAACTAACCAACACTTAAGGAAACAAACCATTATTTGATTTGGGAACATCTTGCCTATCAATTTTGGAAAACAAATTTTAACAATGACTCCTAATTGTGGACAAAATGCAGAGTAACAAGCTTTCTCGCATATCAGTAAAGAGAAGGAGAATAAATGGTCACAACAGTTTTAGAAAGTCATAAACAATTTGTGGAAGCACTGTGGAAAATGTTACAAGACCCTACACGCGCTCATGTGGTTTGGTCCAATAATTCTACGCTTGTGAAACAATCTCAAGGAAACAATTAAAAAAAAGTAGAGGCAAAATATGCATTTCAGATCTTTTTTAAACCTAAAAATTAAGAAATAGCATAAATGCTGAATAACATAAATATGATTAAATAACTTTAAGTCCATTGCCTCAATTCCATGTTATGTATTGGTTTAAAATGTTTACCAACAATATATTAGAAATTATTTCTCTTCTTCTCTTGCATAGGTTTTCCTCTATGTTTTTGCTTTATCCTGTGTTTGGTTCATGTTAACATCTAGAAGCAGACAGAATCTCTCTTCCTCGAATTGTTAAAAAGTCTAGGAATAGAACAATTCAACTTGTTTCTTCCTGAACCAGTCTACTGTGTCAAGGAGGGCTGAGGTGGGAATCCCAGGAGTTTGTGACAGATCAATACCTCTACATGGGCTGGTATATAATAGGGACAGAGGAAAATGGATGCTGGCCATGCAAGCTACTGCAGTTTTAGAAGGAAACTGATATAATATAGGGGTATAATTGTCACAAAGCTGTCTTTTTTTTTTTTTTTAATTTTTTTACTGGTTCGGTCTTTGTTTTGTTTTTATTTTTCTTAAATTCAATTAATTAGCATATAATGTATTATTTGTTTCAGGGGTACAGGTTTGTGATTCATCAGTCTTATATAACACCCAGTGCTCATTACAACACATACCCTCCCCAGTGTCCATCACCTGTTTCCCCATCCTTCCATCCCTCTCCCCTCCAGCAAACCTCAGACATAGCTGTCTTATAAAGAAAAATGTTATAAAAAATACAATGACATTTATTAAACTTTTTTTTTTTTTTTTTTTTAATGAGGATGGAGAAGGAGACTAGAATTTTACTCTGTACAGTTCCTCGTGGGACTGGAGAGGAATTTTCCTTGTGGATATAGGGGCACGAGATTTTCCAAAATAGAAGTTCCAATATCTAGAACCACTTTATTTTTAAAATTCAATTTATTTAAAATAAAAAAATAAAAAAACAAAAATAGTTCACTCGAACATTTCAATTGAATCCATTTTTCAAATCTTATCAGCAACCTAGCAAAACTGGTACTATTATCAACATTTTATAAATGGGAACATTGAGGGTTATTGAGCAGAATTAATTAATTTGCTCACAGTTACAGTCATTTGAATTTTAAACCAGTTTTTTAACTGTAAATTCTATGGCTATGTTATTTCCTTACTGGTAGTAGCAGCAAGGAGTCATAACGTGTGATTTCTTTTCAACAAACTTCTTGAATAAATAATCTGTGTCTATTTTTAAATTAAGGCATTTTTTAGATTTTAACAATGCAGGAAAAAATATAAAATATGCAATTTAAATGAAATTGTAAAATTTATGTGAAAATAATAGGTGCGGGGTATAGTGTATGATCTCTAGAGAGATTGAGGAATATGAGAACTCCATATAATAAAATCACCTGCATAATAATCAGTGGCCCTTGGCTGTGTACATTGGCGTCCATATTCAGGTGTGTAGTAAGTGTAAGGCTGGAAATTGCTTCCTGTCATCTGGAAGAAAAGCAATCAACAGGAAAGCACACGACAAAACTATGAAAATGCTCACATGGAGACACAACTAAAAAGCGTTCTAGAAAATCTCTGAAGTGTTCGTACTGACAGAATACCTTCTGTCTAAAAAATATTTTCAAAATTGATGTAAATTTGATGAAGCTAATGCGAATATGAGACATATGATTATGCACGTATATATTTCAATATATTGCACAGATGTGAAGTAAGTTAAAGATACAAATATAAGCTTGTTAAAAAACAACTTATGTTCTAATAGAGTGTATCACAAACTCCAGCTCTGTGGCCATGTCAGGGCTATGATCTAGGGTCTGGGGGGCTTTGTTCCAGCTCTGGTGGGGGAATGTTTGTGAATCTGGCAAGCTGATTTATTTCATGATGACTCTTTCTCATAGGTAAACTGATACCGCTGTCCTGGATTATGTCTAAAATTTTCTCTGGTTCTGAATGACTACTGTTCAATAATTCTGCCCAAATAGTTCTTCCAGTAGAGTGCACACATTTTATTCTGGAGAGTACTCATAAATACATGATAATTGATTTAACAAGTATTGAGTTTCTACTCAGCTAGGGCACTAGGGATGCAGTGGTCAACGAGAAATATGGATTCTACTTCTTTATTAATGTACTCTTTGAAATATAAGAAGGTAATAAATTTATTTTTTCTCCAATCTCTATCTTTAACCCTAGAAGAAAAACTCCTGCTCTCTACCCTGGCATGTATGTGTGTATATGCATAGATATCTTGCAAGGATTTTGTTCTTGTCACTTTTGTGTTTACACATTAAAAAAAAAAAAAAAAAGTTTAGTATGACCCAGACTTTTTCTTTTATAAAAAACCTAGTGTTACCTAAATCAAAATTACAGTTTCCCACAATGATGTTTATCCCATGCATACTTTCCCTGCAAACCCTGTGTCTGATTCTTTATTGTCCCTGTCACACCTCTCTACTCACTGCCTGCTGCCAAGAGATGGGGTGATGGTCGGAAAATACTTCTTAGAGGAGTTATTTCAGCCTACTATCCCAGAGAAAGGGAGCAAGCATGAGAAATCATTTTAAATTCATAAATCGAAAGCCCGCAGGCCCCATCCAGAGTATAGATACATTTTGTCTGATCCCACCACACTTTAAAACATTTTTATTAATTGCCAATATTTATAAAGTTGGAAGATTGTGAGTAATAAAATAAATTTCTAGCTTCTTTCATAAATTAGAAGATCTAGTCCCCCTGAGCCAGCATATTAGGATGATCCAATAGCTAGAGCTGGGTACAGCTGTCCCCTCTAAGCCCCCGTCATTAAGTTCCCCGCCACTCACTAATGGATTATACCCGGCTTGCTTTGCTTAAAAGATCGGTCTCATTGGCATTTGAGATTTGAATGCTAGCCTACAGGCATGAGAAACTGCAAGTTCCTTAATATTTCAGTTAGGGTTCTTGTTTATAAACATTGGAACCAGGTTTGACAAATTTAGCAAAAGCAATTTGATAAAGGATAGTAGATCACCTAAACTGTCAGAGGAGCAAAAAACTCTGGCTGTGGGAAGCTCTGCAGCCCAGAACAGCCGCTGCATCACAGCCTTGAGCTGACCAAGATGCTGTTCTGCCAAACTCCCCGGGCTCACAGCAGGCACCGTGTCCCGGGGTCTGCCGTGGTACCGCCGGGCTTCTGGCCCTGCTACTGAGAGCCTTTCATTTTTCCACACCACACCACCTCCCTCTCCAGCAGCATCCAATCTGCTCGATGTCACCGTCCTCCTATTACTTTCTTCCAAATGATCCTTTGAAGGAAACTAAGTCACACACCTACCTTGTATCTGTAAGCAAAGCCAGGGAAGCAAATTTGGGCGTCTACTTTGGTGAGGTGGGCAAGGGTTCAAAAGGTACTTCCCATTAAGTGGCTTGCCTTAAGGCATACAGTGAGCTGCCCTGATAAAGATGAAATCTGAAGTCACATCTCCTGTGCCCCATCCATGATCTTACCCATGCCCCTACCTCTATATTGATAGAAAGCTGTAGTCCTAAGGAAAGGATGAAATGGTAGAACTTTCAGGAACTGTAGGAAGCCTTTTACTTTTAATCTTAAAAATTTCCATTTAAAAACCATTATTTCTCAAAACATGCATTCAATGCTTGCTGTATATAAGCCTGGATACAACAGGAAGACATCTGACACTGAGGAAAGTCTACGTCCCTGATGTGCTACCATTAGGTCCCGAAAAGCAGATAAAGTTAACAAGGAATGCTGTCAACTTTTGCTATAGAGAACAGATACCTTATTCTAGGATTTATACTTCATGAAACCCCAAAATCTGTCCCACAAGCAGTACCTTAGCATCATTTAATCTCACACTGAGGCCTGAGTTTTTCCAACAGAAATTGAATTATTCTGATAAGTAATAATTACAATGTACTTTAATTTTCCGTACATATGATGACCAGATAAATAGGACAGGATAGAAAATTCTGGAAAGCATGAATACGTGTGTGCATTTTGAGTGAGAGAATGCTTTTAATAATAGGTTTTCAGGTCATCAGAATAAGTACAGAAAGCTGAGCTGAGACAGTTTCCACATCCTCAATCATATTACATTCTTTTTTTCACATTGTAATGAGAGAAATAAAAATCCTCCTTCTTTTGCCAAAATAAGTAGAGGTATCAATTATCTGAAATGTAATTTAATTTCTTTTGTGTGTCAGGCCAATAGAAAAGAAGGGATAAAGATAGGAAAAGAACAGTTGTAATCAAGAAATCATAAATAATTACATTTAGAGGTCTAGCCTAAGTAGCTGGTTCAGATTTTTGTTTGTCTTTATCCAATTATATGACTTACAAAAATGGTGATTAAATAAATGAATAAATGATCTTTTCACAAACCAGAAGAAATGTAGCTTACTATTTGATCACTGATCATTGCTCAGTGAAAACCAGGAAATAGAGGAAGAGGCAGAGCAGTGACTCAGAGCAGTAGTCTGGAATCAAACTGAAACAGGAAAAAGCACCCAGGAGGAGAAGCCCAGTGTCAGAGATTAGCCACTCCTTTTGTCTAATTTTATTACAAAATATGTTGAAGGAAAGAAACAACAAAATGAATAGATTCTCATCTGTGTGTATTGGGACAATCAACCCATTAGAAGTGAGTTTTCTTTTTCATTTAATACAAAGAAAATTTGTAAAGATGAGGATACTCTAAGATGTTATAATTCTTCTAATTAGAATTACATCATCTTGAAATAATCATATTAGAATAAAAGCAGAGCATTTCCTTCTCTCTTTTTTTACTTTCTTATTCTCTCCTGGTCTCTCTACCTCTGGCTCTCAGTCTTGTTCCTGCACACATCCGGGCTCTGTCTCTGTTTCTCTCTCTCTCTCTCTCTCTCTCTCACACACACACACACACACACACACACACACCCTCTCAGGCATGAGCCTAGATACAATTAGCACTGCATACCAATAGTAGTTAACCCTGGGACTTAAGGGAAAAGAAGAACATATTTAAATGCTTAAAAATACCAGAATACTTTACGACATCTACTACTATTGTTCATTGTGAATCTGACTACAATTATCTTGTAAGATTACCTCTTGCAAAAACAAACAAAAAAACCAAGATCCCTAAGTTCACCATCTATTGAGAAATCTGTATCTCTTTTTTCTTACCCTGAAAAGTTCTTGTTCAATCATGAGAGTGGCCCTTTATTGTGTATTCCATTATCTGTCAGACAAGCCTATGTTGAACTTACAGTATCATAGAAGCACTAGGCTAAGGAAGCCCACATAGGTCACTTGAATATGAAAAAGGAAATAATTCCTTTTACATATTGAGAATAATGTGATGATATTTCTACATTGAGTGGTGAAAAAAATGAACACCTGTTCTTCAATCCCAGTCTTCTAATCTCTAAACTTTTTGTATCTGGTAATGGAGGTTGGGTTTGGGAGTGGGCCCAAGGAAGTTGCTGACACCAGAAGACAGTCGTAGGCTCGATGTGGAGGGAGTGAAGCAGCCCTGGGATCAAAGCAGAGCGTACGTAGGCACACGAAGGTTGTTGAACTGATGCCCCTTGTTCAAGCTGTACCTTTATCTCCACAGCATGTCAGCTTAGCCACTGGATCATCCTTAAGAGGACTCTTCTGACTCGATACAATGCTTAGTCAGGTCCTCTTTCTACCTCTCTGATTCCTCTATCTTCTCTACTCTCCCAAGCTACTGTTCTTACCTACATTCAGGTCATTTTCCCAGTCTGTGGGCATTTTCTGGCTTGTTTATTTATTTATTGTTGTTGTAATTGGATTGACTCTAGTTACGGACTCTCTTTAAATTCCTAAATCAGTACTTTCATTCCCAACCTCCCTCCCAAGTTTGAGCCACACACTGCAAACTGCCTATTGGATATCAAATACTGCTTAAATTTCAGTTGTAAAGTAACTCCTCCTGTGGGCCCTACATTTTATTATTATCATTGCTCTTGAAAACTCACATGATTCACTGATAACTCCTTTACCCTTTGCACAAAGCTCTCAATCCAGTGAATTCCAAGTCTTGTTTTATTTAATAATTTTTAATACGTATGTCACATTTTCCTGTGCTCTGCATTAGTCCCTGACTTGTGATTCCTACTGTGACACATGGATTGTTGTTACATGGTCCCTTGTTTTCTGTCCATTCACTGATTAGCCAAACTTCCAGGAAATTACTGTAATAATTGTTCCAAAACCACATTCTGATTATATACCCATTCCCCTTTTTTAGATCTTCAACAATTTTCTATCTTATAATAAACGCTATCAAGACACATTCAAAGCTCTTGGAAAATCTGATGCTATATCATCTCATCTTATAAGGCCACATTTTATGTATCCTGTACCAAAATTATATTCCTTGGTCTTCCCGGAACATGCTTAATACTTTTGTTTGTGTTGTGTCCTCTGACTGACATGACCCTCATCTTTGTGTGTTAAAATAATACATATTGTTCAAGGATATGTGCAAATGCAATGAAGCACCCAGGAATACTTCTTTACCTATGCTTATGTCTTTTAACTGTTTTGTATCCTTGTCTCTTTCTCTTTATCAGTGCATCTGTGCCATTTCACGTACTAGACTATAGTAAGTTTTTTTTAAGCAAGTAACTAACGTTATCTTGTCCAATCCTTTTCCTAGTAACTTTCAGTAAGTATGTAAGGAGTAGATAAATGAAATACAGCATTAAAATCACATAATGTAATGAACTACCATATTAAAATGGGGTTGCAACAGATTATCCCTTAAAAACTCCTCAAGTGTATAAGATTCAATAAAAGCAGGAGGATTAAAGATATCTTCAGACATCCTGATATAAATAATGAAGTATATATCCTTTATATTTCTTAATAATAATTGCATTATAAAACAGAATTCTAATAATTTGTTGAAATAACGTTGCAAAATAGAATCCTATCACATCGTTGGTAATATTACAGAGGTATCCACAACTATCCTGGATAGGCAAAAGTTCCACCTTCTATTACTGCATTCCCTTTTTTCCCCCACTCTACTTCCTGATCCCTGGTGTTGTTAGAATCTCATTAGTGTTTTCAACTGAAGTCACAAAATGAACCAATCTTAATTTTATCTTGGCATTTCAATGTTATTAACTTATATACAATATATCCATTTACCTAACCATAGGCCTTGTTTGTGTTGGCAACATACACCTCTGAGCCTCACTGAAAACATTTCTTTGCGCAAGAAATGCTCTAAGATCATGAATCTTGTCATTATCTGGTATTCATTAAAGACACTCTGTGTAGAGATTAGCTGAGTGTGAGGAAATACACTGCAATCTGCAGTGAAATTACAGGATGTAATAATGATTTCAAATGAAAACTAGCAAATTCTACATGGAAGAAAGAACATGGGCTGTTCATATGATAACATTACTACTTATTAGCGACTTAACCTTGGATGCATTGCCAACACTGTGAGGCTCAGTTGTTTTATTGTGTTTTGTTTTTTTAGTGTGAGATGAGTAGAATAATAAAGCTAAACTTACAATATTGTTATAATGAATAACAGAGCTAATACAAGTCGAGTACCTTAAAACTAGTAAAGGTTCAATCATTATGGCTAAACTTTAATGTATGCAATCACATGAATTGATGTTTTCAGTATTCATTTTAAAATATAACACTTTACCAGATATTTATTCATTTTTTTAAACAAATATATTTCTAGTAATTAAACTGTACACTGTCAGGGATCAATAATCCCATTACATATTTGAATATTTGAAGCTGCTTGACTAGAAGGACCCTGTTCATTAATTTATTTCCTGTGCAGTGCAGTGTACCTGGGACCTGGACAGTGCTTAGGACAAGTTCATTTACTGAAAGGGAGCAGGACTACTGAGAGACAGAAGCTCCAAATTATTTCCAATGATTTAATTAAAACAATATGATTAAAGTGAAAACAGCATTCTCTAAAATTTCACATGGGCAAAAATGTTTAGGAGTATGTGAAAAATAGCTTTATTTAATAATTAAATTTGATTAGAAATATAAGTAAGAGGTGAATCAGAAAAAGAGATCTAGGTAAGGCTTGATAATAATTTGGGAAATGATAAAAATCTAAATCTTTTGTTGCTTTTGCATCTCTCAGAATTAAAATAAATCTATATGACAATATATATCCTTTATTTCCTTAATTAAGACTGGTTTCTATAATTTGAAACTACAGTTTCCATGGTTAGAGTATTTCTTGACAATTTCTAGGGAATTTGGCTACAGAACTAATATTGGAAACTATTCTTTATTTGCATGATTATCATCCTGGGCTCTTTAATTTCTGCCTCCATCCTAGACTAGACTTGGAGGTTTCTCTTCTTCCTCTTATGCAAATGAATGGGACAATTTCAAGTCTTGATTTTGGTCTGTAATTTCCATTAAATGATAATGATCCATGTATGTTTTAGATACTGTTAAGTATGATTTAATTTCCACCCTCTCAGTTACAAATGTTACCTGCTTTGGGACTCTAAAGGGAAGAGCACTGTTGTTTCTTTGCACCTATTCTATGCCAAACATTTCAAATATTATTTGATTTTAAATTTCCAATGTTTGTTATTATTATAAGAGAACAATAAAAAGATGAGAGTGAATCTTCACTTTTTAAAAAAATCTTTAAATGTCGTGCTTTCCCAAAACTGCTTACTAAATATTGTTTCTCAAGATGTTTTGTATTTGTTTTTTTTGTTTGTTTGTTTGTTTTTTAAGATGTTTTGTATTTGAATGACTAAGAAAGATACAGTTAACTGGGGTATTATCAAATAAGATTGGTTGTGTTAAATTATTTTAAATCAATAGTAAGTTAATGTGTTCTAGTAAATCTGACCACATGTGTTCAGTTCAGCTGGAAGACAATATAAGGAATCTAAAAACAAATATGAGTTTGTATTTGTTTTCTTAAAAATTTTACGTATCCTGAAAAATTCTTTTAGTACAGCTGGGAGGATATTCTTGAATATCCTTGAGGCAATAATTCAGGAATAGCTATGAGTGGATGACTTTGAAGTGCACAACTCATAAACGAGGTGTCTGCTTTAGAGAGGTGTCATGTCTCTGAGCCCAAAAGAAAAAGCTACCAACAGCAAGGTCTTTATGAACAAACTGAATTGGTAAGACAGATTTGTACGCAGTGTAGAAAGAACATGAGGTCTCTACTTCTTACTTTGACTATTCTTATTATATTCAGAAGTCAGTAATACCATTGGTAGCACCATCCTTAAGTGGAAAAATATGATTTCTCCACATCATTTGTCACCAGCCTCATCGTCATCTCAATCTCATTTTGTCAGATTATTTCTCTGTCCCAACATTCTGTGGATGTTATAGCAATAATTTCATGTCCAATTGGAGGGATTCTCAGTCTCATAAATTGATTCTGGTTGCCATTCCTCTTAATAATGCAGTATTTTTCTGTCTAATTCAATTCCATTATTAGAAAGTCTGTTTATCTAGCTTTATACTTATTGCTCTCTAGTTGTGACTTCAGATGCTACTTTATTTATAGAGTAATATTTCAATTCAATAAATAAGTTATACAAATAAGAAAGTTCCATAATGTTTGTGAGTCATAGTTCTTATCTTCATGCTATATGAATTATCCAACACTTTTTTTTCCTGCCTCTTTTTTTATGGCTTACTTAGTTTGATATTTTACATTTCAAAATATGCCCACACACAGATAAATTTAAAAACAACATTCTTGAACTTTCAGGGAAATGAGAAGAGAAAACTGTAATCGCTTTTGCTGGAACTGAAGTTTAGTCTTGATATAATCACTTACAACTTAGATAAATATCAGGTTGACCACACTATGGCAGCATGACCATGACACCGTTGAGATAAGTGTCCACAAAGCATATACTTCTAGATGTGTTTCTGAATCTGGTATTGATATTTTTTAGATGTTCAGGATTAAATATGCACTACTGGGAGGGCAGCATGATCAAAGCCCACCCAGGAGAAAAGTCATAACCTAGAATCACAAATGAAGAAAATCAGTATGGCTATCAGAATTTTAAAATTATCAGGTACTGGGAAATCTAAAGCTGTTTCTGCACTTCCCTGATCCCAGCACACTCACCTTTTTTTTTTTTTTTTAAGATTTTATTTAGAGAGAGAGATTTTATTTAGAGAGAGAGAGAGAGAGAGAGAGCACAGCAAGGGGAGACGTAGGTAGAGGGAGAAGCAGTCTCCCTGATAGCAAGGAGCCCCATGTGGGACTCTACCCCAGGACCCTGGGATCATGACCTGAGCTGAAGGCAAACACTTAACTGACTGAGCCATCCAAGCGTCCCAGCACACTCACATTTTAAGATCACAAAAAACAGGTAAGTGCATTAAAGTGCTAAAATGCCATGGAAATCAGATACCAGATAACCATGTCAAGGAGAAGGAAATAAATAACGTAGTAGAATGGAAAACGTGGGGATAATCATGGTAAGAAAGGAAGAATTATATCTCAGTGATCAATTACACTAAATTTTTCTTGTGGTTATTTTGTGTGCACTGTCAACCAAATTCAACCAAATTCCTAATTCTTACGCAATTGAAATAAAATTAGAAAGAAAGAAAAGTTGTGAACTAGATGCTTGAGAACTTTTTTAAGAAGACAAGATGAACTCTTTGGTATTCTGTTCTTTCTGATTGAATACAGACTATTCCTCTCCAAGGAAGCAGGCCCACTGAAAATGTAAAAAATTCCCATTCAACTCATAGGTAGATACTGCTATTTTTCTATTATAGATTTTGTATTACAGATGTTGACCATCTCCTGATAACTAGACCCTGGCTAGTTTCAACCTATACAGATAGATAGGCAGGAAAGACAATGTGATTGAGACTGAAGGAGTAACCTATAAGAAAAGAAGTGAGTAGAAGAATTGCAAAAAGCATTCTAAATGGTAGAAATTCAATCTACCTAATGTTGCCTATGGACTCTTTATTTCTCCAAATTATGTAGAAAGCATGACTGGATGGGGATAGGGCATGACTTGAGTACATATTTAGTGCAAAGAAGAATTGATATGCTGTGCCAATCTGTATAAATAGTAATATGATGAATTGTAACTAAACTGAGATTTCAATGGATGCAGAAGAGACCATCTTCTCATTCATACAGTCATTAAAAAAATTTATTAGGCATCTTTATGCCAAGTTCTGTTAACACAAAAAGAGACATAATGCTTATTCTCGGAGAACACATATACTGTGATAGGTGAAGAGGAATAGTCATATTTACCAATTTAGTATCTAGCATCTTATGACAGAGGCCTTATGTTGTAGAATATGGAGGAGCATGGAAAGAATAACTCTGTTTTAGTAGAGGGGTTATGAAAGACCTTAAAGAGAAGAGAATATTTAGGTTTAAACATATGAGGGCGATAGAAATATATTAGGTAGTTTGGAAGGGAATTCATTTTCTGAGTGGGTGTTGTAAGTTGAGCTCTCTGTAAAATCAGCTCTAAAACAGGGATTAGCTTCCAGAACATTTACTAAGGGGTGCTCTTGGGACCAGACCCTGTGGAAGTAAAGGAAGGGAGCAGAATAGAGTAGAAGGTGAAGTCCAAGTGTGATGGAGGACTAATTATAGCTTTGGCCTACCCCATAGGGAGCTCTGAAAATAGAGTGGACTTTGAGGTTTTTCTGAGCCAAACAGATAACCAAGCTGTTTTACCCTTCATATCAATCAGACATTTGCATGGCGGCCACTCCAAGAAGGGGCAATCTTCCTAGGATAGGTAGTGGTATTAGGGACTGACAACTAAATGGTGTTTGCTGACCATGTTCCCAGCAGCTGAGCTAAAAGTCCTACCTTGAAGAGGAATTGGGGCATATCACAATGACCATGACAGAGGTGACATGAATAGAGGCTTGAACTTGATAGAAAAGGTTGGGAATAGCCACTATGATAATGGGAAAACTTATTGGATGAAACACATATTATAGAACCAAGGCACAGGGGAATTGAGGGTGCAATGGAGATTGGTTACCATGCTGGAAATGCCAAGTCCTGTTACCCCTCTGGGGCAGCACCAGTGATTTAAGGAGTTCTAAGCAGCAGTTTTTGGGCCAGTTCAGGCTCGTGGAAAAGGAAGACAGAGGAGAGCACAGCTAGGAGAGTGAGGGGCAATGAACCCTATCAGCTCTTGGGAAAGGCAAGACAAGACACAATTTTCACAACTGCATTGCTAGAAACATACAGTAGAGCTGTGGTAGGCAGAATAAGGGCTCCATAGATAAGATATCCATGTTGTAATTCCGAGAGCTTCTGAATACGTTACCCTAGATGGCAAAAGGGACTTCGCAGACATGATTAAAGGTATGGACCTTGAGATAAGGAGCTGATGATTCATTGTGTGGGTGAGCCCAATGTAATTACAATGGTCCTTAAAAGTAGAAGAGGGCTATAGGAGAGAAGGCCAGAATGATGCAATGTGAGAAAGACTTGAATTGTCATTGCTGGCTCTGAAGATACAAAGAGGCTGTGAGCCAAAGAAGGTGGGTAACCTTTAGAAGCCGGAAAAGGCAAGGAAATGGACCCACCCAGAACATACTGATAGGAATATGTCCCTGCAAACACTTTTATTTTAGCCTGATGAGGCCCTTGTCATACATCTGACCTACAGAATTTTAAGACAGAAAATTCATGTTGTTTTAAGCCATTAACTTTGTGGTAATGCATTATAGCAACAATAGAAACTTAAAACAGATGATGCATGTTAGAAGTTAGGTTCTAAATTCAGCACAACAAGGGGAATTCAACTAGTCAATATTGAGTTTGACAATAGTTTATATGGCCCATAAAATGTAATGAACAAGATCTCGCTTATATGACCCTATATATTCACCTTTATCTATAAATACCTAATATGTAAAATAATGTACAGGATGTACACTGTACATAGTATATACATGAAACATACATATGCAAAAAAGTTACGTTCCTCTTTAAAATTACACGCATAATCAAAATTACGTGAACTAATAGCATATATGGTGTTCTAACCTACTAGATAAAAGGAGATGAGAAAGTTAAGAATATTATTGGAAATGAGGTTTAAATAACTCTCTTTGATACAGGTGAATGAAGCAGGAGATCAGCTACAAGAAAAAAGTGAAAACAGAATAGGAAAATCAATTCTGACTTAATTCTGATCTCATGGAGTACTGATAAAAGAGTCTTACTATTCTTCCCATCTAGGAACAGAATTGCTTCCAGAATTTGGGATAGGACCAAAATTCTGGGAGAGATGAAATATTTCATAGGATTCAGAGGCATGGAGCTAAGTAGATTAATATAGAGCCTGCTGACTGACTAGTAATTTTCTTTATTTGAAATCCCAGGAAAGACTTAAGCAGCTTTCAGTCCTTTAGAAAATGATATAATGACAAAACTTCAGCATTAGTAGCATTTTTTAGCTAAAAACAATAAAATTAAAATTTGTCATTAATGCTATTAAAAATCTGTATTCTTATGAATTGTATTACATAAATTTGAAAATAAACTTAATTTCAATCTATGAGAACAATTATTATAATGAATCAATCGTGTAGTTTAGTTAACAGCATATTTCTCTTCCTGTTCTGTATCCCAAGAAGCTGTAATAAACCCAGAATCTCTTTTAAAATGGCAGAAGCACAGTCAATAACAACTTCACCCTTGAGCAGCTTCCCAAGTGCAAGAAAAGAAACCGTTTTGATTTTCCCCTTTTGGGAAACAGATCCATTTCATCCCATGGACTTTTCAGTGATGTAGAAAATGCAAGATAAAAAAAAGGTCTCATCTGCTTATCCTTGAAAATCCAATGCTAGGCTAAGGAGATGGGTTAGGAGAGGGAGGGAGGAAAAAGAATGCAACACTAATACATTTGATTTGTTTGGGGTTTAATGTCACTATAGGAGAAAAGCAAATACCCCTAGAGCTTAGTTTATAACCCTTCTTGTGGTATATAAGAACGAATATCTGGATTTTTGCATCATGATTGAGTAGTAGTTTGGTTTGCATTATAAAGCACCAGAGGTGGGCAACATAAAGATGCTATTTAATAGTTAAGAAAATACAAACAGCAAGACAAAAGCCCTGGGAATAAAGAAAGTAATTATAGGTCATTACTCAAGGCTGTGAGTCCATGACTCCAAGTTGCATTTTAGATTCAAACGGAACAGAAGGTTGAAGGAAATACCCACTCCATCTCTTGGCTTCTCTGATTCTTCCCTGCCTGCCCTGCACATTAAGACTGCAGACAACAACAACAACAACAACAACAACAACAACAAAAAGACTGCAGACAAATTTTTACTCTGCATTAGATACTCAATAAATATTTATGTAGTGAATAAAGCAAGTAGTAAACAGAATCAATGATTTAATAAATAATTCGTGTTTAAGGATGCTTAACTGCTCCAGTGGCCATCCTACTGTAAAAATACTCCACTTTTGGCATTTCTCTCTGGTGGTAAGTCCGTGCCTGGGGTTTGTGTCCAGTACTAATTAAGTGTACTCTCCTTTTAAACACTAATTTCTCAAAAGTGATTCTTTCTTGGCTTATGGAACAGCTCACTTAAATCTTCTAAATTGGTTTGCTGGGGAGATGGCCCTGACCTTCTTCCCCTGTAGATTCAGGCTCATGTTCTACATCTCTTAAACTAAGGCTATGTTCACACCAGAGTAATTAACTGAATAATTGCCCTAATGGGATTTAACCTTACTTTCAGTCTTAATTGGATGATTGCTCCAGTATGAACATACTCTAATAAGCTCCCTAAGAACTTACCTTCTAAAACCAAAGTCTGCTGCGTTTTCCCTTCATTGAAGTTACTTCATTAGAGATGTAATGAATGTTAAAAACAAAATACTCAAAATAGAAATATGTGTGCTGGAAATAAAAGTTCCACCGATGATACCCCACAGATATATTTACCATTAAACATTTACAAAGCTTTCCAGAATTTCTTTTCTCTCTCTCCCTTTCTCTCTCTCTCCTCTCTCACTGTCTCTTGCTAAATATATACCTCTCACATGCATACACACATACATATAGGTACACACAAACACACCCCATATGCAAAGATACACATACATATATCTATATAAATATATAGATACACAGACATACATGCATAATAGAAGCCCCTCTAAGACCCATTTGGTTCAATGTGAGATGGTCAAGTATTAGCATAAATATTTACCCATATTTTATTTACAAATAAAACCAAGGTCAAACCCAAATATCATCACTATAAACTAAATTTTTATAATACTTCTATAATACAAGGATAAATCTGATTTTTACTTAAAATAATTACTTTAACTTAATTACTATAATTTTTAGTTATATACATGTAAGATTATAATGCTGGAACAATAACGTCTTGGCACTGTTCTATGCAAGAGTGATCATGTGGTCCTTACATATTACATTTATAAAGCCAAATAAAAGGCTCAGTTTTACCAGATGTTAGTAGAAGTGAAGATTTTAATAGGTGTGGAGATAATCTCATTTTTTTCTAATACTTGTTTTTTTCTTTAAATTATTCATATTATTATTGCTATTATTATGATTATTTATTCTGATACTGTCATTCATGATTTTGGAGATTTTCTTCCTTATAACTAAAATTTTCTATTGAATTAAACAGCTAGACATTAAATACAGTTTATAAGAGTTGTATGTTTAATAATATAACATTTATGGATGTAACATTAAGCATGTAACATTTCAACAAAATAGAATTATAATATTGAATACCTATTTTTGGAAATTGTATAACTATGAAATAATTTAAATAGACTTCTTGACTTGAAAGGGATATTGTGTCTTTCTAAAGTTATCCAGTAAAGGTGTTTTCGTGACATTCATATTAGCAATCTATTTCTCTATTTAGCTATTTTAGTTGTTAATAATCGTTTTCATACAAATTAGTAGATTCCATAGTTAAATTACTGCAATATTTCATTTTTTAATATTAAATGTATAATTAAGCTTAATTATTGAATATATATTTTAACACATAAATTAGGAGATTTTTTCACTCTAAGGTATGTCCACAATATTTACTTATATTTAAAAAAATATCTATTGAATCCTTAAATACTAATGTATCTCTATTTGTATATGTGTGTATGTAGATATCATACACATGTTGGGTTTTTTTTTTTAAGATTTTATTTATTTATTTGACAGAGAGAGAGAGAGACAGTGAGAGAGGGAACACAAGCAGGGAAAGCGGGGCAGGGAGAAGCAGGCTTCCCGCTGAGCAGGGAGCTGGATGTGGGGCTTGATCCCAGGAGGCTGGGATCATGATGTGAGCTGAAGGCAGATGTTTAACGACTGAGCCACCCAGGCGCCCCTACACATGTGTTTTGATATATGTTTAGACATACTTTTTATAAAAACAGAAAAACAACGTTGCTTTTCACCTAGCATCTAGTAGCCATTTTTCATGTTATTATAGACAGTTATATCTATATAACTAATTAATCTCTATTAGATACTTTTTGAAACCTCCTCTCCTGGATATATAAGCTGTTTTCAATTTTCAACTAATACAAACCCTGGTGCCATGATCATTCCTGGTAGTGGACATTGTCTTTGCCCACCCAACATCCATTCTCTCCCATCTGCCTTCCTAAAAGAATCGTAATTATGTTCAGGAATTCATTCCTTTTCCATGAGACCCTTCTGTTTCAGGTAAATGTGACAATACTCATGGCTTGAAGCACATATAATTGGTTTAAAAGTAATCCTGCCCACTTTGTTAGTAACTGGCTAAGGAATAGAGCCATCCAGGTACACTGAGATGTGAAACAACATTTTCTGAGAAAGTTTAACATCCGTATTTTCCTTTAGAAACTCACAGAGAAAAAAAGTAAACTTCTTTATAGTTGTTTTAGCTTTATATTGACTATTCCTGTACCCATTTTCCCAATGGTAGGCCAAGTTTTGATAGAGTATTTCCCTGGCTGCTAACCTCCAAAGACATTATAATTGTGCTCAGTTGGAGACCTCACTATTTTTCAATATTTAATCTCTCTGATATCAGGGGTGCACCATATAATTTATGAAGAGTAATCATTTAATAGACAGTATTTTTTCACTCTCACACTGGCATAAAATAGTTTTTAAAGCTCTCCAATGATTCCAAAATGCAGCCATGTTTGAGAACTAATGTTTAGAGTGCCTTTACCCATTGTTAAGTATTTCCTTACCCAAATTTAAACATTCAAATTATCTTTGAATTTAAAACCCATCTCATAAAAGAAACTAGCCTCCAAATTAGCTAAAAATTTTTATAATCAATAGTGCAGTTAAATCCATGAAAGATATTTTCATCTTTTCCTTGTTAATTTAAATAAACTCGTAAATACTTTAATTCATTAAACACATATTGGACACAATCCCTGCTTTGTTGCCTGAAATGATATAAAAGATATATGTTTAAAATTATAACAAAAACTCACTGAATTGTGGATATTAGTGGATTTATTACTTGTAATATTTTCTTGAATTAAAAAGAAAAAATGATGAGAAACACCTGCTTCTCTGGTGTCTTGCATTCCCTTCCAGCCATCATCCTAATTGGTCCTTCCTGTCCGAATGTTACTTTTGATCAGTCCTGACCTGTCCTTTCCTCCTTAGTTCAGCTCTTTTTCTGAGTTTGGAAGGGCAATTGGCTCTATCCTATGAGCCTTGGGAAGACTTCAAATAATTGGTTGTATGTATTTAAGTTTCTGTCTCTGGGTGATAAAATGGGGGGCAGAGGCTTTTTCTCTGAGTTGATCTGTCTTCGCAAGAGCCCTGGGTAAACTGAGAATGACAGCAGCTGTGTCACTGTTCTAATGGTGTGGATTTAAGCATAGCACTAACAAGATGCACAGACAATAGGGAAACGTTGACACAGGAGAATGGAGAGGTTCACAATTGCTGCTCCAACGGTGTTCAGATCTCGTCATTTCAAAGTGGGGGCCCCACAGTGCAAATGTGTCCCCAAAAGGGTGCAGAGTTTAGAGTATCTGGGAAACTCGGGGAACACTAGTGGTTGGTAATGGTGGCAAAGCTGGCAATTGTTAACAATTCACTGCCTGAGTGATAGGGCTCATAAATGAGTGACAAGGCAACATTAGCAGGTTAAAATTATATATGTATATATAAAACACGGTAGCAAAAGAATACTTCTACAACTACAGAGTGAAAAGTGAAGCTTTGTTGCAGGGATGTGTCTTCAGGAGACACTCCTGTGCTAAGAGGCACTTACATGCGCCACATTTGACCCCGCAATGCAGTTAATAGTTTTAAATTGCAATTTGTGGTTTCTGTCAGTTTTTGCCCTCCCCATCCTCTTCATCATTTATATTTAATTATGGAGAATGTTCTAAAAATGTTCAAGAAAATCAACCTATGTTTAATTTAAAATTCTATCCTGGTACTTCTCCCCACTGCATGCAATCACAAGAAGTCACTGATGGCATCGCCCGCTGATTGCCATAGACTTTTCATGGTCTTTTTCTCTTTTTTAGGAAACAACCTCCTCAGCAACCGGTTCTTCCTTCCTGTCCCAGCAGGAGGTTTAAAGAAAACTTTTTTTTCCCCCATAAGTTAGATTTTAATTCAGTCATTATAATAGCACTAGTGTGAGACAGAAATGTGTGCTTCTCAATGCTCCTCAACAGACATTGCTACTACCGCTCTTTTATTTATGAATGAACAAATGGGTGAGTGAATAAATGAGTGAGTGAGTGCTGGCAGTGAGATTTCCTACTGAGGCTTCTCATATTGCTTAGAATTCTCATTTAAATCATCAGGAGCATGGGGGGGCGTTTTTATGTTCATCATCACTTCTCTTTCCACTACTCTAAAAACACAGAAAGTTTTTGGCTACTATCAGAGTTTAAGCACGATGTTTTTTCCTCACTCCTCATGAAGTGGTAACATAAAGTAATAAATAACAACGGTGACAGCAGCCAAGCGCCTGGTGGAGCTTTAAATACCCCTTCAACTCCATCAGTTTTCTCCTTCATTCTGACATGGATAAGGACATTTTCTCAATTTCATGTAAATTGCTCTACAAACACAGCCTCAAACTAGTCTCATCTACCTGCAAACAAATCACCACCCTTGAGTCTTCCTGTTTTGAAAAACTGGCCCTACCACTGAATACAATAGCAGTAGCTTTTACTAAGTGTTTAATTTGTTTCAGATAGAGATGGTCCCACTTCATTGTCACGATGACCCTATGAGACAAGTACGATCCTTATTTCCCCCCTTTACAGATTAGGAAAATACAGTTTAGAAATATTAAGACATATTAATCAAACCCACGCAGTTACCAAAGGAGTCAGAATTTGAACTCTGCGGTTTATTCTTAAGCAGCACCTTCTACTGACATTGACCATAGATTGCTCCAAAGTGGTTCTAATATTTTCTCAATTGTACTTTTCTCAGGTAGGTAGAAATAAATTGGGCATCCACTGAAATTAGACATATGAAATACTTGCTTGCTATCAGCTAGCTATTAGTCGTTGTGGAATATTATGACTATCTTATGACAAGCAGTTTCTTTTCTGAAATGTGTTTAAAAAACTCTTATTCAACTCTGTGTCCCTAGAACCCAGCACAGTGGCTGCCATGTAGTAGATCTTTTATGATTGTTTATTGTTAAACCATGAGTCTAGGTTAAGATTATATTATAATATATATTATAATATATAATACACAAGATAATATTTTACGATAGCAAAATATTCATTTTTGTAGTCATTTTTTAATTCATAAAGTATTTATTGAGAGCTACTAGACACTTGGGTGGATGGCAGGCAATGAGTATGGTATATTTCGGGGCAGAAAAATCACAGTCTAACCTACCAGGGAGAGAGAAAAACTATCTCTATTTCTATATATTTTACAACTGATTAAATATATTTGGTACCTAGGAGAGAGAAGAAAAGATATTCCCAGTGAGACTTATCCTAAACAGATATTAATCCAAATTTATCATATTTCTCAGGAATCACCTATCTACTTGCAGTTTGTTATAGTTTTTGGAGCATCTGGAGCTAGAAGGGCAAGTGTCCCCCTGAGAACCATTTACTTTGAAAATTTAAAGATCATTGTGAATTTACAGATAATTAGTGGTTCTTTTCCTGGCCAAACACTCTTTTAGGCTGCATTTAAAGAATCTTCCATAGTACTAGAAGATTCACTGGTTTGATAAAATATCTGTTTGCTATCTCACATTCAGTTTAGTGGGTTCTGAAAATTATTAGGTAACAAATTTCAAATTTTTGTGTGCTGATGCATGATCTGAATTCTTTCAGTTTGGACAATGAAAAACTATACCACTCGTGGACTTTGAATCGAACATCTGCTTAAAGGCAGATGTGGGTTGGGATAACCTGATTCTCTGTCTTAAAAAGCAGGTTGTACACTAAGATGTACATATTACAAGCTCTGTTCTGATCTGTAAGCAGCTTTTAAGAATATAGGTTCATTTAGTGCCTCTATTCACTATGTATCCAATGATACTCATTGCTCTAAGAAAAGATCACAGAAACAAGCCATCTCTGGATTAAAACAGTGAAATAAAATGTGTAGAATCAAACTGTCACACTCGCAAAGGTTTATAAAAATATTTTAAAATTCTCATTCTGCTTAAAGTTGGATGTCATCGTAAATCACCTCTCTCTGCTTTAATGCTAATTGCCTTGGAGAGCATAAGGTTTCAATTCTACTTAGATCCAATAACTTCAGTACTGCTTGGTGATTCCTGGCATCTTATATCTGAGGCTTTTTTATTATCTGTGTAACTGACCTATAATTTTTATATTTAGGAACACAGTGATGTCAGGGGTGTTGGGAGTTACTGAGCACACAGAATGCCTGAGGAGTATTCTCTAGTCTGTATGATTTCAAGAACCAGGTATATTGTCCCTTTTTCTTCGCCAGGTTCTCTTTTGGCTCAATAGCTCTAGCCATGATTGATTTTTTACTCTTTTAGAAGTCAGAAATATGCCCCTGCCTAATTATATCAGGAAGCTCAAACAAAAGAGAGACAGAGAAAGAGAATTTTAAATATAAGCATTTTTAAAGTCATTCTTCCCTAGATGTGAGAATGTCCCCAGAGCATTTTCTCTGGTTTTCATATGTGGTTGTGGGTTTTATTTCTTTTCTGTTTTTTCTTTTTTTTCTTTTTAAATTGAAAGTTGCAAAAGCTTAAAATTAGGATCAAGGGAAATCCTATATGCATTTCCCATATAAGCAGCTTCACTTCTAAAAGGTTAAGGTTCATAGGGATTTAAAGCTTGGTCTACCTCAAGTGCTCTCAATCCTTCATGTGTGTTAGAATCACCTGAGGATTTAAACAACTCCTGATGTTTGTACCCCGCCCTTCCCACCCAGAGATTCTGATTAGCCTTGGGCAGAGCCCAGGCACTGGCAATTTTAGGAGGTCCAGAGAGGATTCTAATATGCAGACAGGGTAAGAGGCTCTCTGTTTATTCTGAATAAACGATTCTGGTTTCATGGAGATTTGGATGAAGAGTGGAGATTCACAGAAATTTTACCTGCTAATGTCAGGACTGAGCAGGTATGTGCCTTCATTCACTCCACTCATTTTCGTATAAAGAATTCTGTGGGAAGTGAATGTGAGTTGTATCCTGAGCAGGCACCAAGTTCTCATGGCAACCTATCCTCCTTGTTCTCACATGACCACACAACATGACACCTGTTTTTCTCAGCAAGCATGGGGGCAGGTCCTTCCAGAGAGGACCTGGCCCCTGGAGAACACTTCCACAAGTGCCAGATCTCTTTCAATATGAAATAGTTAATATGGTCTAATCCCATGTGTACTTACGGGCCGCACAGTTCTTTCAGTACCCAAAATGAATTTACCACTGACATGTTATATCTACCTATATACAGATAGGCAGATAGATATATATAATATATAACTAGATATATAAAATGCTGGGGAATATTTAATGTACGTATATGTAATGTCTGAATTCTTTCAGTTTGGACACTGAAGGACTATACCACTCATGGATTTTGAATCAAACCTCTGCTTAAAGGCAATTTTAGGAATTGAGAAAAACACAGAAGTTGTAATAAAATGGAGGCCCAAAACCTGAAACTGAGCAATTACCACTGAACCACAGCTGGTCCAAAACAACCAATAAGCAAACCAAACCAACCCAAACCAAAAGAGAAACATTGACAAGAGATAAGAGAATGAGGTAGCTCCCATTAAAGCAACTCTCCCTGTACTTTTTTTTCTGAGATAAACTTATTTTTAGATAGTTTTAGATTTGCAGAAAAACTACAAAGACAGTACAAATATACAGATATACTCACTACACTCCACATTCATTTTCCCCCATTATTATCATCTTACATTAGTAAGTCACATCTGTTTCAATGAATGAACCAGTATTGGTACATTATTATTGAAATCCATATTTTTATTTAGATTTCCTTCTTTTTTACCTAATATTCTTTGTATGTTCCAGGATCCCATCCAGGATATCCTATTACGCTTAGTTTGTCATGTGTCCTTTGGCTCATCTTGTCTGTGACAGTTTCTCACACTTCCCTTTTTTTGATGACCTAGGCAGTTTTGAGTACTGATCAAGTATATTGTAGAATGTTTCCTCATTGGGATTTGTCCCTTTCTTTTTTTTTTCCAATTAGACTGAGGTTATGTTTTTTTGGGAAGGAAGATCACAGACGTAAAGTGTCATTTTCATCACATCGTAACAAGGGTACATACTATCAACATAACTCATCACTATTGATGTTAACACCTTGATCACCTGGCTGAAAAGTGTTTGCCATCTTTTTTCTCTGTAAAGGTATTCTCTCCCCCCTTTCTCTACTGTTCTTTTTGTAGAGAAGTCTCTATGTGCAGTCTACACTTAAGGAGTAGGGAGTTATGCTCCTTCTTCTTGTGGACAGAGTATGTATACAAATTATTTGGAGTTCTCAATAGAGATTTGCTGCTCCTCCTCCCGCAATTAATCGATCATTTATTTATATATTCAATCATTTATTTATATAAACATGAATTCACGGATATTTATTTTATACTTTGGGTTATAATCCAATATTGCTTTATTCATTTTGTTGCTCAAATTGTTCCAGCTTTGGCCACTGAGAGCTCTTTTAGTTGATTCCTGTGTCCCTTTGACATACACTCTCATTATAGGATTATTATTATTATTATTATTATTGCTATTCTTTAGGAATTCCTTATTTTCTAGTGCTAGAAGATGCTCCATGTTCATATTACTTCCTGCTCCATTCCTAGAATCAATCTTTCTATAAGGAATCCTGATTCTTTTCATTAGAGAATAATGTTAGGGGCCAAGATCTGGATGATAGGAATGTTCACTGCTACCAAAGTAGTGTTATTTCTAGACCTTCTGAGCTAACAAAGCAGCAACTTTACGTGTGCATACAGATACATATGTATACTTGTATGTATTTCTATACATAATCATCTATACCTATATTAAGATAAAAATGAATTCATACTGTTTCCAACTCTAACCCCATTACTACATGGGTCATTCTAGATTATTCCCTTTGATTATCTGTAACCCCAGACTCCAACATTGAATAACCTGGTTCCTATACTTGGCTATCCATATACTTAATTGTTCAACTCCTGTATATAAATGTATAATAGTATTAGAATGGTGAAACCCACATGGGAAACAACTTTGCCAAATAGCTTATATTGTGGGTGTAAAATTCCTTTTACCTTTAGTTCTTTTATCTTCAGTCAGTTTCTAGTCAAAACATCGTTTTCCAGAGTTTGTTAGGCATCATATTCCCCCCACCCCCACCCACCCCAGTGAGGTATGGCATACAAATGCAATTCAGCTAGATTTATTCATCAACGGTGTGCATTTAATAGACTATGTAGGAGAGATACCCGTATTGTTGGGAGGAAGAAATGGAATAAATAGTATGTGTCTCGGGAACTTATTAGTGCTTCATATATGAAATGAAAACTAAGAAAAATCAGTTTTAGAAATCAGCTTTAAAAGAGTAAAGGAAGAAAGGCAAATAAAAGGAAAATTAAGAGATTGAATAGGCAGGTAATAATAAACAGCCTGCAGGTATCAGAAATAATTTTTGCCCCTCAGTAAGTCTTAGCTTCAATGACTTTTATTCCAGTTACGAAAAAGGAAGTAGAGTCTAAATACAATAATACTGTAAAGAAACTAAGTATGGGCACTCTAAAAGGTTTATACACTTTCAGAAGTTGGTGAATAGAATTAAAATAATCCCCCCAAAAATAAAATATAGAGTACTATTTCTGCTCTCACCTAAGCCATCTTGTAACAGTGTAATTCTTAATGATTCAGTACCTGTATTTATCTACCTATATTAACTAGAGAAACATTTATCGGTGGTAGCGAATATTTGTTTAATAAAATCAACAATATTTGAAGTAATTATTACTAATTATAAATTAGTTGAAGGCTGAAAAGTTTTCATGTGTCTTAAAAAAAAGTTCAGTTAATGTGTAACTGCAGCTTTTCTAAAATCTTCACTGAAACAGTTTTACTGTTCTTCATAGTCTGTTAAAAAGTTATTTCAATTCAGCAAAAATTTATTGAGGGTTACTTTTCAGTTCTATGTTTAAAATGAGCCATCTCGCCTCTGATTACTGCACATCAGGGGGCTCTTCCTGCTGGTGCTGTTTCCCGGCTGTCCTGAGCCATGCAGGAACTCTGAAGGAGTTCTGCCAATGTTTCTTTGTTACAACATCACTACATGCAGTGGTGCTGCTCCCACTCCCCTTACAGTTTGCATTTCATACATAAATTCCACGCTACTGCTAGTTTCCGGGAAATGCCTAATCCAAAAGAGCTGAATCTCAAGCATTTCTTTATTTTTAAAAGAAGTAAAAATCACAGTGAAATTCACAAACATTACAAGTATGGCTTTATGAATTCTGACAAATAATGCACTCACTTAACTATACCCCAATTAAGATTTGGAATATTACTTTACCCCCCCACCCCAAGTTGCCTGTGTTCCTTCCCAAACCCATAGTTCCACCTACCTCAGAGCATTATTTTTCTGATTTCTATCACCATAGATTAGTTTTATTTGTTACTGAAATTCATAAATACAATTACATATTATATGGTCTTTGTGGAGTTTCTTTTACTCAGCATGATGTCTGTGAGAGTCATCCCTGTGGTTATACTTACTAGTAGTTTGTTCTTTTATATACTGATGAGTTGTATTACATTTCAAGGATACATTATTCTCCTGTTGATGAATACTGAGCTCTTTTCAGTTTTGGACTATGAATAAGGCTGCTAAGGACATTCGTGGACAAGATATTTTGGGGGCATATGTTTTCATTTCTCTTGGGTAAATACCTAGGAGTGGAACTGCTGCATTATAAGGTATGTTTAACTTGATAGGAACTTGCCCAAGAGTTTTCCAGGATGGTTAAAACATTTTACACTCCTGTCACTAACCAGAACTTTGGTTATTGCACATCCATGCTGACTTTTGGTGTTGCCTATCTTTTTTAATGTCTAAGTTTTAGACATTCTTGTGGCAGTAAAAAGGTATCTCATTGTGATTTTAATTTGCATTTTACCTGATGACTAATGCTGAATACTTTTTCCTGTGCATATTTGTCCTTCATGTGACATATCTGCTCATGTATTTTGCCCACTTTTAAACTGATCATTTCTTTTATATTACATTATTATTATTTTACATTACATCATTTCTTTACTATAAGGGAAAAGTCTCTTATATTAGGAGTACAAGTCCTTTGTCAGATATACCTACAGCAAAATCCTCTCTCAATATGGCTTTCCTATGCATTTTCTAAACAGTGACTTTTGATGAGAAGTTTTTAATTCTGATAAAGTCTAATTTATCAATGATTTCCTGTATGCTTAGTTCTTTACGTAACTTATCTAAAGAAAAAAAAAGTTTGCCTGACACAAAATCTCAAAGATATTCTCCTGTGTTTTCTGGTAGAAAGCTTTATAGATTTAGTTTTAGCTTTTAGCTTTACATCTACAATTTTCCCAAATTAAAATTCATCTATGATGTGAGAAAGAAAATCAAGATTCATTTTACCCCCATATGAATATCTGGTGGTTTCAACACCATTTTTTGAATTCTATCCAGGACTATTGTTTTCCTTATTAAACAGTATTACTATATTACACATGGGTCTATTTCTACATTTAAATTCTTTACGTTGTTCTATTTCTTTTTGGCCAATATCACACTGTCTCAATTTTTGCAGCTGTATAGTACACCTTGAAAACAGGTAGTACAAGTTCTCCAACACTGTTCTTTATTATTATTATTATTATTTGGCTGTTCTGTTTTTTAAATTCCCAATTGAATTTTAACACCAGCTTGTCAATTTCTATCAAAAAATCATTTTGGTCTTTGTTTTGGATTACACTGAATCTATAGATCAGCTTGAAAAAAAACCCTAGACCTTAACAATATTGAGTCTTCTAAAACATAAGCACGGTATTTTTCCCATCTACTTTGCTCTTCTTAAATTTCAGCAATGTTTTCAAGTGTTCAGTGCAGAGGTCTTGTAAATCTTGTGTTAAATTTATCCCTAAGTATATTATGTTTTTGATGCTATTATAAAAGGTGTTTTATATCAACTTTATTTGTGTATATTTTGCATACAATAAAATACATTTTAGGTGTGTTTCAATGAGTTTTGACAAATATACACCACATGTAACTACAACCACAAGAGAGATATAAAACATTTTCATTCCTCCCAAAATGTTCATTTGTGTCCTCTTTCAGGCAATACTCTGAATCCTCCTCTGAGCAACTACTGATCTGATTTCTGACACTTTAAATTTTTCTTCTCTAGTTTTACATAAATGAAAGAATACAGTACATACTCTTTTGTGATTGGCTTACTTTGCTCGCCATAATGTTTTTGATGTTATTCCATGTTGTTATGTATATCGGCAGTTTGTTATTTTTATTGCTGAGGAGTATCCCATTATGTAAGTCTCACTGTATGGGTATCCATTCAATTGGTGCAGTTTATCACGGTTGTTTCTGGTTTTGGGCTATAATGGATATGTGTTATCAACAGTTCTATACAAGATTGTGTTTTCACAGGTTTTAATATCTCTTGGTTAAAAATCTAGGCATAGAATGACTGGGTCATATGGTAAGTATATGTTTAACTATATAAGGAATTATCAAACTTCCAAAATAGCTATATCATTTTACATTTTTAATAGAAATGCATGAAATTTCTATTTGCTCCTCACCTTCAGCAACACTTGGTATTGTTAGTTTTTTTAACTCAATCTTTGTAAAGGGTTTGACTTCCCTCTTTAATTGAGGTTTTAATATGCAATTACATTATTACTAATGATGTTGAATATAAACTGATATGTTTATACCCTATTCTATATGTTCTTTTGTTTAGTGTCTTTGCAAATAGTAGGCTCATTTTTTGGATAGTTTGTTGCTTTTTATTGAAATGGAATAGCTCTTTATATATTCTGGATTTAAGTTTTTTGTCAGATATTTCTACTACAAATGTTAATGAATACTATATTGCAAATATTACATCAAAATTATCCTGTTATGAACATATGTATTATAAATGTTAGTGGTATACAAGTATCTACAAATATTGTTTGAGTCTAGCAACTGCCCAGTCCAAATGAATGAAATCTTAGCTAATGTCTTTTAAATAATGGTATTCAAATTACCAGAAGAAGGCAAACAGTGGTATTGGTGAAGCTTGTTGGTGGTGCCTTCCTGTCTTCCATCTAAAGTCTTTCTTCTAAGAGGATTATGTAATGTGATAGAGGTGCTAATTATTGCTACAAAGGCAATCATATTACAGTATATAAATGTAGCAAATTAACATATATATCTTAAATGTATACAATGTTATACATCAATTATGTCAATAAAAAATTTAAAAATTAAATTAAAAAATAAAATAAAATCTTTCTTCTCTATAATTTCATGCCCTTTCCTTCTTATAGTTGTGCTATGCTGTCTATTATAATACACAAAGGAATTCTATGACATATATATTTCCAAGTGATTAAATTAGATAACCATGCATCTAAGAAAGATAAGAATCCCCTACACCAAGACTTATGGTTAAAGCTGATTATATGGGCAATGTTAGCTTAGCTAAGTTTCCCATTATACCAAATGTTGGCTTAAACACAAGAATAAATATACTTCATATCATACTTTAATTTCAAAATAATTATTGGACCAAAGATTGTATTTGATCAAAGATTATGTTTGATGAGATTTAGAGATGGTATTTCTGATACATATTTATAAAAAGTCTCCTACATATTTATTGGAGTAAAATATTAAAATTTTGAGCAAAAAAAATGAAAAGAATACACTTCACTCTGCCCTAAGAGACTTTACTCCAGCTTAACACCAAATAATAAAATTTCTTTCTGTTATAGTCATGAAAACATATGAATCTATAAATTCACATGCGAGACTGCTTAGCAGTTCTCCACTGTGTTCATTAAGATACAAAAATAAATCTTTCAGGGTAGCTGGGTGGCTCAGTTGGTTAAGGGGCTGACTTGATTTTGGCTTAGGTCATGGTCTCAGGGTCCTGGGATCAAACCCCACATTGGGTCCCATGCTCAGCAGGGAGTCTGCTTGAGGATTCTCTCTCTCTCTCTCTCTCTCTTCCCCTCCTCCTCCCCGCCACTCACATGCTTTCTCTCTCTCTATAAATAAACAAACAAACAAACACATCTTTAAAATGAACAAACAAAAAACAAAAAATAAACTTTTCCAATGCCTTACTGAATATTCAGATACCTTATGACAGTTTTTTGACTATCAGGTTGCGAACTTATCAAAACAAAAGTTAATTGGACTGAACTCAACTAATGCTTTATAAACTAAACTCTCTCAGAATTAACAAAACAATATTTTACAACTTGGGTCACAAAATATATTTTGGTCTTAGATAAATACCAAATTTCCTACACTCCAATTTATGTAGTTTTCTTTCTTAGCTCATTTCCTCGGGTTTATCTATGATATTGTAATAATTCGCCACTATCCAGCTGGAGGCTTATCTTTTCAAACAAACCAGAATTTCTCCAATGGAAAGGGTAGATGTGAAAAAATGTCTTTTCTCACCATACCATCCTTAGTCAAAAGCAATGTTTAGCATTTTATAAGCTACTGGTAAATGCTTTTAGTATATGTTAATACTATTTTATGTACACTTTACAGATATCTCTACGAAATTGTTTATTAAACTTATTCCTAGTCATTTTATATTGTTATTCCTAACAAGAATGGTTTATCTCCATTATATTTTCTAATTGTTTATTGCTGAAATATAAATGGATTACAGGCTATCATACACTTAATATGTATTGGCCTATTCATTTAGCTTTATTTTTGTGTCATCTTATTTAGATTTCTTTAGATTAGTATATTATAAATAGCAGTTGGATTTCATTTTGACCCAGTCTGTGAAGCTTCATCTTTTAATAACAGTTCTTCTCCCACTAGCAAGTACTATTTGTTTTCACTCTCTTCTCCCTCCCCCCTCCTCTCCTACCTTCCTTTATTACAACATTCACAGTGGTATTTTATTTTAACTTGTTAATATTTGGGCCATTCTATTAAATCTGATAAAACATGGGTGAATCTTGAATCTCTTTTCATTGCATTTAGAACAATTTGCTTTCTCTTTTTAGATTGAGTGCTGAGAATCTGAGTCCTTTACATCCTTCTGTAGCTTGATGGAATGGCGGCATGGGAGGCAGGACCAGAGGTAGAAAGAGCTTAAAAAGTTGGAGTGTAATTGCTTATAAAAAGTCCAGGCCCTGTTCTCTCTCCAAGGAACTTGTCAAATGCCTCATGTACCAGAATTTACTCCATCCGGTTCAGAGAGGTATAATAATACTGAGGCCTTTATGCTGTGGGACATTTGCTTAATCCAATGTATAGTCACTGAACTTCACTTTTTTAAGACTTTCAACATTCTAAGACCTTTCAACATTTCAGCAGTTTCACCTTAGCAATGATTTCTTATTGTTCTTCTAAAAAAAAAAATACATAACCATGCTTCTTTTCAAATTTCATAGTCATGGTAGGCTGAAAAATGGCCCCTTGAAGATAAGAGGTCCTAAGCGCTTGAACGTGTGAATGCTACCTTATTTGGAAAAAGGATGCTTGCAAATGTGATTAAATTAAGGCTTTTGTGATAGGGAGACTACCCTGATTATCAATTTGTGCCCTAAATGCCATCACAAGTATCCTTTTTAAGAGAAAAGGAAAAGAGTTCCCATAGACGTAAGAGTAGAAGATGTGAAGACATGTAGAGACAGAGCAGAGATGGAGGGATGTGGCCATTAGCCAGGGAATGCCAACGACCCCAGAAACTAGAAAAAAGCAAGGAATGGATTCTTCTAGAGCTTCCAGAGGGTTCATGACTTGGCTGACATCTTGACTTTAGCCTGGTGATACTGGATTCAGACTTCTGCCTCCAGAACTGTGAAATAATGAATTTCTGTTGTTTTAAGCCACCGAATTTGGGTATTTTGTCTTAGCAGGCAAATGAAACTAATACAGTTGTACTGGAATTCTAAGACTTTGTTCACCATACCAGTGTGACTTTGGCAAAGTGGGGCAATTTAAGGAGTTGTGGTAAGCTGCCAATTTCTGCTGCATTCCAGAACTCGACTTCCTTTTTCCTTATTTCACTGATTTTTAAGATCTATTGCTTGAATTATGTTCCTCTTCTTGTTTGACTGCTTTACATTATTTTTACAGATGCATTTTATTTCTTCTTGCTTGTCATAATATTGTAAGATTAACTGTTTACAATACTATTTCAATATGGAATCTTAACACATCTGGATTTATTATTATAATTTTCATATTATGTCAACTCTAAACTTTTGAGTATATTTTTCACAGAAATTTTACCCACTGATCAAATAATTATTGATAGACATTTCGACAAGTGGAAAAAAAAAAAAACTGGTACTTTCAAAGAGCAGATGAAATTCCACAAAAAAGAAAAAAGGGGAACCCGAAATGCACAGATTATAGTGCTGGCAGATTTTCAGTAAATGCAAACTGTTTCAATCTTGGTCTTAGAGCACAAGTCTGCTGTTTTCACTTTTTGTAATCTTGGTTAGCAGCAACTGCCGGCCAGATTCTAAATCTGGGTATTTAAAGTTTGAAGAAGCAATTTTAGAAAGGCACAGCTGCCATATAATAATAACAATGATATTTTAGAAACAATTTGTCTTGAAGACATCATCTCATAGGGTCATAACATCATTTAACTCTTATCAAGGGGTGAAGAATGCAGTGAGTAAAGTAACCTCAGCAAGTTCATATCTACAAGAAGTTTCTTGCAAAGTATTAGCAAAGCTACAGGTTTTAAATTTTTACATGTCAGGTGGGACTAATGGGTTTAGCAAGGGAACAATTAATAAGTTCCTAAATATCTTCCATTTCTCCTTGGAAAAAATTCATGAAATTACTGCCACAGTTCACTTATGTGAAATAGAAAGATGTTTCTTACTGGCTTTTTCACATGGGTCAAGCTATGTTTAAAATCCAAGAGATATACAGTAAGTACTTTCATTATATGAGATGGACAAGATCTAAGTATGTCTTTTAGTTTAATAAAACGTATAAATGGTGTGTAATGATACCCGAGAGGTGATATGCTACCAAATGACAATTTACTACACTATCTGACTCACAGGGCTAGTTGATGGATTATCACTATAAAGTACATTTTCCTCCTTTATCTTCAAAATCTCCTTGATTAATCATAGATACAATGGGATACCTCATTATCCTCATACTTATTTCCTTAAAATATATTTCTAAATTACCCTGTTGAACAGCTGTTTTAACTCCTTTTAGGGAATGTAATTAAGATAGCTCTGATGAAACTAGAAAATTAGTATGATCAATATAACCAAAGAAGGACTAGGTTCAATGTAAGTTTTCTCTAATATCATTTGAAAATCATTCTATTCATATAATATAATCATAATAGCATCAAACTTTAATATATCAGTACCTTGTATAACCTAATACTTTTTAAAATCAAGCCAGTTATAGAAGAAATGTATACTGTCTTTGTGTGTACTCAAAACTAAGAAAAGAGAACTGCAGCTTCTTATGGATTTGATCAGGGTTTTGGGTAGAAGAAAAGATTTGAGCTTTTATTAAATCGTATCTACGTTGTTTAGAGTAGGTATAGCTTTGTATTAACTGAGTCTATAGGTTTACTTCTAATTAAACTATATTGAGTAAAAATCAGATTTCAAAAGTGCGTTGTTGACTGAAACTGTTCTCTATGTAGCTAGTTTCTTTATGTAGAAATGGAAAGCTCTCAACTAATTTTATTTATATTTTGCTTTTCTGAAGGCATTTCCTATTGATAGTGTTATATACTGATATACTGATACTGTGTTAAGTATTATTCCCAACCTCTACCTTCAAATAACTGGTTGCTGAAAAACAAAAATTTTCTTTTAGAAAAATTGCCTTCCTTCCACCTCTCATTTTAGTTAAAAAAATGTTTTTGATAAAAGTGGACTTACAACAGTCTTTAATGTAGATAAAATGATGCAAGATGCCAGACACTGGAAATAGATGAAAAGGGTTAGGCAGGGAACAGACATGGGCTAAGATCCTACACAGAACTAGAATTGATGCCCAACGTGACAACCTTGTATTTGCTAGAACCCTAATAAACCTAAAGCTTACTCCTAGCCAATGCTGAGAGAGAAAGGTGATCGGCAATATAAATTACAGTGTCCAAAATAGAAAGCATATTCATTAATTGGAAAAGGCACGAATATTCATGATACTAAGTCATAAAGAAGTTTCTCTCAAGAATCTTCATAACTGTAATACAAGGTTCAATTTCAGTGGTTTTGCACAATTCCAGCACCAAGATTCACCTTAATGTAATCCCCCATGTCCTCATACCAGAGTATGATCAGTAAAGCAATCCAGTGCATGTAGGATGTGGATGTCGCGAGTGCGGTGTGTGCACTTGAACGTGTGGTTTTGGGCTAGGGTGCACTTGGAATGGGGTGTGGCAAGTTGGGGCTAATTAAACAATGCTGAAGTACAGCACCTGATCTTGTGTGTTCTGCCAATCCCCTGGTGACAGTAAAAGTCTAGCAAATGGATGTGTTAAGGATCCTTCAGCAAATTCCCCCTCATATAACTACTTTCAGCTAAGTATTAATTGATATTTGGTGGTATTAACTTCAAAATGATATTCTCTTGTAAAGTTTAAATTCTGACGGCAGAATTTAAATTCTATTCCCATGGTATTCTAAATAATATTGAGAATTATGTCTGCCACTTTCCCTTTTGCGTCACTGCCACATGATTTGTTCATCTTCAGTATTCTCCTTTAATTAATCTGCATTGCAGAAGCACATCTCCAGCTTAGTGAGCAATACTTTCCAAAGCACTGCTAATTCATATGTTATGTTGAGTTAGGGTTTCCCTGAATGATCATTTAGGTAGGAGTTGTGATATCTGAATTTTATATGAAGATAATTCATAAAAAATCAACCTAATGAATAGTTAATGAGGTCTTCATTATTGAGACAGACACAGAACTTGATCAAATATTTCTCATTTTACTATGATATTTCTAATTTATGAAACTTGAGGGTTTTACAAGGGAGGAGTCTTCTTTTGTTTGACTAAATCATTTTGTTGAATTAATCATTAAGAAATTAATAAATCACAGGTTTTTCTTCATTCCAATAACTAAGCTGCAAGATTAATCTCTGATAGGTACATAGGATCTAACAGGAGGTTAAACTTGTTGACCTCCAAGTTCCCAATTCCCACGGAGAAGATATTATCTATGACTTTTCCATGCACTTATTATACGACTTCCTACTCAGGAAATGTTAATGAATAGCTTTATTAACTGCATGGAGACGAAAGCCTTTGCCCTCCTCCCCCAACTGGAGTTGCTGTTCTTAGTTCTGGAAATCATTATGCTCTCCCCCACATATACAGTGTTTGCCCAACATCTGTGCTTGGCTCACGCTTTTAACTTTCTTTCCTCTGACAGCTCATTTCTCACCTCCTCCTCCTTCTCTCACCCCACCTCCTCCCCTTGACCTCTCTTCCTCTTCTTCTTATTCTTGAAATACATGAACACAGCCTTTGGTACCTTGTTGGGTAGGCACTACTTTATATGTGATGAATTCCTCCTACTTGTCCATAGTCCCATGCCTCTTGCTCTATAATGAGCCTCCCGGTTGTGAACCCAGATTAACACCATCCTGGCTAAGACAGGGATGATATGTGGAGATCTGACTTTACCCATCGACATAAAGCTCAATGCTAGAGGAAAAAAAATCCATAATAAATAAGGCACCTAAAGTGACCAGCTTCAGGAGGTGAGAGTGGAAGTTATCAACTTACTTGCCATGCCTTTTATAAACCCTGATCCCAGTCTTTTTCAATGGCTTCCTGATTAGACCACAAAATTATCTGGGAGGCCCACTCAAGCTGACAGAGCCTTTGAGACCAAAGCCTTTTTATATGCTTTTCTTTGTTTTCTATTTTGTATTGGTTTTAGCTTCTGCCACTGATATCAAGGATGTGGAGGCCATCTGCACAATGAGATCCCTCTAATGGGTTTGAAACTTGTCTTCATGAAATGATTGAAAAATGTCCTTCTTTGTCATCATTTCTCTTTCTTTTGGTTAAAGTTCCTGATACTGTTCTCTTTAATCTCTGTAGTCTTTCATAGCCACTCAAAACATTTCTTCAAGATCCTTCTGCAGACCATAGAAGATCTCACACAGTTTCTTAAAAAGCTTAGAAGAGGAAGTATGTGTGGCCTTTGCCTCAGGTCCAACTCTCCAGCACAGCAGACTGAGAACAGAGCTAGCTATTTCTATCTCAGGGACCAGAAGGCAAGGGTAGCATCATTCTGATTTTCTGAGGTGAAGACACAAAGGGATGTCCTTTATATTCCAAGTACTTATGAAGTTTTTCCTATAGATTGCGAATACATGATTTATTCTCTAAATTCTCCTTGCATTTAACAACTACATCACATCACTTTCTACCTTGCTAAAGACCATTTCCTAATAGAATCTGTCCTAACAGCAGATGTAATTTAAGTGTGATTTGAAGAGATCAGAGGCAGGACTCCCTGTTCCTGAATTTCTATCATATTCTTTCATTCCATCAGTGTCGTCGTTTTATTCTGATGGTTCTGGAAGCTCTTTAATCTTTTTGAGGCATTTTTATTAATGCCAACACACTCAGGAGTCTTACCTTCTGTTATCATAATATCACAGTCAACCGAAAGCAGTTTTAGAATAAAATATGAATAATGCAATTTCTATCGATTAAAAAAGAGAAGGATCTAAAGCATATAAAGAAAAATAAAGCCGGTTCCAGATAACCAAGAGTAACTTTCAACTACTATACATTTTTCTGTGAAACCATTTCTGCTACTATATAATTTTCTTACTGTCCATGTTTTTCTTTCTTTTTTTATCTGTGTAAATTACAGATTTCTCGAAGAACTGCCCTGATTTTCTTAATTTGGTTTGGGCATGGATTAGCAAATTTTGCTGTATTCTTTTTCCTGACTTGTACTATAAGAAAGAAAGAAGTATGTAAAACAATGGGATCAGTCATTATAAGTTCTAGTTAATCAAACCAACTGACGTATTTACTCTTTTTTTTTAAAGATTTTATTTATTTATTTGAGAGAGAGAGAGAGAGAGAGAGAGAGAGAGAGAGAGAGAGATTGATCACAAGTAGGCAGAGAGGCAAGCAGAGAGAGAGGGGGAAGCAGGCTCCCTGCTGAGCAGAGAGCCCGATGTGGGGCTCGATCCCAGGACCCTAGGATCATGACCCGAGCCGAAGGCGGAGGCTTTAACTCAGTGAGCCACCCAGGCACCCCCCAACTGACGTATTTACATTCCTAGAATTGTTGAAATTGACATCCTTAGCAACACAGATATCTCATTTGCTAAAGAAAATTTTAAATATTTTTTGCAGGAGTTCTTTTATTAGGCGATATAAACATTCTCGTTAACTAAGGATTTACTATTTGTGTGTGTGTGTGTGTTCTCTGTTAGGCACACAGCGTACGTATAACCAGAAATTACTGACTAAAGACATAAGTTTTATAAACTTGGAACAGATGGTTATTTTTTTTCCAGCTGCAAGGTAAAATGCAAAATGAAACATACAGTGGTCATCCCTTAACTGCAGAGGATATGTTCCAGGACCCCCAGTGGATGTTTTTTCCTATACATAACACCTATGATAAAGTTCAGTTTATACATTAGGCACAGTAAGAACAACAATAACAATAAACAATAATAAAATAGAATAATTATAACTATACTGTAATTAAAGTTACGTAAATGTGGTCTTTCTCTCAAAATACCTTATTGTACTGGCCCTGCTTCCTGTGATGATGTGAGTGATAAAATGCCTACCTGGTGAGATGAAGTGAGGTGAGTGACATAGGCATCGTGAGGTAGCATTAGGCTGCAACTGACCTTCTGATGATATATCTGCTTCTGGACCACAGCTGACTACTGGTGACGGCAACTGTGGAGAGACAACCATGGATAAGGGGACACTTCTGTGTTTTCT
>CM052887.1:71652591-71704316 GCA_028534135.1 Potos flavus | reverse complement strand
ATATATATATATATCGAATACATTTATATATAATAAAACAATGAAACATAAAAAAAATCAACTAATTACTAATTGTGATACTGTGATTTATAAGAAATATATACCTGGGCACTTAAATAACTAAAATATATATTCCTCACATATATTCGCTTTTCATCCACAGTTCCTGGCTCACAGTTCCCCAAATCCTTGGAATTTCCTGAGTAACAAGAGCAATGGGAGCATCCTTCTTATAATATTTGGTCTCTTGCTCTCAGTTCCTAGAAATGTTTAAGTATCCTGAGTGAAATGGGTGTCTTCTATAATAAACCCCTTTCTACCACAACAGGGTTTATGTTAATGAGGTGACTTTTGGAAAGCCCCTAAGGATGGGGGCTTGTTGCCAGGGAAACCAATCCCCAATAGGGAGGTGGACTTTTAGTCCCACCCTCTGATTTCCAGGGCTGGGAGAGGGGCTAGAGGTTGAATCAGTCACCAACAATGAATGAGTTAATCAATCATATGTATGTAATGAAGGTTCCATAAAAACCCAAAAGAAGAAAGTTTGGACAACATCCTGACTGGGGAACCAGAATGCTTCCTTCTGTTATCATGCTGGGCCCCAAACTCCAGGAGGAGAGAGACTCCTTTGTTCAAGACCTCACCCTGTTGAGGCTATTGATCTGGTTGTTGATTCATATCTTTTAATATCCTTTGCAATGAAACAATAATGTAGTGAGTAAACAGGTTTCCTGAGTTCTGTGAGCTGCTGCAGCAAATTAATTAAACCCAAAGAGGGGGTCTTGGGAACCTCCAATTTATAGACAGTAAGAACCACAGCTAATAACTTGGACTTGTGTTGGGAGTCTGAAGTGAAGGGTGGTCTTGTGGAACTGAGCCCTTTACCTGTGGAATCTGATACTGTCTCCAGGTAGATAATGTCAGAATTGAGTTGAATTGTAGGACACTGGGCTGGTATCCCATGCATTGTTTGGTGGTGTGGGAACAAAACCCCTATTTCACACATTGAAATTAGGTGCAGAGCCCCAAATACTATATTTATTGACTACTAAATGGTAATAAAGAAATTTCAAATTAAAAGTTAATATTCTATCATTATTTAACAAACGCGCTTATTTCCCATTTTCTTTTTCCTGTGCACTACTTTCAAATAAAATAAATGTTAACTGGTTCAATTTCCATTTTTTTATATAAGCAAAATACTGAAGTAATTAAATGATGATTTTGGTTTGATTTGTCATTTACTCTAAGAAAATACATGACCCCCGTGTTCTAATGGAATTTAGTGCCCAAGTTTCAGAATACAGTAACTTATTTAATGACTTCCTAGTGTGCTCAAATAGTCATGTGATTCATGAGATTGTCATTACTTCTACAACATTTTATGTAATTAGATTAAAAAAAAAAAGTATTCTGAACCAACCTCCCTTCCAGAGTTATGCTTCATCTTTTTGAACCTGGACTGGCTATAGGACACTACCTCAAATAAATAACTTAATGACTGTTTTTATATTACGTGGCTCAGCTAGTGAGAATATACCAAAAGAGAAATAAAAGCATGCATTTAATCCTCATGAAAATGAATTTGTTTGGTTCCTTTCCCCGGTCTTTGACTTTTCACAAACTAACCATTTAAAGTAGTTATTTTTCATTAGGAACAGCTAACAGAGTGTATGTAACATAGTGTATGTATTTCCACCCCTACAGGAAAGGGAACTTGGAATACACTCTATTGCTAATATCGATACTTTAGGTAACAAAAACACCACGCATTTCAAGAGAAGTTAGTTGAATGCTTTAATGTTGTTTTGGTATCCAATTAGTTTTATTTTATTTTTTTTAAAGATTTTATTTATTTATTTGACATAGAGAGAGATCACAAGTAGGCAGAGAGGCAGGCAGAGAGAGAGGAGGAAGCAGGCTCCCTGCTGAGCAGACAGACTGATGCGGGGCTCGATCCCAGGACCCTGAGATCATGACCTGAGCCGAAGGCAGAGGCTTTAACCCACTGAGCCACCCAGGCGCCCCTCCAATTAGTTTTATTCTGACATCGAGGACTTTAGCATATGGAATGTAGCATCAAGAAAGTGCCCAGAGGGACAGTAGTAACAATATATACTATTGGATTTAGTCTTTAAAGTACATTTTATGATTAAAAAAAATTCCTTGTCAGCAAAGTACTTTCTTTGAAATTTATGAATAGATTTTGATTATGAGTTTAAAATACTAGATTATTTATTATATGGATTTTTATTCATAATCATTTCCCATTAGATAACTATTTGATGAAACTGAATAAAACTGGGTTTCAACCAATGAGGGGACTTAAAAGTTTTTTGCTACATTTTCCATCCTTCTACTTAAGCAAATATCTTAAAACATTTTGTATTTGCTTACACCATATCATGGTGTATATTAATATTCTCATTATGACTGTACTCATACTCCCTGTTCTTTCTTCATGTATTTTCTGTATCTAATTGCACACATATATATGTTTCAAGGTCTATCCTTTAACATTTATACTCAATTGTAATTGACTGAAATTTTGACTTAATTTTAATTTTTAACTTCTATCTCTGCCTTTGATTTATTTATTTATTTTTCTTAAGTAGGTTCCACACCCAGCATGGAGCCCAATGCAGGGCTTGAACTCATGACGCTGAGATCAATGATGACCTGAGCTGAGATCAAGAGTTAGACGTTTAACCAACTGAGCCACTCCGGCACCCCATCTGTGCCTTTTCGTTAGCCTTTATTTAATTCCTTCTCTGTAACCTTTACATTTAAAATTTTCCTGGGATGTTAAGGATGTTTTCTTTCCATCTACCTAGTACACACTTAATATCTCAAATTAATACCTTTTCGCTTATTTCTTCAATGCTTTTTACAAGATGGCTTCAATTTCCTATTTGCAATTACAATCCTCTGCTCTAGTCCAGGTGGAATTCAGTGAGCTACCAGATGTGTAAGACTCATTTTACAAAGGACAAAGACGCATTATAGGATGCACAGAGAAAGGTAGGGAATGGAGTACAGTAAGAGGGATCAGTTTTGAGGGATCTGGTCCTAGCAGAACCAGAATATTAGGACATTTCAATATATAAGAAATACTCTGATTCACCAGTTACCTTACCCTAACCTTGCATCTTGTCCTGCAGACCCATTTGTCCTTATCCCTGCCCCCGCCGCAACTGATCGTTAACATTCCCATCTTTAATGTCACGATCGTTAACATTCCCATCTTTAATGTCACTACCCAGATGGTGGTTTTTGTTTGTTTGTGTTTTAAACTTATTTTGGCATATGATGTTAGTCCCACCCTCAACCCTACCCTATATTCCAGCACTGGGTAATATTAAGCTAGCCCTTGCTGACCTACTCCATCTCATTTGTACTGAGAGCTGGCTCTAATCCTACTCTCCACGCTTTCAAAGTAGACGTGTATGCCTCATTACTGAAACTCCTCATTAGCTTAGATTGCACTGATAATCAGTTCCATTCATTATGTTATTGAGCTTCACTTCTGACACTTTCATTTATTCTCTTTTTGTTGGCACTTTTTACTTCTTTGTTTTCTATGATAGTGTATTATTTTAATTTTCTTAATTCTTCCCTATCTTCTATTTTCATATTATTTGTCTCTTCATCTTCCTCTTCTTTCCTCTGAAATACTGGTGTTTCATAGCTTTCTACACTCTGCTCCATTTGCTCTCACTCTCCAAACATTTTCTGGGGCTGAGTTAATCCAATCTTATCGATTCAAATATTACCTGCGGGCTTATGTCATCTAATGTCTAGTGTATCCACATTATCCACATCAAACTTTTCCCTCCAAACGACTGAAATTGCTTTTATCCTGGTTGCTAACAACTACTACGTTGCCAAATTCAGCAGCTTATTTTCTGTTCTTACTTTTCTGGGGTCACAGCAGCATTTTCACTTAGTGGCCTTATTCTTTATTTTTGACACGTTTTCTTCTTGTTTTTCTTTTGGTTTCCATCCGTTTTAAAATTGAGATATGACTGGCCTATAACATTATATTAATTTCAGGTGTAAAATGTGATAACTTGATTATTTGTATGTATTGTGAAATGATCACCACAGTAAGTTTAGTTAACATCTGCTACTATACATAGGTACAATTTTATTTTCTTCTGACAAAATCTTTTAAGGTTTACTCTCAGTAACCTTCAAATATGCAATAAAGTATTGTTAACTACAGTCACCAAGCTGGACATTGTCTTTCATCTTTTTTAACTGATGGCTACAATTTAGCTTTCTTTTCTATTGCTCTTCCTGTGCCTTACCAGTAAATTGTGCATGCTTTGGGAGTTTTTTCTAGAGCTCTTTTCTTCTCTTTATGAATTGTCTTCTTCAGTGAGCTCATCCAGTCTCATGGTCTACGTCCTATATTACAATGATATCCGTAGATAGATATATAATGATATGATATATATCATATCATAATATACTATCAATATGCATATATACATATATGTGGTAAGATATTAAATGTGGAGCTAAAGAAGAGATCAGAATTGAAAATTATCGATCTAGATATAGATATAAGATTATCTTTCCCGTTTTATGTCTTAATGGACATGCTGGAATCTAACTCATATTTTCTGCCTTCTCCTAATCTTGGCCCCCTCATGTTTTCCTCATCTCAGTTACTGGACCCACTACCATCTACATGGGAACTCAAGCCAAAAAAACTCATTCTTGAGCCTGCACATTCCTTGTACTCTCATATTCATCATCAACTCCTATTAGCTTTTGCCCCAAATATAAATATTGGATAGTTCTATGTATTTCTATCACACTGTAATTACCTTAATCAAAGCCACTATCATCTCCTGTTTGGTGCAGTAGACAGTACTGCTATTGATCAATATCCATTTCCCTAACCTGAGATAGAATTATACATACCGGCCCACTGAATCAGGTCTGGTCATATGATTGCTTTAGCAAATGAAATGTGAGCAGAGGTGAGACTTGCCACTTACTAGCAGAAATTGTAATAAAAGATTACTATACTTTACCTAGTTTTTTTTTTCTCTGAAATAGTAAGTGACAATGTTCGAGAGATGGAACATTCCCAACCTGAGCATAGTTACGGCATATAGCAGAGACCTTAGTAACCCACAATAGAAATGATGTGTGGTGAAAAGTAAACCTTTGCTGCTGTGAGTCACTGTGATGTTGGTGGTGTTTGTTACAACAGGATCAGCTGGTCCTGACTACAAAGCAAATGGAAGGTAATATGCCTTCAACATATATCCATGCCTTCACACTTCTCACACCATCCATTCCCCTCACTACAGTTAGTGTCATTTTTTCTAAGAACACTAAGCTGTAACCCCAGTGACTGTTGCACCCAGAGTAATATCCAAACTCCTTTCGTGGGTTCCACAGTACTGCAAAGCCTGGCCCCTGCTATCCTCCATCTCCTCCCACTCTTGGCTAACTGTCCACTTCCTATGCTGGTCTTCTTTTTATCCCCTGAATACGTTAAAATTGTTACTAAATGGGAACCTCTGTCCTTCTTGTTCTCAATATTTCTCTTAGTTCCTTATATGGCTGCCAGTTTCTCATTCCTCAGGTACTACTCAGCTCCCTAATACCCATGCTCTCCTATGGAAGCACCTTCTCTACCCCGGGGTCCCTCTGCCTTACTCCTTCTAGCATGCAAAAGTTAAAATTTCTGTAGGATTCTGAAGGTAACATGAAATACAGATGATAAAGTAACAACTTGTATAGTTCCTCATATTTTTCTCTATTAAGTTCCTGGGGGGGGGGGAAGTTCCTAGGGGACAGGGACCTTGACTTTTCATCTTTGTATCCCTAATATCCAGTACAATACATGACATATAGTAGGTGATAAATAATTTGTTGAATTGAGTTAAGTTTCTCTATATAACCTTCCGCATTTGTCTCTTTTTGAGTAGATTAAGGATAAGAAAAGACCAAAACAGTAAAGCTCCACAATAATTTTTGTCTTTTTGTAAATAAATGCCCAAAATAAGATTGCCTTCCTTCCTCCCTATACACACCAAGTGTCTTGGAATACTGACCCTTGCATATCATAATACTTTAAGTGCTGGTTCCAACCTACCTGATCATTATTATTCTGATCATTGTATTGTGTTTTCTAATAGGACAATATTTTAATTTTTCTTATTATTTTTAAATTTTATTTTTGCCAAAGTAATATATGCAGGTGGAAAAATGTTTAAAAAACACAGAAAAACATAATTTAAAGCAACGCATTCACACATCAACTCTTCCCATTTTCAGGCCCATTCCCTGGGCCTTTTAAAACCATTTCTACTTTTATTTCATTTGCTGAATACATCCATAATTAACATGGAAGTAGCATGAGGATACTAGATCATCATCTTTCCTAGAGGAGGTGGTAAGTCACATCTTGCTATCAGAGCAATATAAAATTAATTGTTATAGATGTATTACTTGTATTGAACTTTTCATTAGCTACGTTTGTAAATATTCTGAGAGGAAAACAATGTAATGAATAAATAAATCACACAAAATAATAGAAAAAAATAAACACAACAAAATACTTTAATCCAACTCTGAAGGCATGCAATAAGAACAACTTTGACACTCAAAGACGAATTTTAATAACAGGAAAAGTATAAAAAAGATGATGTTCACTTACCTACGCAAATGCCTTAAAAAAGCTTCTTTCTGTCTGAATACCTAACATTTTAACTTTATAGACATTCTCTCACTTAATAACTGCAATGAAATTATTAGGACAGTATCAAGTGATGAGATGTGTAATTATGCAAATGAGAAAACAAACTCTGAGCCATTCAATGACAAAGGAAAGCCAGGAAATGGTAAAACCAATCTTTAAATCTAAATATGATGACTTCAAGTCCAATACTCTTACTTTGTATTATTAGCTTTGGCTCCTAGCTCTGGGAAATTATAACCAGATTGCATATTATCTCCTTTTTCACTTTTATCGTTCTACTGGCTAATCCACAAGTATGAAATTGTGGCTATTCTTCCGATGTGATTTGATTCATTCTATAAGGAAACTACAATTTTATTCATTTGTTTTCTCTCCTTGCTGACTATGCAGGCATTTTTCTCAATCTCCATCAATTCTCAATTACAAAAAGGGAAACAAAGTCAGAAAAAAATAGTTCTCTATTATATAGAATGCTTCTGATGTCCAAGGGATTACAAAAAAGAACAAAAATGTATTCATACAGTTTTCTTCCCTAATCAGAAAGAGCTCTTAAGCCTAGGGTGCCTATAAATCAATCTGAGTATGTCCTTAATAGAGTCTTTTTGTTTTCCTACTCAGCCAGCATGTATATTTTATAGATAAAGGAATTTTCCTACTTTAGTTGAGACACTATTTCAAACTTTGGTCTTTACACAGTTCTAGAATATTAAATGGAAGTTAAAAAAAAGTTAATAATAAGAGCTGGAAATCTTACAAATTTATTCAAGGAAAAAGACTGGTGGATGAAATTTAATGGACTATTATAAATATTAAAGACTTAAGGCAATTGCCAAACTTGGTGCCTTGTATATAAAAATCACATTTCTTTTAAAACAACAAAACTGTTATATGTTAAATTGAGCTTTCCCCGAATCATTTTTTACAAAATAAAATAATCCATCAGATATGATAATGAGATATAACAAAAAAGTTATTTATTTAAAATCAAATGATATCCATAGTAAATTTATATAGCTCCATTTCATTTTCAAATGCATTTAAGAGCTCACAAATTTTTGGATATACTTACTATAACCAAGAACCTTAAGAAAAATAAAATATAATACTATGAACTTATATCCTTGCTGGGGGTCCCCTGCACCAGAGCAATCTCTTTTTCTCCTCCTATCTATCCTTCAAATTTACTTTGACTCCTTATACAGTCAAGTATCTACTGTCTGGTCCAGAATGATGCCACCCTCTGCTCAGACATTTGCACTCAGTGGTCTCTTATATTCTCACTTGTAACATATCTTGAGTAGTTATAGAATGTTTCATAAATTCATCATGTTAAACTCTGCCCTCCCAACTGAAACATCAACTTCTTGAGACCACTATTTGTAACCCCTCCGAACTCATCAAAATTCCCCTCAAAGAAGTGATGAGTTTGTTTCAAAAAAGCTAGAGTACTTTCATGATACTTTCCCATATCATAAAATAACGTTTTCTTTACCTGATTTGTTTCATTAAAAAAAGATACTAGATTTGAAATCAAATTCTTAATTGTTTAAAATAATTTATGTGAAAGTCAGACATAATCTTCATTTTTTTCAAAAATACTTAAGAATTTGTTTTACCTTAGGTTATTTATGCAATTGTTTTTAAAGAAGTATCTTTTTCTTTTATATGGTGACAATTTTCCCTAGCAGTCCACATTTTTATATAAAAAGAAAAAAAACTGACTTCTTTAAGCATCTTAGAAGAATGCTGGACTTCTCAACATCTATCTTCAAACCTACTTATTATCTGTGTTCTCTCCCTATTGCCATAACAATGTTTTCCTTTACCAAGACCCTAGTTGCTTTGAAAAGTTACCTGATATTACACATTTTACATAAATGAAATAATGCAAGCAAACCCTTCCAAATGGTGTTTGATACACAGTAAAAACTAATAAAAGATAATCATTATCAAATTTGCCCCTAACTTGACTGCTTAATTTCTTTTCCAAAACACTAAACTCTAGAACAGCCCAGAGTAATTAAATATTACTTCTTTAAGAATGTTAGAAAAAGTAAAAAAATTAATAATAATAATAATAATAATAATACTGCTTCACTTATTTTACCCTCTTCTCCACCTCCAGGATATTTAAACTGGATAATTTAAGTTTCTAAAGCAAGAATTTTTCTTTCTTTTGGGTACATAAGAAGCAAAGAGATCCATTTCTAAAACATCCTATATTTTACTCTTGTAATCAAATCTAACTCTCTTTGTGTAATGTTAGTAACATTCAGCACAGAACATATTTCCATTTTATCTCAGTGAATTCAGTAAGTGGATGAGAGTCATTGTCTAAACAGTACTGAGAATGCTAATGCTATATAAATCAGTGGTGCATTTAGTTGCCCCTCAAAGTGAGAGATCAGTTAATTGCAGCAGCAATATTATATTCTAAATTGTGTTCCAATTGAGCAATTCTAAAAGAATTAACTTCTATTCATCCTTCTTAAATTGTCAAGTAGACTAGGATGAGCTATATATCAGAGATACACCTACATGTTCTTTTTGAAAGCTTTTGGAAAGCTTTCTTTCTTTCAGGAAAGAATAAAGATATCTGTTAATCTAGAGCTTACTTTTCTGCAATTCCTCTTCTTATTAGCAATGTCTAAAGAGACAATTTAAAAACAATCTCTGTTTTGGTTTACAACATTATTCATTGTGAGACTGATGTGACAACCAGCTATGCATGTCAAAGGGTTCTGAGATAATTGAGGGAAGTTTAGAGTCCCCACTTAGCATGTTAGGTTCACTATACACACGTAAGAAATAAAATTCCTGAAAACATAGCACTCAGATTATTTTTGCTTAGCCTAATAGATCAAATTGCTATTTTGGTTGAGAATGTGTCTGGGGTTCTTGAAGTTGTTTATTTTAAATTCATCAGTGGTTCTGATGAAAGAAGCACTTTCCAGAGACTCTGATGAAAAAAGCACTTCCCAAGGAATCAGAAAAAGTAAATTCAGTATTGAGCTGGCAACCAGCTAGCTTGAGTCCTCCATTTATTCCTTTTAAAGGCATTTGGACTTTAACTTCCAGTTAGAATGTAGAAAAGTGCAAAAATTTTTTTTTGATCACATGATAATAAAAAATCAGGGAAGTAAAAATCATACTTTCACATTATTTCGGGCTAGCAAAGAACACTATCCATTCATCCAAGAGTGTATCTCAATCTAATGATTGTTTGCTAAAAGTTTGACTATTAAGGAACACTTAGCAGTCCCACTTTATGGTTATGTAGACTTTCCACATTGTAAAATACAAATTACTATATAATTTCTGAGAGCCTAGGATGGAGGGCAATCAACGGGTCCCAAATTTAAGAAAGTGACAATCTCCTGCAAGGAGAGGCAGATGTGATCACTTAACTGAGGAGACGTAGCTGGGCGCTGATAAGAAGTCAACTACAGTAGTTAACTTTTCATTCCACTCTTTCAATTAGTAACTATTACAGTAAAGTAACATTGCATTTATTTCATTATATAAAATTTTCTTATCACTAGTTAAATTTAAGAATACCACTTAAAACCTATCATTTATGAAAGAATATTAGGTAGAAAACTAGCTTCGTAAGATATATACAAATTTTGTTTTTGGGGGAAAAGAATTGGGTAATTTTCTTGTCAAACAAAAAAATTGTTTTGGATAAAACAAAAAATGAAACTGATTGCTTAGTTTCTGATGTGTTTACTCTGAATATTCCAAATGGTTATATTGTACACATCTTTCACAATATTATTTAAAAAAGAAAACTATTATACTACTACTTTTTGTTGTTATTTGGAAGAAACTCAACTCAGAGTAAAGAGGTGAAGATATATTAACTCATTTAACTGGGAAGTTCTGGAGGCTTTCAGGTAGTCATGATTGAGGAGTGCTAATGATATCATAAGGAATTGTTCTCTTTTTCCATCTTTTTCTCTGTTTTTCAATCCGGTATCTTCAAATTGGTGGCAAAGGTGGCTATTAAGATGCTGTATTATAACTGGCCAAGGCTGAATCATGTACATTCCCTTGTGGATGAAAGCATCAATTCCAATCAAACCATATTGAACATGTTGTGTATTAAAAAAGAGGGTTCTAATATCAAGAAAAACACGAAGGGGTTTCTGTTATAAACTCAGAGAAGATTTTATAATATTTGTGAAAGGGTGATATATGTATTTCCTGAAGGATGAACAATTTTTCTATTGATATGGTGTAGAAAATTTAATTCATTTATTATTTTTTTAAAGATTTTATTTATTTGACAGAGAGAGAGAGCACAAGCAGGGGGTGCAGCAGAGGAGAGGGAGAGGCAGACTCCCCGAGGAGCAGGAAGCCCTACAATAAGGACAATCTCAGGACCCTGGGATCATGACCTGAGCTGAAGGCAGACATTTAACCAACTGACTGAGCCACCCAGGCACCCCTAGAAAATTTTAATTTAATAAAGAAAGCATATAAATAAAGGCAATTCAACATTACCTATTTGAAGTTAGAGCATTGCATGTTGGATTATATTTCTTTATACAGCAAACTGGTTTATTTCTTTTACTGTTTCCCTACTGAGTTATGTTAGCAGAGCCTTAGAATGTTGAGTTCTGTGATGAGTGGGTGGCCATGCATAATCTAAGGGATCAGTTATCATTCTTGTGAAGACCTCAAAATTCTTTATTAATTCTAAAAGAGAAGGAGAAAACTCTGTTTTACCTATCACTCTAGTCTTTTGAGAAGTTAGATAAAAGTGATTATTTTATCAAGCTTATTTCCAAACTGGTTTGGAAACTTGTAAATTGGTAAATTGATATCATAAACCGGTAAATTGATATCATAAGAGCCTAATAATAATTATCCTACTAAGGCTGTTGTTACTTGATTATTTTAATAAAAATTAATGAAATATAACTAACATACTATAAAATGCATCCACTTCAAGTATATGATTTTATAAGTTTTGACCAGTTTCTATATGTGTATCTTAGCTGCATAATTACGTTTTAAAGAATAACAATTGCGCTTCTAGTTCAAAATGGCAAATGAGCATAAACATTTACCTGGCATCTTTTCAGAATCCCCAATAAATTATCATAACAGTAAAAGGTAAATCATAAAAAAGGAAAATAATAGGAAGGGGTAGCCACACACAGGTGAGTGGAGCCTGTTGAGAGATGCAAATAGAGAAGGCTACAGTTATACCATCCGATGGTTTCGGTGTTAGTAAGAGGTATGTACCCTTAGTATAGAGCAACTTTCTCTTTTCAGAATCTACTATCAGAACCCTGAAGAGATTTTTCTGGTATCTTCAGTTTAGGAACCTGTAGAATTCCTGGCAGGAAAACCCATGAAACTGTGGAAATTCCTCTTAGCTACAGACCCTCAGGGGTTTCTCACTCTCATGGTAGCCTACAGTGTTTCCAGCAATTCATTAGTATTACCATTCAAGCATTCCTACCAGTGTATGGCTGTACGGGTGTTTGCTCCTTGTGAACAGATCTGGGCTGTATTTCTCTAGTTGTACCTGTCTCTTCAGATTTTGGAATGGTAGTTCGCCTTGTGACCTTAGTGCACTGATAACTCCAAGAAAAGTCACTGATTTTCCATCTGCTCAGATTTTGATTATTTTAAAGATGAGGTTGGTGACTTCCAATCTCTTTACATGTCAGAGATGAAACCCGAAGTAACTTTCTTAAAGTTAACCATTGAAAAACTCCTCTAGTTACATTTGTTTATTCCTTTCATCTCTGCATTCCATTTTGATCTCTGATTTGTTTTTTTCATTTCACCATCTATTTATTCTTAAGAATAATTTTAATACAGCACAACCAATATGAGCAATTTAATTCTATTTTTTTCCATTAATTTTTTCCTTACATTTCTGTCCTCAATCTTTTATATATAGAATAGCTTATTAAACCTATAGTGCATTATTTCTGCTCATTCTTTCTTAAACACGGCTTCTGTTGCATGATTTACAATTATTTTTATTAAAGAATAATGTTAGTATTTTTATTCCAAACTTTTGTTCTTTATCATTAAATGATACAATGATAACATTTTTTAGTTCCCTAATTATATGCTTTCATTTTTAAATAACATGAAGTTAATGCTTATGAAATAAGAAATATGTTGACAATAAATACAATGCATTATAATGACATTTTACCTGACTTCATAGACTAAAACCTTGAACAGTGGAAAATTTTTAGTCATGTATTCTGATCTTCCTGTCCATATCTAACTCCCAAATTCAAATTTTAATTTTTCATGTATACCAAATTATAGGCTACTTGTAGAAAAATACTTGAATTTTATGGTTTACTTTTTACAGTTCTTGGCTGGGTTATCTTTCACATAGTAGATAGTTGATAAATATTTTTTTCAACTAAATTCTGCCTTGAAAAAATGCAGAATTCCTAGAGCCACTTAGTTTTTGGATGTACACTAAAATAAAGTTTCCTATGTTGTGAACAGATTTGTGTGGTTCTGGTCTTTCATACAGGTATTAATTCAAGTTATAGGTCTGTATTGCCTTTAGTATGTATAATTGCAGTCTGTTCTATTTACTTTTATGGGCAAAGACTACCTATTTATTTATTTATTTATATTTTTTTCCTATTTATTTATTTAATAAGATTTTATTTATTTATTTGAGAGAGAGAGAATGAGAGAGCATGAGATGGGGGAGGGTCAGAGGGAGAGCACAATGCAGGACTGGAGCCTGGGACTCCAGGATCACGACCTGAACCAAAGGCAGGTCGAGACTACCTATTTATTATAGCAGGTAAGGCCAATCATTTTTTATGTACTTCCCTTTTTATCACTCAGAGAACAGTCCTGCAGGCAACCTGAGAAAGCCATTAGGAAATACAATTTGAATGCATTTCCTTTCTAGTTTACTATTATTATTATTATTATTATTATTATCATTTTGAAGTGTCTAGAATATTATCAACTCATATACTTTGAAGGAACTCCCTTTCTCAATTACAGGGCAAGAGTTAGATACATAAACACCTTTCTTGTTCTGCCTACCTTCAGTGTAATTAGACAGACTTGTATCCTAGAATTAATGTTTCATTTTGTCAATGTTTAGTACATTCAGAAGTATACATTTAAAAGTATGCTTTCCTGGTTGTCTTCATTTCTATCTTTGCAAAATTACTGCTGTTATAGAACAGACAACATTTAGAATTGACTATGACTCAAAATAAATGCTAAAATAAATGAAGTCTTATAGTTATTCTTCTGAGAGTTGATGAAATGTAATATTCTGATACTGAAGTCATCTCACTAATTATCATTAGAATCTGCAAGGGAACAACATGGTTCTATTGATTTCATAACCATGTAATACAAAAAAGAAAATAGTACACGGATAAATCATTCTATGGTAATTAAAAAAGATGCTTTTATAGTTGAATGCTTATAGGATCCTCTTGAATATGGAACAAGAATAGAAAATAATGGAAAAATAGGAAAAAAGAAATTCTTAGAATGTTGGTTATAGGTGAGAAAGCCATAAACCGTTTTCAGTTTATGTAAATATTATGGTCCAGCTTTCAATTGATATTAAGAAATTATTGCATCTAAGTCTACAATTAGTATTGTCTTAGTAAACATAATTTATTCATTATCATCATTATCTCTAAATTACAGATTCCTACTTGATTTTGCACACTACATAATGGTTAGATAGAAACAGAAATTTGTTAAATGGAAGTTTATTAGAAGTGAAGGTTTGAATAAAAATTTGAGTGACATAATAATTACAATTTTTAAAAAAATTTCTTTTTTATATAACAAGAACCTTAGAGCTAGCTTTTTTTCCTTTAGTCTGAATTATTTAGATAAGTAATATTCTTATGATTTAGTTTTTAAAGCCCCAGGAATAACTAAAACTATATAGCGAGGTAAAAGTATGTTTTTTTTTGTTGTTTTTTGGTGACTTAAGAAAACTGCTGCTTAGAATAAAAGGTTAACTACATTTCTAAACCTTATGCTACCAATGAAAGAAAATAGTATGGTTTTCTGCTCTCATTGTCCATCTTCAGTGATAGACATTATATTGCTACATCACTACCTCAAACCAGATTTTATTCAGAACCAATAATAGTTTATATACATAAAATTATTTACATAATTGCTTGATTAATTTCTTTTTCTGATACTAGGGTACAAGATCTATGATGAACTCTACTCTACTTTTTTGACTCATGCTCATATATAATTGTCCACAGGATCTAGTACATAAGGGGCAATCAAAAATATTAAAATGCCTAATAAATATATAATTCAAATTAAATTCAATGCTGGAATAAAATCAGTGATTTTAATAAATAAAGTTAAAAAACAAAAACTTTCAGGTTAAGTTAGATGATAGTCCCAGAATTAACTTATTTTAGCTGATTCATTTCTATCACAGAAAATGTAGAATCATCATCTGATTCATTCATACTAGGTCTGAAATATTTCTCACTATCTCTTACTTTCCCTTACCCCTCAGTGTGGGTTACAGTTTACCTCTATGTTAACTTATTATTTTCTTATGCTTTTTAAAAGTATGCACTGGGTGTTATATGCAACTAATGAACTTTTGAACACTACATCAAAAACTAATGATATGTTGGCTAATTGAACATAATAAAAAAAGATACAAAGAAAAAATAACAGTATATCTTGAATGAATTAAAGACTAAGACTCATGATGTCCTTAGACTTGGGATACCATCCTATGCCACCAAGTGTACTTTGCAAATGTTTGTGTGTACTAATGTGAAAATTTTCTCAAAACATTAGCATTGATTTAGATCAATGCTAACGTTGTCAGAAGATCTTTTTCATAAAGAATATGAATTTGTTAAACAAAAAGAAAAACACTAATTTGATATAAACTCATACCCAAACACGGTAGAGTTCATGCATATAACATTCAATCACAGACAAAGCTAACACCATATTGTGGGGATTTATATATAAGTATTGGATGATAAATTCAAAATTGGAGATATTAATCATCCCTGGGAGGGTTGACGGTATTCTGGAGGGACTCTTGGAATCTTCAAAATACAATGTTTTATCCAAAGCTTGCTGTTGGCTAACTGGATGCTTGTGTCTTTGTTAATATTTATAATTAGCATATATTGTTTTCTTTTGTATCCGTGAGCTTTTTCATAATTAAAAAAATATTAAGATAGACCATAATTTCTATGTATTTTGGCAAAACTTCTATGGCTACTACACAATTTCTTAGAAGTAAAAGTATTTGATTTTGTAAATTACCTCCGTTCTTATGAAATACTGGATTTAGTATGATAATATAAAGTGAAAATAAAATCACTAATAAGCATGCTGCCCTAGGGGGAAATGTTCAGTTTCATCAACAGAAAAGTGATAGTAAGAGACAACAAAATAAATTCATAGATGATGATAGTCTCCAGAAACAAGAGAACATGAAAAATTAATTATACCTTCTTGAAAGAGTAGTCAAAGAAATTTGTTAAAAGAACATGTATATATAACTGAGAAAGATAAAAAGAAGATACAACCACCTTTCCACAGTTTCTAAAATATAATGCAAATTGAAATTCAGTGTGTGTTCTTTTAGTGATTTTTAAAATGGCATTTTATATTAGAATATTAGGTATATTAAAATTATATAAATAGTTATATGTATATTTTTTATGAAGTTACATAAACAATATTATTTGACCTATTTGTTGCAATGTGCTAGCAATTTCTCTTGCTCTGGTGTGGTGGAGAGGAACTCCTCACCAGTATGGAATACTGTCATAAATTATTATCTGAGGACTTTTAGTTGTTGTTTCGGTCTTATATATTACTCATGGTACATTATTAACAAAATCTTGAAGTTCAAAATTCCCTATAAGTTAATTCATGATATATAATTATGAATATATATGAGTTCTAAAATACAAAGATAAGTTATTATGAATGATATGGCTATTTCATATGACTACTTAATATGGGATTAATAAATTAATATTAATATTTCATATGATTAATAACAAGAAGCCCTCATATAGATACACTGAAACAAGAAACCAACCCACTGTTTTGTTTTGTTTTTGTTGGGGGGGAGAGGGGAAGAAATATTCTAATTAATCTGCAGCTACCATTTCAATGAACTCTTATATAGTAAGAACACTCTTGCATTGCAATTCTGAAGCAAGGAAGCTATTAGTGAGAGAGGACAGGTTTAACTGGTGGTTTTAACTTCATACTCTCATTATCAATTATATTTTTATGCTAAATTAACTTGGACATGAGAGACAATTTTCCATTTCTTTCAATTTGGACTTCTTGATTAGGCTAATCCACTTGTAAATCTGCACTGTTCCAGCATCTTGCTGAAACCCTCACAAAGCTTTAAGGTCACCCTAGTTCTGAGCACACTCCAAAAACCGTTCCATCCTACAGTGGTGACAGCCAAACTGTGGCTATTGCTGGCATGCAAATGGGTTCCCTGAGGCTCCTGGTAAGTGATGTCAGGCCTTGAGGACTCAGCATTACTTCCTAGACTGATGCCTCCAGCGATGGTGCAAAGCTCTAACTTTAACTCAATCCTTAATTATCCATCCTCATTTCACTGCCACCAATTGAAGAGCTCTACTCTCTTCTCTCCACCAATGACTGTCTCATTTCCTTTGAGACCTTCAATTTACCACCTCCATGAAATATACCTTGGAAAATTGCATCCACTCTGAATGATCCTTTTATTTTAAGCACACTTACTAAGTTTGCACTAAAAGCTAGACTAGTTGTCTGGTAATGAAGTATATTAATTAAGTGTCGAGACCATCTACAGGTTAACAAAAAAAAAAAATCCCTCTTAAGTCCATAAATTTTGGAAAGTTTCTTTAGGTTTTACTGAATAGCAGATGTTTACTCAGGATTATTCAGAGATACTGATCATGAAAGTAAAGAAGCATTATTTCTAGGTAATATGGGGTAGAGGTGGACACTGTTGAAATGGTTTTAGTCAATAGCCACTTACTTTTTACCTGAAACTATTAGAAGAAAATTGCTGCAGGAGAAATCCTGGCTAGTCTTGACCATCTACTTTAAGATAAATAATCTGACAAACAAACAAAAAAATGCTTTAAGATATTTATCATAGGGTTTATTCATTAATTTAATATATATCTGCTAAATACCAAATACATGCCTGATATTTTTCTAGGAATGAAGACAGCACATTAATAAACATGATAGAAAAAGACTCCTTGCCCTTCTAGTGCTTGAGTTATCTCCTCATATAATTATGCCTAAGAAATATTGACACTTATAATCCATTTTGAAATTATCGAGTGTAGTGCCTTCACTCTCCCCAAAGGATTCACCATTTCATCAGACAGTATTGAAGAAACCCAGCTTTTCTCTACTTACTTGAAATGCCTTCTGTCACATACTATTTCTATATGGATATAATCAAGTTTATGTTTAGACACTCTTTTTTGTTTTATTGGTTACCCTTATTCTTCTCATGCCAGGACCAAATGATTAGCATAAAAATGTTAGTATGGCTCTTTTTCAGGGGCAGCTGTTATTATGACCATTATTATTACCTGGCATCAAATCTGGAGTATCTTTATTCCTCTAAAATAAAATATATTCTAGAAGACAAAGTAGGAAGTGCGAATTTTACTGAAAATGTGTTTTACAGGAAGAGGGAATATTGTGTAATAATGGCGAACAGCTCATATTAAATGTTTCTCTTTACCAAATTGCTTCCTTCTAATTCTTTTTCTTTCAGATTCTCAACTTTCCCCAGCCTCCAACCTTTTGGCTCCAGGCTCCTCAAACACTTTATTCTTGCTCCTTCATGTAAATTTATTTAGTTCTGCCCTGGCTCTTTCAAAACCAACAATTAATATCCTCTAAGTATGTGAAAGTTCTTTATACAGAGAATGAATTTGTGCTCCGGAAACAAAATGTTCCAATTACTAAAATCCACTCCATTTAGAAAAGACAGAGTATTAGGATGATAGTTGAGTAGTAGAAAGATTATGGGTTATAAATAACAAAACATCTTTTTTGTTGATCTTAAATGCAATTGAAAAACCAAAATACTTTCCCATATCAAACTTATTTTCTAGGGAGTGCTTAAGATGCGCTGGACACATAATGTGCCAGACATATTATTAACTCTATTTTCTAGTTGAAGCTACTGAATTCAGAAAGAGATTACACAAACTGTTCAAAGAAACATTAATAAGTAAAGTGGCAGAATTGACCTATGAACTCCTATCTGATTTAAAGCTTTTGGATATTATGCTCTATATGCAGTTTGTTCTGATATCTGAAAAAATCAGGTACCTAACTCATTAACTACTAGTGTAAAGTTTTCTTCTGTGTATTTAGTTGCTATTATTCTAGAAAATACTTAGCATCTAATAGATGTAATTTAGTAAGATCAAAAAATATATATATATAAGCAATTAGACCTTGATATGTACCTGTGATATTTAGTTTTATGTGTCAACTTGGCTTTACTATAATAATATCCAGTAATTTAATCAAGCACTAATATAGGCATTGCTGTGAAGGTTGTTTGTTAATGTGGTTAACATGGGTTGTGTGCTAATGAAATGAGTTGATTGCGAGTAAAGAATATTACCCTCCATAATGTGAGTGGTCCTCATCCAATCAGTTAAAGGTCTCAAGGGCAAAATCTAAGGTTTCCAGGAGAAGGAATTTTGCCACAAGATAGAAACGTCAATTCCTACCTGAATTTCTAGCCTACTAGCCTGACCTATAAATTTCAGACTCATCAACTACCACCATGCATGCAATTCCTTAAAATAAATTTATACTTATATCCATATCTATATCTGTATCTATATAAGAGGAATAGATATGTATAGGATTATTTATACTAAAACACATATATATATATAAATGTGTATATATACAGATATATAGTCAGTCAAGATATATCTATATATCAATATATGTTTTGAATAGATATCTGCCTATATATATATGTGATGAATATACACACACATTAATATCCTATTGACTCAGTTTCTCTAGAGAACTCTCTATGATATAGTACCTAATCAGATATCTTTATGGTGCAAATAAAATTTGCCCTACAACAAAATGTTAGAAATGTCTATTGTACTCATTGTTACTAAAACAAATAAAGAAACTTTAAAATTGTCTCATACTACAAAAGTGGTATAGGTAGCATTTCCATCTGCAGTAAAAAGATAATTTTTAAGTAGTCTATTTTTATTTTCAGGTCATAACTGCTATAGGTAAAATTTATTCTCAATAAGTCTCATAATTTATCAGGAATCTGATAATCTCTAAAACTTACAGTTTAGTTGTGGATAATTTAGAGGAATATATATATTGAGATTATGAATATATATGTAAAATCAAATATGACATTTTGAAACTAATATTATATAATTTATTAAACTTCTCAACCATAAGGTACATTTACCTAATTTATTTACTAATTATTATTAAAAATAAACATAACTCTAAAAATCATTATGGAATGCCTGGGAAATTATTTAACTAATAACAAAATTAACAATATATATATGCACACAGAAATAAAACACACATGCACACACTACATAAGCAATGTAATGAATAAAGCAACTTTGTTATTTAGTAACTTTAGTAGTAAATTAATTATTTCTCAATCTAAAGACAAGTTTATTAAAGTTCCACTTTATTTAAGTACCTGACCATAGTTCATAAAATATGATGAAATCAAGGCTCTCAGTTCTAACCATAGAGAAGGTACAGTGTTTTCCATATTTATGAAAAAAATAATGCCAGCTATAAAAGGAATTATTCTCCTACTCAGAGTTCAAATTCAAGGGTTATACGAGGGTACTACAATATAAGCAAGAGCGCACGGACTCAAAACCAAACTTCTTTAGTTGATTATAGAAGAATGTGGCTTGTATTGATTTTGGTTTGTAAAAAAAATTAAAGGATATATTATTAAATGGACCCTAGAAGACTGAGTCATCTCTAAAGATTTTTTGTTGAAATGAATTATTCTCTAAGTTAAGTAATGCATTTAATAATGTAAGTTATTCTTCAAAGCTATTATAGTAAGTCTATATTTTTAGGTTCAACATAGCCACACCACAGGTCGAAGTAAAAAAATCCGAAGAAACCATGGGCAACAATCAAGTAATGGTAAATGGTAACAGTGGTAGAGTTAAAGCTCCCAAATGTGGTTATTTGCAGGTATTTTGTGTTACTTGTTTTGACATTATTTTACTTTTAATCAGATAAAACGTACTATTTTGAAATAAAGAACTCTGGATTTCCACTTTGAGATTTTTATCACCACCACTGCTGGCATACACTGTGTTCTTAAAATGTGTCTGATTTAATTTAGGCATGAAAGAAATATTAGGATTCTCAAAGCAGAGCCACTGAAAATCAATCTCTATAAATCTAAATTATTTGGTTACATTCTCACATATGTATTTCTATTTTAAGATAATATAATGATAAATGTAAATTCATCAAAATTACTTGGGGCAAGTAGAGAGAACATAATATAATTATACATAGCTATAACATTTATCTTCATTTAGCACACAGTATCAAATATAGGCAAAGCACATTATTTTTAAAAATATCAAAGTCACCATAATAAATTATGCCTTTCCTTTGAGAAAAAGAAAAATAAATTTCTCTTTGAGATTTCTCAAATTAAACATTCATAAATTATAGCAATCTAAGATGTGTCTTTTTTTTTCTAACCCCTTTCACCTCGCCTTATCAAGTTGGTAGTTTAGTCATAGATTGGATTACAGCAAGAACCACCAGATGAATTAAATACCACTTGTGATAAAATGAAAGTCACAGTTACTATGTAGGGAATGAAAGGAGACTTCTTTCCCTGAAGAGAAGAGTCTCAAAATTGCTGGCATAAGACAGTTTTTGTCTGTTGCTCTCTCTCTTTCTCTCTCACTTCCAATAGAATCCTGAGCTGTCTGAATCACACTCTGAGGTGCAAGGTCACTAAAATATCCAAGGGAAGAAAAGGATATTTCCAGAATTCACCAAAAAGCAGCATTTATACTAGTAATACAGCAACCAAATAAATGCATGGTGTTCATAATTGAGCTTTTCAGGCCAATATAAGGGTACATTCCTGCACATTATCTGATCTCATTCCTCTGGGGTTGCAGCTGACTCTCACTGACTAATGGAAATTCTATTGCACTGCTAGCTGTTGGTAAACTACAGGGAAACCTGCCATTGTGTGTTCTATTAGACTAGCAGATATTATGTGGGTCCATTGCGTATTTGTATTAGACTAGCAGATACTATATGGGTCAATATAAATATGACCAAATGGTTTCTTACAAAACACATCCCATTAACCTCTGGAGGATTAATGAAATCACAGAGGACATTAATTTTGTTTTTCTTCAGAACCTGTTTCACAAAGTCAGGTCCAAAGCCTGGTGAATCAAATATACACACACTCATACACACATGTATACCCCCCCTCCACACACACTCATTAACTTATCATTTTGAAATTGGTGATAAAAATTAAAATAAGCCATCAGAATCTGACTGCTCTCTTATTTTTCCTATTATTTTGATTTTTTTCCACTCTGCATCATAGTGTTTGATGTAAATCTCATGTTTCATATTTGGATCAAATTGTTTTACATGCAAAATCAATCAACTAAAAAATAGTTTGCTCTGGAGGAAAGCAATTTCAGAATGATGGAGATAGGACCTGTGAAAGTGCATTCCTATGTAAGTACAATAACACTGGCAACAATTGTCAAAATCAACACTTTTTCAGACCTTTGGAAATGAACCAAAAGCTTATAATACTCTAAGGAGAGTTTATTCAGGAAAAAAATGGCTGAATCTTAGTAAGAAAAATGAGCTTTGTGATGTTTTCACTTATCCTATTCTCATACTTTTTTTTATCTGTATGGTTGCCTTGAAAACTAACAGTCTTACAAGTAAAGCACCTATGAAAAAACAAAAACTTACCAGTCACCAGAAATGACAAACTAGAGAAACTGTCACTATTTGATGTGTCTAGCAGTTCCTTAGCATGCTCCATTATCAGAATTTGTTTTCACTTGATCTGATTCAGAAAAAACTCTTGAACAGTGCCATCTTTAGGACACTTGTTGACAATAATCAACAGCAGTGGTTTAATATCATTGCTGATGGACACAGTGTTATGAGTTGGGGCTAACAACAGTCTGACCAAAGTCTTAGAAGGTCTAAATGAGAAAGAGATTTTCATGGGAAGTTTGACAAAGATCTGATGTATTTTTAGGGATATAAATGTCACACATATGTGCAATATCGTATGCAGGGAAGACTTCGGAAGGGCTAAATTCTCACCTGTAGCTGACGTTGAGGGTCTGTGCAAACAGAAAGTGAAGTCTAAGTTAGAATTATGAACTTCCTTCTGGAGCATTAAAGGATTCCCCAGAGCTTCAGAGTTCCCAGGCAAAGACTGGTTGAAAGTATTTAAAGATATCTCTGTGTAATCATTATCTGACCATTGAGTTAATGAAGCAGAGACTTCAGTGGCTGCACTTGACAAAGAATACAAGCCATGAAGAATTAGTCCCGGAAAAATGCTAAACAAACAATCATCATCAACAACTCCTGCAATGACAACAAGCAAAATCCAAACAAATTAGGTAAAATCTGATTTCCAGGGATACCACATTCAACCATTACTAAAATGTCTAGTTGTTAACAAAAATCATGAGGCACATAAAGAAATAAGAAATTATGGCCTATATACAAGCAAATTAAAAAAAAATGCCAAAGAAAACTGTTTCTATGGAAACCCACATACATAACTTATAAAAGAAAGATTTTAAATGCACTATTAAAAATATGTTCAAATAATTAAAGAAAACATATCCAAAAAATTAGAGTATGAGAATAACATCTCAACAAATACAGAATACTAATAAAGACATAAAACTAAAAGAAAAAATAACACAGAATTTCCGGAATTGAAAGTACAATAACTGAAATGAAAAATTCACTAGAGGAACTCACCAGCATATCTGAACGGAAGAAGAAAGAGTCATCTAACATAAAGGTAAATTGAGATTATCCAGTTGAACACAGAAATAAAAAGTGACAAAAGCCAATGAACAGAATATCAAGACCCACAGATACCATCAAGCATGCCAACATGTACAATGAGAGTCTCAAAAGAGAGAAGAAAGAGAAAGAGGCAGAAAGTTTGTTTGAAAAAATTATAGCTACTAAAGTTTCAAATTTAGTGAATATAATTAATCTGCACATCCACAAATCTTAACAAACTCCAACTGGGATAAACTCAAAGAATTGTACACCTAATTACATCAGAGTTGAACTGTCAAAAACTAAAGAAAGAGAATCTCCAAAGCAGCAGGAGAAAGTGACTCCTAAAATATAAGGGATACTAAGACTGACAGTTGAACTTTTTTCAGAACTTATGGAGACCAAAAGTAATTGGATGGCATAGTGAAAGTACTGAAGACTGTAAACCAAGAATTCTGTATCTGGCAATACTATTCTTCAAATATGAAGGAGAAATTAAGCTCTTTTCAGTTCAACAACAAATGAAAAAACTGTCACTAGCAGAAATTTTCTATAATAAAGAGAGTCATTCAGTCTGAATTAAACAAATAAACAAACAAAAAAGAACAGTAAACTGTAATTCAAATCCATATCAAAAGAGCACTGGTCAAGGTAACTACATTGGTATCTATTAAAAAGAGTATGAATATTTTGTTTGTGATTCTCTTTTCCTCTCTGATATAAAAGGCAATTATGTAAAGCAATAATTATAAAATTGAGTTAATGGCTTTATAATGTATAAAGATGTAATTTGTATGACAATAATAGCATAAAAAGGGTTGAGCAGAGCTATACTGCAGTAAAATTTTCTATACTATTGAAATTAAGTTGGCGTTAATTCAAATTAGATTGCTTTAAGTTAAGATGAAAGCAACATAAAAATTTAAAATGGTATTGTAAAGTTAGAAAGTAGTCCACAAGACCACCCTCACTCTAACATCAATTGCAAATTCAGGGATTCACGAGACTACTCCCAGAGCTGATCATTAAACTAGAAGGACTCAAAGAACTCTTATGCTGTTATACTCACTGCTAAAGTTTATTACAGTGAAATAATATAGATTAAATTTAGCCGAGGAAAGAGACACATTGGGCAAAGTCCAGGAGAGTTACAAATGTGGAGCTTCCAGTTGTACTCTCCTAGTAGTCATGGAGAGTGTTGACTCCTCCTGGCAACAACGTGTATCAATATACATAAATCACTGCCAACCAGGGAAGACCACCAGAGTCTAGGTGCCCAGAGTTTTTATTGGTGCACTATCATGTAGATACGGCTGACCACATGCATGGTTGATCTTACCCTCCAGCCCTTCCGGAGATCAAGCTATACTTCATGACCCAAAATACAATAAATAACACTGTTACTATCTGCTGTGGCTCAAAGATCCCATATAAGCAAAGAAACTCGTCAGACATTCCAAGGGCTTAGATACTATGTCTCAGGAATAGGGAAAAGGCCAGATCTTTCTTTGGGTAAAGTTAATTTGTTCTCATACAGATATACTAGAAAACATCTATTTAACACAAAAGAAGGTAGTTATGGAGGAATCGAAGAACAAAAATGGTATATAGCATATAGACAACATATAGCAAATAAATAATGTAAAACAGTCTTTTCAGTGATCAAATGTAAACGGAGTAAACACTCCAATTAAAGGCTGGAGATTGGCAGAAATATTAAAAAACCATTATACAATCACGCTGTCTTCCAGAGATAAACTTTATATTCAAAGACACATAGATGGAATAAGTAATAAGTAATAAGACGGACAAAAATATACCATGCAAACAGTAATCAAAAGAGGGCTGGCATGGCTATATTAATATCAGACCTTACTAGTAAAACAAACTTCACAAAAAATTGTTACTGGAGAGGATGAAGGAGATCTTATCATGACAAAAGAGTCAAATCTTCAGGAAAAGATAACAATTACAAACATATATGCTTCTAAATGTGTTCATGTGATTTAGTCCAGTCAATGACTTGTTAATGAAAGTAACAAGAGTTATTCCCAGGCAATACTTTTAGTTGTTGGTGTAAGAGTCTCCAGACATCTCACTTTTCTTTGTGTTAAAGAGGCCATCAAAGTTCAAGATAGTGGCTGCATTATTATTCTGGTTCTAGAAGGATATAGTAGAATTTGGCAACTCTGATATTTTCTTTTATCTGTATGAAATTGAACATTAAACATCTCAGAGCTTCAATTTCCTTGACTGTAAAACAGGGATACTAATGTTTGAATACGCATTTAAAATAAGTACCAGTTTCTTAGAAAACTCTGTAGCCATGTTTTCCCACACTGTAGCCATGTTTTCCCCAACCTTTGTTGGAAATTCCTGTAATTTTTATTTGTTAACATATAGCAAGGTAGAAATATCAATTCCCAACTTCCCCACATCTCATTTTTAGCTATCTTACTTTAAGTCTACATTTCAATTGCCTGTATACTGAGGGGGAAAAAAAAAAAGACCTTTAATGATATCTAGCCCAAAGTAAACCTTGTGCAAGTGCCAAAATGCACCAGCACATTGTTGTGTGAGTGTGAGCTCATTAATTTTTTAAAAAATTCAATGGTATATATTATTTGTCTACTGAATGCAGAAGAGTCTAAAAGATCTTGGGGATGCAAAGCTTCTATCTGTATCTGGAAAGGCTCACCTAAAGGGAAGCAGAGGGCACAAAAATAATAGAACTCGGTACCCTCACACTGTGATAGAGGTAAGCAATATGTTCAACTTCTTTCAGAAAGTGAATGTCTAAAGTGCTCTGTGGTTCTAAATCAAGCTAACATACTGCTAAATGAAATATGTTCTTACTTTCTACTATGTACCTTCATTATGAGAAATAAAAAATGTGCGTAAAGCTATGTTTTTTTACATGATAGAAAGTTGGCAAATGTTAAGAATGACTAAATTTAATTATTACTGTGCATGCCTTGGTATTATGGCTTAATGATGTTTGGCTGAGTAATAAAATACATGCACGTTTTATCAAAAAAAAATTAAGTGGTCTGGGAGTATTCTACATAAAGACATGGAGATCAATAAAACGGTGTTTTCAGAGAAGGACCCAAAAATGAAAGTACTGAGTGTAAGCTAAATACTGGATATGTGGCAGACTGGTGAAAACTGATGCAACAGATGTTTTTAGATCCCATATCGTATGGACTTCATACTTAAGGCAATGGAGTAAAAGATTTTAAGCGTGAGAGTGACATGGCTAGATTTACATTTAGAAAAATCCCTTATGCATATGGAATATAGTCAGTGGTATTGAAAAAAATCACTATAGTAACAGACTACAGGACAGTAAACCTAGATCTGTCCTTCCAGTCATGCATGCAACCATTCATTCATTCACTCATATATAAATATATTCCAAATATGTTTTTATCAACTCTGGTGAGTAGGTCAATGTAACTCATGATGAAGGTGCAATAAAAAAACAAGCTTTCATTTTCTCCCCATTCCTCCACCTCTTTCTCTCCTTCCCTCTCTCTCTCTCTCATGAGCTTACTGAGAAGTGTCACAGACTGATTGTAAACAAAGATAATAAAATAATTCAGTAGACGAATATATGTTTATATACTCATCATTATATAATTTGCTAAAATTATATAAGAAATTATGATGGCTTGAAAGAGATTTCTAGTAGTAGTAGTAGAGACACATGAATATATTGGAGGAGTACTTTAGAGGTAGTTTTGTGATACAGGAACAGATTGGAATAATCCAGACACAACAGACCATATCGTACAATTCCACTTATATGAAATGACCAAAATAGGAAAATCCATAGAAAGATTAGTCATTTACCAGTGGCAGTGGGGGAGGGGAACATGAAGTGTGACTGCTAATGGGTATGGAATTTCTCTTTGGGGTGATTATTCTAAATTTAGATGGTGGTGATGATGCACAGCTTTATGATTATATTAAAAAACACAGAATTGTATACTTTAAAAAGGTAAACTTTGTGATATGTGAATTATGTCTCACTGAAACAGTTACAAAAAACAGAATACTTAAATATTGCTATTCTTTAAATATAACATTTTAGGGACAAGTGTAATTATTATATATGTCTGCTGCTTTTCCAGTAATATCACCAAATAGTTCATAAGAAAAAAGTTCTCTGGTTCTTAAATATAATTTTACTGTAAGTTGTTCTTTTTCAAAGCAATGTCTTTAAAAGGATTTATGGCCTTTTGTGATTTGTCCTTATAAACAATATTTTATTTGCTTTAAGAAAAATATAAGTATATAAATCACCAAAGCTAGATTTAAATTGGGCAATTGTTTTATTGTTATGCTAATATCTTAAGCCATTCTATTGTACTCTATATAGTAATATTTTACCCACAATGTAAGTCTTTCAAACTATGAGCAAGTCTTTTGTTAGATTTATGCTAATAATATTGAGTTTGAGTTTTCTTCCAAAAAATGAGAGATTTGGAATTTCTACTAGCCTCAAAAGCTATTTTCAAAGAAAGTGATATTTTTGTTTATATGCTTCAGTAACTTTAAATAAAGGCAGTGGGGATAAATAAAGTGCTGGATAAAACTCAGCAAGAAATAACAATAAAATACTAGCCATATGAAAGCACAGCAAGAGAAGGCAGGAGGATATAATTATTACTAACATTATTATGGTAGGTGGGTTATGTTAGTGAGTGGTTAACATCAGATGGTAGGAAAATCAATGAAGCCACAGGATCACAAATCATTAGAAAAAAAAACATATTATCTGCACCAGATATTCTCTATGTATTTTTTTTTTAAGTACTGAAATGAAATTTGAATCAGCCTATTTCACAGGTGCCAATTTTGCCTCTATATAATATTTATACCCTTAATTTTCTGTAAGGAAGAAAGTTAAAAATTCACTTAAATTACATATGAAATCCTTATTTCTGTAAATATTATATCGTGTATTTGTTTTAAATGCAGTTTTTTTTTTTTTTTTATTTCTAGAGACCTAACATACTTTTTTATTCATAGTGCAATAATATAGCTACCTTGTTTTGGAATGTAGAAACAGGGATATAAATATAGAATATTCGCATAATAAAAAATGGGCCTAAGTATTATTAACTGCTATAAGAACTATCCTTTCACTATCCACTTTCCATTTTATATGTGACGATAGGACAATATATGTGAAATAGTGACAATTTTCTGTCATTGGGCAACAGGTAGTGAATTCTAAAGGGAAAGGGGACAAAAGAGATGAATTACACATTTCCCCCAGCTTACTGCCTGAGACAGTTTCAAGCTTTAGAGAAAAAAAGAATGGGGATAGAGGAACAGAGACTCAGAGACCTGTGAACAGCTTCAAGTGCATCAACCACCATGAAATGGAAAACCAAGGAGAGGAGAGACAGAAGAGAGGTGACATTTTTTTCCACCTTAAATATATACAAGGGTCATTTGTCAATCATACCTCAATAAAGCTGGAACAAATTAGAATTTTGCAAAAGATAGGCCAGGGTAGAAATAATACTGAAATCAGGATTCCACCTCTTAATACCATCACTTTGGGGGTTAGGATTTCAACATATGAATTTTGGGGGGACAAAAACATGCAATCTATAAAATTTCTTATATAGTCTGTGCAAGTTTTGGGATAAGAATATCATTGTGATGATGACAAAAAATAAAAAATTCTTTAAAGAACTTGGCATGTTAGACTTCCCTCGAGAGCACAATGGGACAAAGTCAGACACATGCAAATATGTCAGGTCTTCAGGATCTCCAAAAAGGAGCTTCTGAATGGATCAACAAAGTCTTCTCTGCCTTCTCAAAGCTGAAAAAGTGCAAGGGAACATAGAGTAGAGAGGAGAGATGATTCCTCCGAGTAACTGCTCAGAGAATATGGCCGACATTACATCATGGGGTAAAGGCTGATTCGCTTTTGGATATTTAACCGACTCAGCCACCCAGGCACCCCTCTTTTTTTTTAAATGGAATCCTAATTGATACACGTATTAACTTGGTGGTAGTGCCTGATGATGGTAAAAAGAGCAAGACTGGAGAACTAAAAAAAAAAAAAGAGAGAGAGAAAGAAAAGAAAAAAAGTATATATAATCTTGAAAAAACATAAAGCTAATTGTATTTAAGCATTCCCAAAATTATATATAAACGGGTTTATGATAAAAATATTAATTTTAAAGTAATTATTTTTCCTCATGCAGTTTATACCAGAGAAATATCAAAGATTTGTATCGAAGAAAATAACTCTTATTTAGCAACCAACAGAGTTCATCACTAATTTCCAGGATAGGATGGCAAAGTGAATACAAATTACAAAATCTTAATTCCCAAGTCTAAATAAAATAGAAATAAATAATTAAATAAATAAAATTCAGCAAAAATATACCTACATAAATCATTCCAAGAAAGAAAACACAGCTAATTGCTTTAATTTTTGAAAAATCACAGTTAGAGAAAGAAAATAAGTCAGAATGCCAAAATCCATACATTTCAGTTCTGTAAATAATTTTGTTGAAAAAATATTTTGAGTGATAAAATTCATGTAAAAATACCATTAATATTTTTCTTTTAAAATATTTTCTTAAGTAAACTCTACACCCAATGCGGGGCACAAACTCATGACCCCGAGATCAAGAGTTGAATGCTCCACCAACTGACCCAGCTGGGCACCCCGGATTATCACTGATATTTTTCTACTTGGTAATAGGACAATGATATATTTTCCTGATGGTAATTTATTTGTTAATACCTCATTATGAGTACTATAAGCTGTGTGCTTTGGTAAACAATTTGATTCAAATTTCTATTAACACTATAGACTTAGATAAATTTATCATGAGAAATGATAAAAGTAGCATCTGATTGGTGTGATTTAAATGAGTCATAATGTAACAGAAACCAGCATTCTATTATTTCAGCACTTGGGGCCTAGACCAGATTGGTCCATTGTAATGATTTCACTTCATAGAAGAATATGTCATCTAGTTCAGCTACAATGCTGTTCCTAGTATAAAAACAATGTCATATCATTTGAGGTGTTATTCTGTGATTTTGAGGTCAAAGAAAGAGAGAAAGATCACCTTGGACTGTAAACAAAATGCAAAACTGTATTCTCCTGCTCTCTTGCCAGAATTGCAAAATATGCACTTGCTTTCATTGTGATGCACAACCTACTAGCAGCGTTCAGAGATAAGCACATTCAGACCCCACCTGCATCCAATCATCAAAAACTCCTGATATTTACCAGAAGAATCTGTCATTTACCTAATGAAAAACTGGTTTATGTCAGTTTGTGACAGCCAATTACAAATATGTAAACAGTCATAGGAAGTGTTTAACTTGACAGTAAATATCCCTGCTTTCTACTTCAGGATTTCATAACAGACAAAAAAGAAAATGATCAGGATTGTATCTATTTACCCTATCTGGTGTAAATATGAATAGGCTAGGCAGCACAATAATCATCACAAAGAGCTCATTACCTATAATAATAAACGGTGGTAAATAAGAGAAAAAAATAAAAGAGTAAATACAGATTCAGCGAAAAGATTTTTGCTTCCAACCATGATGGAGTACCAGGGACTGGACTGTCCCACATTTCACTAGATAACTGAATAGAACGTATGAAATAATGATTTTCTCATGTGTGACAAAAGGTCAGATAGGGCTTTGATCTCTGAGGTAAGGGAAACAACAGAGGTGAGCCTTGTGCGTGCAGGGAAATGCAGATGAAATCCAGAAATCTCATTCTGTCAATGAATCAGTACCAGGATTCACATAGGCTATAATTTGGGTGGCAGAATACTGGAAAAAGGGAGCTACACAGAGGGATCTGCTCAAGTTTTAGCGGACTACTGATATGAGCATAAAAGGCAATTACATAAAGGCGTGGAAAGAATCATTTGAAGTAGTATGCTGATCAATTCCTGGAGCTCACACAGGGCTGAGAAGAATTTATCTTCTCATCAGCTACAACAGAAAGCCCTCCTAACCCACAGAAGATGCATGGCCTGAAAGGTTACTGAATGAATAATGGAGCTTAATTATGTACACAGCAATAGCTGCTGTATGCCCACTCTAACAAATCTTAAAACAAGCCTTGAAGGGATTCGACTGATCCAGATAACTTAATTGCATTCCAGGCAAAAATCCAACACTATTTAAAGGAATACAACAAAATCCATCACCCAAATATAAGATTCAAAATGTTTAGCGCTGATCATCAATTATCAGGTGTATCAGTTAGAGTCAGCGTTCCACCAGAGTAGAACCAGTAGGAAATCAGTCGGTATAATCTATATTAAAATAGAACATATAATATACATATATATCATTATATAATATATAAACACTTATTAATATATTTATATATGTAATAAATATATTTTTACAAGGGGATTCAATTATATAATTATGGGATCTGGCTAAGCAGTTTCTGCAAGTTTGTCTCTATATGTAATGCTGGAGCCCAAAATTCCACAGGCAGGCAGTCAGAAAGGGAAGATCATATGCAGTCCAGAACCTTGAGATCACAGCTGGGATCCCATGAGATCAGAATGACACTTGTCCCATTCTTGTTGCTTCTGACCTTGGTGACAAGGACAAGCACCATCTTGATACTGGCCAGGAGTCAAAGAAAGTGAAGGACTATCCAGGGGGAAGGGAAAGTAACTGAAGACCCAACTGCTGCATTACACTAACAGAGCAAGTCAGTAGATCACCAACAACATGCATGCGCCACCAAATGGTTGTTGCCTCCCTTTTACCCTCCAACTCCAAAATCTGTATTAATTCTCTACCACTGCAGAACATTACCACAAACATAGTGGTTTTTATTTTCTCACTGTTTCTCTGAAACAAGCATCCAGATTTGACTTATCTGAGTTCCTTGAAGGGTTGCAATCAAGGTGTTGGGCTAGTTTCTTATCTGGAAGCCCAACTGGAGAAGTCACTTCCCCACTTGTGTCGTAGCTGGCAACATTCTGTTCTTCACAGCAGTATAAGGATAGCTTCAGGTTTTTTCCTGTCTGTTCGGCTGTCAACTGGAGGTTCTGCTCATTCCCTATAGGCTGGCTGCAGTTTCTTATTATGTGGGATTTCCTGGCATGGCTGCATGCTTTCTTACAGACAGAAAGAGGCAGACACAGAAACAGGCAGACACGTGCACACACAGAGAATAAGAGATAAAGAGAGGGAGGGAGGAAAGTGGGAGAGGAAGGAAGAGAGTGAGAGAGACAGAGAGAGAACTCAACAAGAAAGTTACAATCTTATGTAACATAATTATATACAAATAGTAATGTATATCCTGTTACCTTTGCCGTATTCTACTGTTTAGAAAGAAGAAGCCACAGAACCCATCCACACTCACAGGGAAGAGATCACACAAAAGAATGAATATCTGGAGGTGGTGATCATGAGGGCTACCTCAAGAGTTTCTCTCTCACATTGTACATGCAAATGCACGAGAAAATATAATTCATAATTTGGAGGGAAAACAATAAATATTATGGATTTAAGGGAGTTAGAATAGGACATTTGAGAGAACTATCATCAGTAATATACCACATATATTTAAACAGTTAGAGGAAAACACGAACATGGTGATGACAAAGTAATAAAAACAATTTTTAAGAGTTTTATTGTTTCAGAGCTTACATTCAAGTCTATAATCCATTCTGAGATAATTTTTGTGTATAGTGTTAAGGCAGTGGTCTAGTTTCATTTTTTTGAAAGTTGCTATCTGGTTTTACCAACACTATTTACTGAAGAAAGTGTCCTTCCCCCAGTGTATATTCTTGGGTTCTTTGTAGTAAGTTAATATATGTGTGGGTTTATTTCTGGGCTCTATTCTGTTCCACTGACGTGTGTGTTTGTTTTTACCCCAATATCATATTGTTTTGCTTACTATAGATTTATAATATAGTTTGAAATCAGGAAGCATGGTATGTCCAGCTTTGTTCTTTCTCAAGACTGCTTTGGCCATTCAGGGTCTTCTCTGGTTCCAAAAAAGGTCATTTTTAAAATAGGAAAAAGATCTAATACTAGTTTTGGACTTCTTAGTCCAAAAATTTATTTTAAATACATTTGCCATTTCACATTTAATTCCATTTCTAAGATAACAGAATCTTAGATTATTATTATTAGCAATACCAAAAAAATTCTTTAGGAGAATATCATGTCCACTGATATATGCCAAATTAATATATCCATTGCCCCTCTATTGTCACAAAATTTTTCCTTCAAGATATAAAAAACTGATGGCTGCTTTTAATCTTCAGTTTTGATAGCACTATACCTCCATTTTTTTCTAAATATAATGCTATTATTTCTTCTTTTAGTAAATAAGTGAGAACTAACGATGTTAATCATTTGCTCAGGTCACAGGTTTGAGAAAAGAAATAGATTCAAATAAATCTGTATAACACTGAATTTTGTGCTTTTTCCACAACACTATTTTGCATCTCTGCTATGTCTACAAAAGCAAAACAACTGTATAATTATGCACCCCAAAGATAATTACCTGTATGCTATACCAGTATAAATACTTAACATCTCCAATTAATGTTGGTGCAACAAATACTTATGGAATGTCCACAATGTTCAGGTATTATGCTAATTACCATATTCTGCTTTATGCCTTTGACTCACTTAGAATTTTCTAGTGACCAATTTACTTTAATTGTAAAAAGACCAGAATCGTAAGACATTTTGAAAAGTTAACTCGCCATCCTCTGAAATAATTTAGTAATTCACTGCTTAGTGGAATATCTTAACAAGAAAAATATGATCAAATAAATAATAAAATAAGACACCATGTGTGTTGCGTTTTCCCTAGTGATAATTTCTAGTATTTTAAGTTTTCAATTTTTTTAAAAATTTCTTATTCTGATTATTCTTTTAGTGACATAAGATAACAAAAGGGAAAACTGAGGCTCAGTGTTAAATGTGGTTTGCTACCAATCAATATACTTTAATGGTTGGCTGAGCAGAAATAAAAACCCAGACTCCATGAGTCTTTTACAATTACAGAGTTGATTTTTTAGGGAAGTGATGTATTCATACACTCAGAATCATAGCAGCATTATTCACAATAGCCAAGAGGTGAAAGCAACCCAAGTGTCCACTGACAGATGGATGAACAACAACAAATGGGTTATATACATACAATAGAATATTATTTAGTAAAAAAGGAAAGAAATTCTGTACATGCTACAATATGGATGAACCTTAAGGAAATTATGCTAAGTGAAATAAGTCAGTCATCAAAAGACAAATATTACTTACATCTTTTTTAAAAGACAGAATTTAATATTATTTGAATGAGAAAGAAAAATTACATTTAATTGAGTGATTCCTATGTGCCTGAGATTGTTTTATAAATTGAAAAAATTATGAAATTTTAGTGTGATAAGGACTGAGATGTTAGATACAAATATTCCCCATTTTACACATTAGGGACTTTAGGGTCAGAAATTTAGTATTTTGCCCAAGATTAAATATCTAGGGACAACTTATTGAGAACTTACCATGGGAAAGCATATTTGCTAGATGCCTTATATGTTATTTAATGCTCACCACCATTAGTTAGTTTTATTCATTTTATACCTGAGAAAATAGAGACTTCAATTAGCAATGATCACACCCCATATAAACCTCATTGGCTATGATACTGCCACTGAGACTTCAGAAGGTTAAGTAAAGGTTAGTAACTCTCAAATAGGAGAAGGTGGGAAGAACATTTGTTTTACTCAAAGCCTGGGCTCTGAAACTAGTACTTTATATTGTCTTATTCAGCTTGTATCTACATCAATGTCTTTTTTGTACTAGACCAGTAGTTGAAAACACATATTTTATTTAACTACTTAAATGATTGCATTTGAATGTCTTATCCTCCCGAATAGTTATCTCTGGCACCATGCCCTATTTTAATAGGTTATTTTGGAAAAAGAATTGTGTATCTGACAATAATTGCATGTTGGCACTATTTCTCTTATACGTAATAAAGATATCAAGGAGTATAGTAGAGATTAAAATGTAGCATCTATCCTTAATCTATTTGAGATAATGAAAATTAATCAAAATTGGTAATAATAATTGCAAAAACTTTCAAATCACTTTTTCATTTGCAAGAATACATGTGCATGTGTGGGTATGCATATGTGTGTGGTGTGCATACAATCATAATTCTATCAACAACCCAAAGAAGCAAGGATTGACATCATCTCTGTTTTATAGATTAGAATCTGAGGCACAAAGAGCTTAAATATACATACGGGAAAATCCAGGTAAAGTCAGAATATATACCCACAAACTTTGAATCCAAAGGCTTTGCTCTGGAGTCAACACTGTCTAACATTGTTTTTTGTTTTTATTATCTTTTGGAATTTTGTATGTATTTGTTTTCTAAAGGGTTTCATCTTGTACTAAGAACATTTTCTTGCAAAATCAGAAAGTAGAACATAAAATATAATTAATGTTCACATAAGAAAATTATCCTTTTCTTCAATGAAACATTCTACTAGGAAGCTCTTCCCATGTTCAGAATGTTTTTAACTTTCATTCATATTTTGTAAAAAAAAATGCCTAAAATGAGGAACAAATGTATCATTATTATGACATTCAAAAGATAAGAGAAACACCTGGAAGGAAAACACATTATCAATAGAATTCACACTTACAGCTCTAGATTAAGTCACAAAGTCACTCCTTAGAATGTAGAGCTTCCACAATAATGAGTTCTCTACAAGCTGCCTCACAAACCAGAATCCACATTTCCCCCAAATCCTTGTCACTGATATGGAAGACTGACTTTTAGATTAGTTCTAACTTCCTGGTGAATTTTGCCACAGGGAATTTGTTGACCATTACCTAGAGCATTATCTGTTCTAGGCATGGGTTAACCCAATAACCAAGTTACAATAACTTTGAAACTTAAAGCAAAGGAGTTGGGAATGTCAGTTTCTTTAATCTGGACTGTGATTTAGGAAAGATGCCAAGTGTAGACCAGCAGTCCTGCTTGCTCTAGTATTCAGACACTAAAAATTGATGATGTTGAAGCAGATATAATTTTCAGGATAGAGTATCCTAGAGAAGGTAACTGTGCAGAGTAAAAGTCCTGGAAATCAGGATAGTGATCCCCTCGAGTCATTCCTTGGTTTAGTATCAATGTCTGAATGAGTAGTATAAAAGACTACAAAGCTAGGAAGAACAAATGCCAAGAACAGAAAAATTACATGGGCACAGTAAGAATTCTCACAGTTCATAAAAAGTTAGAAAATGTTCAAATTCTAACTAGATACAATGGATATAAAAGTACTTAATAGGTCAGAACAACCTCATGTTAGAAATCTTTAGAGCTAGACCCACCCTAAAAAGGCTTAAAATAAGACTCAAAAAGAAAACAAAACAGAGCAAAACAAACAATTCTCAACCATCTTTAGTTGGGTGTTCTTTAACCTCCATGTATTTGTGGTCTTTCCAAATTTTTTCTTGTAGCTGACCTCAAGTTTCATAGCTTTGTAGTCTGAAAATATGCATGGTATGATCTTGATCTTTTTGTACTTGTGGACGGCTGATATGTGACTCAACATGTGATCTATTCTGGAGAATGTTCCATGTATGAAAAGAATTGGACAAACTAGACTTTAAAACAAAGGCTGTAAAAAGTGATTAAAAAAGGGTATTATATAATCAAAAAGGGGACAACCCAACAAAAAGATATAACAATTGCAAATATTTACAAACCCAACATGGGAGCACCCAAATATATAAACCAATTAGTAACAACCATAAAGGACCTAATTGATAATAACACAATAATATTAGGGGACTTTAACACCTCACTTACCCCAATGTACAGATCATCTAAGTAGAAAATCAACAAGGGGAAACAATGGCTTTGAATGACACACTGGACCAGATAGACTTAACAGATACATTCAGAACATTCCATCCTAAAACAGCAGAATACAAGTGCACATGGAACATTCTGCAGAACAGATCACATATTAGGTCAAAAAACAGTCCTCAACAAATACAAAAAGACTGAAATCATATCATGCACCTTTTCTGATCACACTAGAAAACCTGAAGTCAACCACAAGAAAAAATATGGAATCACAAGTATATAGAGGTTAAATAATATGCTACTAAACAGTGATAGGGTCAACTAGGAAGTCAAAGAAGAAATAAAATAAAAATGGAAACAAATGAAAATGATAACACAATGGCCCAAAACCTCTGAAATGCAGCAAAAGCAGTCCTAAGAGCGAAGCAATACAAGCCTACCTCAAGAAATAAGAAAAATGTCAAATAAACAACCTAACCTTACACCTGAAGGAGCTAGAAAAAGAAAAACGAATGAAGCCTAAGCCAGCAGAAGGAAGGAAAAATAAAGATTAGAGCAGAAATAAATGTAGAAACTGAAAAGAAAAGAAAAGAAAAAAAAAAAAGAATAGATCAATGAAACCAGGAGTTGGTTCTTTGGAACATTATTAATAAAACTGATAAACCCCTAGCCACTTATTAAAAAGAAAAGAAATAGGATCCAAATAGATAAAATCACAAAATGAGAAGGGAGAAATAACAGCTAACGCCACAGAAACAGAATCAATTATAAGAGAATACTATGAAAAGCTATATGCCAACAAATTGGATATCCTGGAGAAATAGACAAATTCGTAGAAACATATAAATGACCAAAACTGCAACAAGAAAAAATAGAAAACTTGAACAGACCCATAACCAGTAGAGAAATTGAATCAGTAATAAAAAACCTCCCAAAAAACAAAAGTCCATGGCCTGATGGCTTCTCAGGGAAATTCTACCAAACGCTTAGATACATTAATACCTATTCTTCTCAAAATATCCTCGAAAAATAGAAAATGAAGGAAAACTTTCAAATTTATTCTATGAGGCCAGCATTACCCTGACACCTGAACTAGATAAGACTTCGCTAAAAAAGGGAACTATGGGCCAATATCTTTGATGAACACAGAGATGCTAAAGCTCTCAATAAAATACTAGCAAACCAAATCCAACAATACATTAAAAAAACATTTTAACACAATCAAGTAGGATTTGTGCCTGGGTTGAAGGGTAGTTCAATATTCATTAACCAATCAAAATGATACACCACATTAATAAAATAAAGGATAAGAACCAGATGGTCATTTCAATAGATGCAGAAAAGCATTTGAAAATGTAGAACACCCATTTATGATAAAAACTCTCAACAAAGTAGGCTTAGAGGGAACATACTTGAACATAATAAAGGGCATCTATGAAAAACGCACAGCTAATATCATCCTTGATGGGGAAAAACTGAGACCTTTTCCTCTCGAGTCAGGAAAAATACAGGAATGTCCACTCTCACCATTGTTATTTAACATAGTACCAGGAATCCTAGACACAGCAATCAGACAACAAAAAGCAATAAAAGGCATCCACATTGGCAAGAAGTAAAACTTGTGCTACTTGCAGATGACATGGTATTTTATATAGAAAACCTGAAAGACTCCACCAAAAAACTGCTAGAACTGATAAACGAATTCAAAAAAGTCACAGAATACAAACTCGATGTACAGAAATCTGTTACATTTCTATACACCAATAATCAAGCAGCAGAAAGAGTAATTAAGGAATCAATTCCATTTATAATTGCACCAAAACCAATAAGAGATCTAGGAATAAACCTACCAAAAAGGTGAAAGACCTGTATTCTGAAAACTATGAAATACTGATGAAAAAAATTGAAAATGACACGAAGAAATGGAAGGACATTCCATGCTCACGGATTGGAAGAACAAATATTTTAAAAATGTCTATACTTCCCAAAGCAATCTATATATTTAATGCAATTTCTATCAAGATACCACAAGCATTTTTCACAGAGCTAGAACAAACAATCCTAAAATTTGTGTGGAACCATAAAAAACCATTCCTTACATATGCTTAGAACTCTATGAAAGATAGATTTTACTATCTTTCTTTCAGTAAAATAATTATTTTGGGGAAAATATATAACTATTAAATTGGCTTTCTAGGTTTCAATCTTCTTTCCTATTTTTTCCCTTGATTGTTTTATTTTGTATTCTTGAAAGAGCCTCAAATGGTACTCTCCACATCAATGACCAGTCCTGTCAGTTGTGTGTTTTATTACCAATGATATAGATTCTAATTCTGCCATCCTTTTCATATTCCATGCAATTTCCCTCTGCACATCTGCTTTTACCCTTTTAAGATCTCAAGTTTGCTGTCATTTTGAGTGGACTCAACTACTATATGCTATCTGATCTTGGGCAAATTCTTTAACTGAACTTTGTCTTTTACATAATGTAATAACATTTGTAATATAGAGTTGGTGTGAAGATTAGGTGGAATACTACTTTTAAATACTTAGGATTTTCAACAACAAACAAAAAGCATAATCAGACCTATAAACAGAACAAAATGATGGTTGCCAGAGGGGAGTGAATGGGGGATGGGCAAAGTAGGGGAAGGGGAGTGGGAGACACAGGCTTCCAGGAATGAATAAGTCACATGGATGAAAGGTATGGCATAGGGAATATAGTCAATGGTATTGTAATAGCAATTGTATATGGTGACAGATGGTAACTATACTTCATAACATATAGTGTTGTTGAATCATTATGTTGTACACCTGAAACTAATGCAACATTATATGCCAAAGATACTCAAATATTTAAAAATAAAATAAATACTTAGGGCTTTCAAAACTTAGACTTTGGGACAATACTCCTTTTTTTCTTGTATTAAAACAGATTGTTCTATATAACATACATGTTATTCTTTTGTTTTAATTCAGAGTTTTATATATATCAAATATATAGGTTTTTCTTTGCAGAAATCAATTCCTCTTAAAATCATACATCATAAAACATAAAATTAACATAAGTAATATATTTAATTAATATAATACATAAAATAATGGTAAGATAATGAAATACAGGAATTAAAATGAAAAATAAAATTTATTTATTTTCCATTTGAAAATCCTAATATCTCTTATTTCCCATGTGAAAGCTGAAAAATTTAGAGTATTTTCACTACTATATACTTCCCCTCCCTCTCTTTCTCATGACTTTTAAATTGTTACTTTATTTCTTTTAGAGGTTATTTGTATAAGTTCAATTTGTATTTTAAAAGATCTATTTCTGAATTATCAGGCTCAGATAAAAATTTTTAGTTTTCCCTATGTAAGATAAGCAATCACTTCTTCCCTCCTGACAACTGTATTATATTATTATGTTTAAATCGCGAAATCATGATACAATTCATGACTTGGTCAAAGGAGCCTTCTAATGGATGCATATTGAATTCCTTTCAGAAGAGAGTAATGGAAGAAATATTAGTTCTATTTTGTCTAGAAGTAATTAAAATATATCAACATTAACAGAATTCTGAAATTGGTAGGAAAATATGAAAGTAAAACCATCTTCTGAAACCTAAAAGGAATAGCTCAAATTCTTACTGGTTAATAATGTTATGAATACAAAATACCACATTACCTTCTATCAATCTTTTGCCCAATCTTAGTGTGTATGATTATCTAAGTATATTTTTATCAATCTCCTTTGCGGGTAGGATAGTAAATGCTTTATAAACTATAAAGTTAAAACATGTCTGGTAATATATTAGTAAAATATTTCAAAAATGTTTCCTACATCACAGCTTTAGCCTTCTGAAGACCCCTTTATCACTTCGAGTCTCACTCAAAACTTGTAGCCTTCCATATTCATTGGATACAAGAGATGGACAAGTTTTCCTAGCTGTGGCTGGCATGTCTTGCCTCCAGAACCTACAGAGGCTACCCATGCTGTGCTTCCTTCTTTGTGGTAGTAGAGATTACATGAATGTTTGACTTTCACTTTGGAAGGCATATCCCTGACCACCAGATCCCTACCCACTTCAGTCAAGTGGTGGTTTTTCTCTCTCCTGTGTAGTGTTTGTATTTTATCAAGGCCTCCAGCATACGATCTACACATCTTATCTTGTCTGAGTAGCATGGTGTCATTGATGTAGTAGATCAGGGTCCTGTTCCTGGTTTGTTCAGGTGGCTGAGATCTCTACAGGCTATATCTTGGGCAGAGAGCAGCAGAACTAACACTGCCCTGAGGCAAAATATAAATGAATATCATGGTCCATCCAAAATGAACACAAACTGCTTATGCTCCTTTTTCTAACCAGAACAGAACAAAAAAAAAAAAAGTGGATTTAACAAATAAATTACTATCTCCATGTAGCGATTCCCTTATTAATCTGTTCTAGCAAAATTACCATGTCTGGCCAACTAGCTATGCTGCAGGCCATAACTTGGTTGAGCTTGTAGCAGTCGACAACCATTCTTCAGGAACCATTCATCTGGTTTCTTCAGGGCTACGCTGGCAAATAAAAGGGACAGATGATAGGGAACACCAACTCTGCATCTTTTAGGTTTTTAATGACTGCTCATCCCTACTAGCACCCATAACATGCAATTTGGCATTTGCTTCCTTAAAATGTTTGGCATTTATGTCCTTAAAATGGAAAGGACTATTCTGGAGACTGCTTCTTCACTCTTCCCACTATGATATATTTTACTCTACAACCTAAGGGTCTAATTCTAATAATATAAACAAAGGCTGAAGACACAACTACTGGGTATTACTACTTGAACCAATGGTCACACTGTGAAGTGGACTTTGGCTAGGACTCTTCATTTAACTGACCTCAATAAACCCCAATTCTAACATGGTTTGCATGATAATTCTTTGGTTATCTGGATATCAGTATGAACTCAGATCCTGTGTTCAACAGTCTTCAGCTGTCTTGATATTCTTTTACTAGTTTTATGGTCATTCTAGCATATGGTCAAAATTTCATAAGGTATTATCATTATATAATATCATTATAATATACACTCAAAGTGGTATTGCTGCAATGTGGTATCGCTTTTCTTAGAATGCAGTCACCTCTTTGGTGATTTAAAAATTGGCTTCTGTCTAAGAACTGAGCAAAGTGTGGTGTCTTTTTACCTGGGTGACCATTTTCATCATCCTATTATCCATTCTTGCTTTTTTCTAGTTTTATACATTGAGTAGCTCCCTTGTTGCTGCCTGCCTATTTATTTTGCTGTTAGGAGTGTCATGTCCTATAAGCCATTCCCACTACTCCCACTGAATATAAACAATATTCAATAATTCAAGAGAAGGCAGGATAAAAACAACAGAGGAAAAAGTCAGGAGACCAACAGGAAACAAACAGGATGACAGATCCATTTTACATAACCATATTTATTATTAAATTAAATGTTAATAGCATAAACACTGTGGTTAAAGGGCCAAGATCATCAGAATGGGTAAAAAAAAAAAATACTCAACTACGTGCTGTCTGCAAGGATATACACTGAGTATAGGTATATAGATTGGCTGAAAATAAATGTTTGGAAAAAGATAAACCATGCAAACAGCAAACATAAGAAAGCTGGAGTGATATACCTGATATAAAATTACCAGTCAGTAAAGGGACATTTTGAAATGTCGAAATTATCAATCCAGTAGGAATATACATTTACATTTACAGTGTATATTCTTCACTAATCTTTACTATAAATGTATTGAAAACCATATTAAAAACAGCAATATTTTCAGTTAAAGTGTATCTTACTATCTTACTTATAAACAATTTGATTACACATACTATTAGATGTCTTACTCTCTAACTTATTTTATAACATATACTGTTACCCACTCAGGGTTGTTACTTTGTTTTACTTCCAATATTATATGGAAAATAAAGTGGAACCTTCATCAGAGGGAATAAGCTCAAATAAATATTCAAAATGAAAGGCAAAGGATTTCTTTTCGTGAACTAATTGTTCAGCACAACTATTGTTACCAAAGTAGAAAAAATCTGAAAGAATTTTAAGATATTTCTATTTATTCTTTTCTTCTACTTTTTATATTAGTTTCAAGTGTAAAATTTAGTGATTCAACACTTCCATACAATACTCAGAGCTCATCACAAGTGCACTCCTTAATCCCCATCACTTATTTAACCAATCTCCCCACCCACCTCCCCTCTAGTATCCATCGGTTTCTTCTCTAGTGTTAAGAGTCTCTTTCTTGGTGTGCCTCTCTCTCTTTTTTTCCTTATGTTCATTTGTTTTGTTTCTTAAATTCCACATATGAGTGAAACCATATGGTATCTGTCTTTCTCTGACTGACTCACTTTGCTTAGCATAATACTTTAGCTCCTTTCATGTTGCAAATGGCAAGATTACATTCTTTTTTATGGCTGAGTAATATTCCATGGTGTGCTTATTCTAAAATGGCTTGTCAATTATAATTCATGATTTTAGCTGCTTTTCTGGGACTTTTTCATATTTTTAGTAAAGGAAAGCCAGTAATACTCATACATATTATTGCTCTTCATATATCAGTTTCTTTTCACATTTTACTTTAATACAGCTAATAATTTACAAAGAGGAACAGTAGATAACTTATGCTTGAATTACTGCTACATCTATTTGGTCCCCTTGGTCTAGATCTACTTTTTTAACTTTTCTTCAAATTTACAACTTTTGGCCAAAAAATGAAATAAAAGTGATTGAAAACTAGAAGGATTTGAAAATTGTCCCATCAGTAACTCTCTACCCTCTGCCTTTTTTTTTCTTTACATCTTTTTTGCTTTTCTGATATTAGCTACAACATTTCTAACTCAAATGTCAAACACTGCCAGATAATAGCCATTTTCACATTTTATTTTATGGATAATTTCTCCTTAAGGATTAAGACTAAATCATGAAAAACAATCTTATATTTAAGGTTTGTGGATTTTAGATTTCTGGACACCTTTAACTGAAAATCTATAAATGTATAAGTAGATACCTCATAGCTTCATGGTCAGTCTGGACAGAAGAAAATAGTTTTTCTTCATGCAAAGTCACTATGTGGCACATCATGGTTGATCCACTACTATAATTTATATTTATAGTGATATGCATATCATCAAGAAGAGAGACTTGATGATTGTTAATACTTGAGTGAGGAAGTGATATGTTCATTGCTTGAGATTTTCCTTAAAATTTCTTTGAATAGTTGATATTGGCTCAGAAAAAGATCTCCTGGGAATGAAGTGAGCTTCTAAAACATACTTGAATTAGTTTGATGATGTATTTGTTTGTTTGTTTTCATGTAGATTTCTCATAGTCAGGGAAACAATACTTTTCCTCTATTTTGACATCTTTCTCTTTCAGCTTCCCTCTACATTAATATATATTAGGCTTTTTTTTTTTAATGTGTCATAAAGAGCTAATTATTTCCAGAAAAGAAGCAATGAAATATAAATCTGCCTTTATATTTTTCTTGATATATGACTCTAACTTCTCTAAAAGTATTTTTCTGAAATTCTTCAACATGTTTGATTCAATCTCTTCCAATTCTTAATTATGTAATATATTTAATGTTGGCTTCTTAAAAATTCTGGAATGTCTTCTTTTCTCGACATGGTCTAAATTTAGTTAGAGACATAAATGTTTTAGTAAGTGTTTTCTACTACTATATCTATTTGTCTCCTCTTAGTATTTATAATACTTTAAGTCTAGACCAAACAGAAAAAGATTGATTTGTACCTCTTCTTGTATCCTTTGTTATTTTTGATGTATGCTTGCTATTTTTCTCCAAATTAGATAAAACATCTTGTGGGCAAGTCTTATGTCTTCTATCTCCTGTATCATCAATATACAGTGCCTAATGTTTGTAATCTAGCATAAGTCCAATGAACACCTACTTATATATTGATGTTACATTTAAAAATTCTAGAAGCAGTATCCTCTAAATTGAGATTTTGATGGCTCTTCTCTGCAGACCTCCATGAGATTAATTTTTTTCTGTATTCCAGTTAATTGGCTGACTAAATAATTCCCTACACTCTGTCCTCCATATTTTATTGAGTCTAAAGGTGATAAGGGAATACAATACTTCCAGTGGATTATTGTGTTACATATTTTCTAATTCTCATTATAGGACCACTTTCTACCATTCTTTATAATTTAATGTTTCAGGAAGCTGACTTTTTTGGGCTGCATCAGCTAGGCTTCTTGTCCTCTAGTTTCTGTGTGGGTTTAGCTAATAGGGAGCACCAGTACGATGAGAGGGGAAGAGGTCAGAGTATATTTTCCCCCAGTTTCTTTCCTGACAGCCTAAAACAGAAAGTGGGTACTTTTCTCTCCCTTATCTTAGGGGAGAGAAGCCTGATGCTGGGCTCCATCCCAGGACCCCGGGATCATGACCTGAGCCAAAGGCAGATGCTTAGCTTAACCAACTGAGCCACGCAGGTGCCACATAGTTTGTTTTTAGGGTCAAGTGGCCCTTTTAATTCAGTTCTAGCTCTCCTTGCATTCTAGCAGCCTACCCCTTCCTTAGTTTCTTCAAGACGAGGAATGGTAAATGAATACTCTCAGTTCTTGCTACCTTTGGGTTGTTTACTTTTACTTTTTTTCTCATAATTCTACTTTTATCTTTGTAAATAAAGTTGTTCCTTCATTAAAGTGCCCTCAATTACATTGGTTGTGCTAGCTTTTTTCTTTGGGAACTCTAAATTACACAAATGTTTCAAGTCAAGCATAAAAAGATGACTGCAGTCTACCTCTTCTATACTGAGTATTGCCTAAGTTTCTTTTTAAAGAACACACTGGTACTTGATATCAATAAAATATTATTTATGGTAAGCTTTATAGTTGATGATGTTTTAATAAATATAGTCTAGGCAATGTCACCTCCAAAGGGAGGAAATTCAGCTCAGGCTGACCTTCTGAAGAACTAAATGAATTAAAAAAACATATTGGCAAGGAAGCAATGACATTTACCAGTTTCTAAAATAGGCATTGTGTTCTCTGCTTTCTTAAGCCCGTAAGACGGCTAACTGAAAAGATCTCAAAGTGACTTGACAAAATATTGGAAGCACCATATAAAAGAGTCTGGTTGACATCTTGTCGTGTTAACTTTATCTCTGCAAAGTCAGATGTTCTTATTCTCCTCTACTTGATGTAAGAAGATTAAGGTGCTGCATGACAGATGGTTTTAAAAAGTGAATACCATTCCATCTGCTCCCAAGTGGAAAAAGGAAAGTCACCCACAACTTTTTATCTAAAAATTGCTGTGAGAAGATTCTCAAAAGTGAACTTTAACACTTCACAAAAGAATTCTGTAAGATTCTAGTATGCTGGATTCCAGTTATTACCCCATTATGAACACTTGTGCCACCTGCCACCCTGGTTAAGACCTAACTTTGACACAGAAAACGTTAAACTTAGCAAGTTCCAGAACTATTTTATGGCAGTGACACTTGGCTCAAGTTTCAGTGACCTCTCTGCTCCTTTCCAATCCCAATAATCTTTCTTTCAGGTCTTATCCATTAGTCTATTCTGTTATATAAATGATAGAAAATATTTAGTGCAGTCTTTAACTGAGCATTTTCATTTATAGAAAAAGCCTGTAACCAAAGAAACAAAGTTCTAATTATGGCATTTTAATCCCCAGCAAATCAAGTTGAGGGTGGCATACAGATCCAGAGGGCATTCTCAGTATGTTGAAATTTCCCAAATAGAAATTTTCCTACTATACAATCCAGTTTTCAAAGCTTTAAAAACATTTGGTTAATTCAATCCTGTAGCAGATAAAAATAAATTTAGTTAAATGTCATTGGTGTTTATATGATTTTGTATAAAGGAGAGACTGTTCTTTAATAATGGACAGCAAGTTTTTCATTCTATGATAAAGGATAATCAGGTGAGATTGGAGATCATATGAAAAATTGGATGCAGTATAGATATGTTTATTACATAATGAGGAAAATTTTTTCAATGTCAGAACATTTCCACACTTTAGTTCAAAGTTTTACATAATCATGAAATAGAGGGTAAGAATATGAGCCTAAGATTAATAAGATAGATTTATAGCAATGTCACATCATGCTTTTAGTAATTAACAATTAATGATTAATAACCAACATTTATATAAATAGTTTGAGCTTCACAGTTACACTCACACACACTATGTATGTAATATATGTGTGTAATATATGTGTGAATCAATCTATGTGACAGAATCTTTTACAATAATGTTAAATAACACTTCACTGAGGAATTAATAATGTATTATATTTTATTAACACTCAATTTATTCCTCTGTATCTTTTTTAATTAGGATAGAGAAAGAGAAAGATTATGAATTTCATATTATTTACCTATTTCATGCTGTTATTTTGTTGAGTACATGATATTCTTCTGGAATGTGTATGAGATTTTTTTCCTAAGACATTTTTTTGGGATGTCTTAGAATATGATTATTTGTGATATTTAGCTATTGTTACCTTATAAGCTATCACGATTTTATTTTGACTTTTTTTAAAGATTGTATTTAAAAATGCAATCTTTTTGAGAGAGAGGGAGAGAGCTCACGAGCAGGAGTAGTGGCAGGCAAAGGGAGAAGGAAAAGCAGGCTTGCTGCAGAGCAGGAAGCCTGAGGCTGGGCTCCATCCCAGGACCCTAGGATCATGACCTGAGCCAAAGACAGATGCTTAGCTTAACCAACTGAGCCACCCAGGTGCCCCAAGCTATCAAAATTTTAAACAATTATTTAAATTGACTGAACTTTAACTTCTGGCAGGTGATATCTGCATGCATTTTAGGGTACAGAATATTTGACACATAGTTGATTGGAAATATACTGTCATGGAAACACAAATTTCCTTGTTATTTCTTCTTTTATCCCCTTTCCTTTCCATCAGAAATGTGTGGACTGCCAAGTCCGTGCCAAGTACTGGGCTAAATATGGTATGTAAAATATTTTGAAAAAAGCCCTGTAGGATTCTTGCTTTCAAAGGCTTATGTCCTTCAAATGGCAGGACAGAGAAATACATATAAGTAGATGTATTTAGATTTGTGATGTATACTAGTTAAAACAAACAACCAAACTAATAAAAAGTAGAAAATATATCATGACCAATTAGAGTTTAGCCCAAGAATGAACAGATGGTTCATCATTTGAAAAGAAATCAATATAATTCACTATTGTAAGGAAGTAAAACAGAAAAAAACAGTCATATCAATTCCACATAACACAGTTGAAAAAAATCAACATAATTTATGTTTAAAACTCTGCCATACTGAAGTGCCTGTAAATGGAATCTATCCAAACCTAACATTATTCTTAATTGTGAATGTAAGAATTATTTTCCTCTAAAACTGAAAACATTGCTCTTATTCAACATTGAACCAGAAGCTCTAACCAATGAACTATGGTCAAAAAATAAAGTCAGAAAGATTAGAAATAAAGTAAAAATTTGTCCCTATTTTCAGACAACATGATTGTTCAAGTGAAAAATCCCAAAAGATCTACAGGAAATCTCTTCAAACCAGGTAAGTTCAGAATGTTGCAGAGTACAAAGTCATCATACAAAATCAATTTTATTTCTGTATATAACTGTGCAGCCTCTGTTGGCCCCAAATAACATGCAGCTCCAGACCCCTGCTCCCCATCCCTGCCGCCCCTCCTTCTTTTTATGTTGAAAAGATCTCTCTGATAAATCAAGTAATAAGCAAAACAAAAACAAAAAAACAAGAAAACCAGAGTGCCTACGTGTCTCAGTCAGTTAAGTGTCTGACTCTTGATTTCGGCTCAAGTCATGATCTCAGGGTAGTGAGATGAAGGCCAGAGGCGGGCTCCATTCCGGATGTGGAGACTGCTTAAGATTCTCTCTCTCCCTCTCCTTCTGCCCCCCCCAATCCTGTTCTTGTGTCCATGCACTCTCTCTCTCTCAAAACAAACAAACAAAAAACAAAACAAAAAAACCCCGAAGAAAACCAATTGGGAGCCAATTTATTATACTACTTACTATACCTACAAAATATTGAAATACTAACATATAAATCTAATAAAACATAAATGAGATCTGCATGTTAAAAATAAAATCCAGATAAAAAGAATGAATGATTTACTGCAGAAGACATATAAAACTCATGAGTTTAAGGAACCAGTATAGTTCTGATGGCAATCCTCTGAATTTATACATAGATTTAATGCAATTAAAGGAATGTGGAAATGCAACCAAAACATTACTTCCAGGGCAAAACTTCAAGGCAAATAGTTTACTAAAAAATTTTTAAGAAACACATATTGTCACAACATAGCATTTTCAGAAAATAGAAATATATGGAAAGCAATTCAATTTATCTTATTAAAATCTATCGCCATACTACCAAATAAGCAGATAATGTCCTCCAAACTATTCCAGCAGTATTTCCTTGTAAATACGGAGAAGGTGTTCTAAAATTTATAAGAAAATGTAAATAACATCAATAAGTTTATGAGAAAATGCAAATTACAGTCAAAACTATTTTGATAATAAAAAATAAAGTTAGGAGGGCTTATACTATGTGATTTTAAGGATTGCTATATAGCTACAATAATGAAGACTTTGTGGTATTAGAACAAGGACAGGCTCATAGATTAGTGAGAAAGAATTACTATAGTCACACAAATATCATCAATTGATTTTTCACAACTATGCAAAGGAAATTAAATGGAGAAAGAATAGTGTCTTGAGCAAATGATGTTTGAACAACTGGATATGAACCTCAGTTTGTTTTTCAGAGCTTTAGTAAAATTAACTCAAAATGGATCATGTATCTAAAGATGTAACATAAAATTATTAACCATTTAAAGAAAACACAGGAGCACATCTCAATGGCCTTGGGTTATGCAAAAAGTTCTTAAAAATGAGAACAAAAGCAAAATCCACAAAAATGTTGGACTTCAACAATAAGGAAACAAAAAACCCAATTTTAAAAATGGACAAATAATTTGACAGCCACTACACCAAAGAAGATATGCAGATGATAAATATGTTCAGGAAAGATGTTCATCAGAATTATCCTAAGAAAATTTAAGTTGAAAAAAAAGGAGATAACAGTACCACCACACCCCTGTAGAATGGCTATAATGACCAGAGTTGACTATACCAAGTGCTAACGACAGCGTAAGGTAACTGGAATTCTCACAACCTACCGGTAGGACACAGCTTCTCTGGAGGATAGTTTGATAATTTCTTGACAAACTAAACATACTTAGGAATCACATTCCTAAGTATTTTCCCTAAAGAAAAGACAACTTGTATTCTTTCAAATTCTTGCATATGTGCATGGTTTTTTACAGCAGCTTTATATAATAATTGCCCTAACTCAAACAACTTAAATGTCCTTAAACGAGTCAATGGATAAACGAACTATATAGCACACCCATAAAATGGAATACTACTGAGAAATAAAAACGAATAAAGTATTCATAACCAAACAACATGGATGAATCTTAAAGACATTTATGTTGAGTGAAAGAAGCCAGTCACAAAAGTATACATACTGTATAATACCATTTATATGAAATTTTTTAAAAGGAAAAACTTGAGAGAGAGAGAGAACAGATCTGCAGTTGCCAGGTATTGAAGTAAGAGGAAACTTTGGCCGTGTGGGGGCAGCATGAGAGAACTTGGGGCGATGATAGGATTATTGTGCAACCTTATTGAGACGGTGGTTATATGAATCTATAAATATATTAAAATTCATGAACTATATACAAAAACCTCTTGCCTTACTTCTGTAAGCAAAATAAATATTACAAAAAGTTACCCTATCATACTATCAAGTTGGAAATAAATATTTAGGCTTTTTAAAATGTAGAACAATGTGAATTCTTAGACACTGCCAATAAGAATGACATGTGAGAGGGAGGGGAGGGATGAATTTGGAGGAAATCGGAGGGGTGAAGAACCATGAGAGACTGTGAACTCAGAACAAGGGACT
>CM052887.1:71561955-71652491 GCA_028534135.1 Potos flavus | reverse complement strand
AAAAAAAATTTTGGGGAACAATTTGGCAGTATCTCAGACTCATCAATTCCATTCTTATGTATATACCTAGGTAAATTCTCATATAGGTGTGCATGGTAACATGTAAAAAAGTGTTCATATTAATGTAATCCACAGTAGTAACAACTGAAAATCACTTCTATGTTAATTAGAAGTAAAATCAGTAAATGATTTCAGTAAAATCACATAATGAAATGTTAAAATTGATAAAAATTTGCTAGTATCAATTTATCATTGAGTATGATGCTGACAAATATAATACTGAGAAGTGAAAGATCAATGAGATATCATTTATTACATTGAAAACATAAACATGCAAAATATTACTGTACATATTTTGTAGGAATGCATAACTACCTCACAAAAGTATAAAGGCACTCATGATATTGACTACTATGAAATCAAACAAAGATGTTACCTGAAAGGTGTACATGTGTAGGGTAGGGGGTTGTGGGGAGAAGGCATGGAAGAATGTGTGATTAGGTAGGGATGCACAAAAAGATTTAGCTATTTTTTTAAGATTTAATTATTTATTGCTTAATTTTTGTGATGGATACTTGATTTTTGTTATAAAACTATGTATTTATAATATTCTGTATAACATTTTTTAAAAGAAAAATAAGGAAAAAGTAATATGTATTAAGGTGCTAATAACTCAAGGATTTATCTTTTCAAAACTTTCTTAAATTGTAAATAAATATACAAATAATGCAATCTTTATCTCAATGGAGAATTTCAGGATACAACAATGAGCTCAGATGGGGGGAGACAGTTGAAGGTGAGAGATCTTTACAAACGCCCATCATCTGTAAATGAATTTGCAAACTGCTTCTACAAACTGCTGGACTTGAGTAGTAGAATTTGTGGGTCATGCTGCAACAGCATGTTTTCCTCTTATTCCACCTAGAGGGAATCAGATTTTTAATCTGGCATTTTCAATTCTTTACCATCTAATGTATATAAAGTATAATGTACTTTTGTATGGGAGGAATTAAAATAGAAGTAGCAAATGAAACCTATTTACTGTAGCTGGCAATAAGTACCTCTTTATATATTTCTCCCAAGAAATCTCTCCTGAGTGTTGGACACCCCAGAAACTTCAAACACAGTTCAACCAAAGTGAAATTCATTCTTTTCACATACAGACCCACTATCCAAACAAAGTTGGTCCTTCCGAACTGTAGCTTAAAAATTCATTTTCTCTGTAACTTCTGTTTCCTCACTACTACACTCAATTTTGAGTATAGTTTTGGTGTTTCTATCCCTATTTCTTCTATCTCTATATTAAATAGGGCAACTTTAATTTCCTTGGTTGTAAATTGTGACGTTTGCATATCTTTTTCTTGAAAAATGTGATCCAACGCTTTTATAAGATTAAAATTAACCTGGAAATTTTACACCCTAGAAATTAACATCCAGATGTTGACCTCAGTTTGAAGGCACTGGATAATTTGGTTTCTAAAATATCTGAGAATATTCTATTACCAAAATACGGTAGCATGAAAGACTGCTTTCAGTTTTCTCTCCATGCTTAGCATTTTCCTCTTTCCTGCTCTTGATTCTTATTTCTTACTGTCCTCTTCATTTAGACTGGTAGTTTGTTTTCATGATGTGGTAATTCTATATTTCCACATTGATGTGGTTCTCAAGATAAAATGGAAATGACTTCTCTTCCAGGAAGTTTCATCACATTCCCCACAATAATATAATGTTGCCTTTTCCATGTGATCTCAAAGCACTTCCCCCATCACCAGTCTAGCTCTTGTCACATTCTGACCCTAAATTCACACACCAGCACACTCCCTGTGGGTCATGCTTAGCCAGGATTACATAAAGTTAATCTTCCACACAAAATCTGGATTTTGAATTTATCATAACTCCCTTGCATATAAGATCAGTTACATAAAATGGTCATTAAATTGAATGTCAAAGTTTGTTTTTCTTATTCTGTTTTCTTGACATATGAGGGAGGATAAGAAAAGGGAAGAATTTAAAGAGGTAAAGAACAAAACTATGCACAATTTGTGAAGGGATGTATAAAACCAATAAATACTAAAGTATTCTTCCCCTGTGGACCACTGATAAAGGCCACCATAAACTATGTGTTGTGTAATTCTAAGACTGTGTATTATTCACCTGAATGAAGACAATGAATAATAATTACAAGGATATTCAAGCTGGTATTTTTTATTGTCCTCTTGTAAAAATAAAGGCAGACAACTGAATTTCTGGCATAGGGCCCATGCCTTCACTCTGCCAGAAACATTTGTTTAGAAATTAAGAATTAGCATTTTAGACCCTAGTATTGGAAAGCTGACAACAAAGTCAAATTTAAAAATACAGAAGTTTACAATATCATAATTTAGGATCAACTTATTTTTGAAGTTTAAGATATGAAAGATAATAATAAAACCATGGCAGTCTGACTAAATCATGGCATAACAGGATAAGACCATGATGTTAGAATTTATTTTATTATCTAAAAATTCATATCTTTCAATCTCACCATCACAAAAGTTGAAGTCAGGGTCATACATGTCTTCTTACTTAACTCAGGAACTTCCAAACTGGTCCCTAGTATTCATTTTTATTCTTGTTTTCCCCATTAACCCCCACTGTCTGATGATCTTCAGAAAACACAAATTGAATTGTCTCACATTTTTCATGAAACCATTCAATAATGTTTCAAAAATCCTTAATTTGATCTATATAGTCCTCTACAAATGGTTCATCTAATTAACTAATTTATATTCTGCATTTCTTCTCCCTTTCTATGTGTTCCTTATTTCTATTCTCCAACTTCTTAGAAGGACCATCTCCTGTATCTTCTCAGTCTCTACCAACTTGAGGCCTTCCCTTTGTGTTTTTCTGAAAAATGCAGCATCCTCTATTCATTTCAGTAAAAACTACTGGATCTCTTCTGTTATAACTTATTCCTTAATGTTTACTCATTCTACTTTTCAGGGCTCCATTGTCCTTTACTATAATCTGGCTCACAACATCCCAAATCCCATCCTTAATCTGTCAGTCACACTTCTTTAGGACTAAACCATAATTGTAATTGAGAGTGTTCAAGTTCTTTATAAGGAATCCACAAACATTGTGAAAAGTCAAGATAAATGGCTAGTTTCTGTGGCAATAAGTATCCTAAACACCAGCATAACTGTCCTTTAGTTCTGATTCCAGTTGGGCATGGTGCTACAATTTTTCCTTTAGACATCTTTTCTTCTTACAAATAAAAACATGTAATTATAGAAAAACAAGATAAGAACCCAATAAAATACACAGAAGTGTGACATAAAAGTTATTAATCTATTCTACCCACTATAACCGTTCATGACATATTATTATCGTTCTTCCTCCTCTTCTCCTTCACTTCTACCTCCTCTTCCTTCTACTTCTTCTCCTTTTCTTTCTCCTTTCCCTTTTCTTTCATACCTTCTCCTTTTCCTCTATTTGTCTCCCTCTCCCTCTCTCACCTTCCCACCTTCCCTTCTCTCTCTTTCAATATGAGGATAAAGAAAAAGATCCTGGAATGCTGCCACTGTCTGGTAATTATTCAAGCAGACATGTTCTTGGCTATAGAGGGATTTTAAAATGAAAACACTCCCAGAAGATTATTATAGAGCCAGGAGTATTCTTAGTAAAAAACAGAATTTAAGCAATGCTAACACAAGGATTATATATTCCTACTATGAGATTAGACCTCTTGTTCTAAGGAAAAGTTACTATTAATATATTGTGATATATTTTCCTCTAGGTGGAAGAACTATTCTGTTATTTGCATTTTTTGGAATACATGTATTAATTTAGGCAAATCCACACTTTTTTTTATACTAGAGGAAACATCATACTTCTTAAAGACTTTATGGTTGTATTGGTCTTCCATTGGTGTGCAACAAATTAATACAAAATTATCTAGGCCTGAATATTTGTGAACATATAGCGTGCACTGTCAATTTTAATTAATGACTCAGACCTTTTACTTTTTATATATTTGTACATATTTAAGTATTCATTTAAAATATATTTGTATTTATATATTTATTTAACATACCTAGAAATTTAACATATATTTACCTACTCACTGTCAGGCACTATACAAGCTGTTTAGGATACATCGGTGAATAAAATCGACAAGAATTTCAACTCTCCTAGAGTGTACACTGACTTAAAGGGAGAAAAACAAATAATTAACTAAAACATAAACCATGTCAAGCTGATAAGTGCTGTTTACAGAAATAAAGGAGGGAACTGTAATGGGGTATGGTGTAAGGGTTTCTTACTGCTAACACAAAATCAATATAGATCAGAATCAGAGAATGAGGGATGAATGGGTTAGAGTTCTTGTCTTCTTGGGATGTACAGATATAAACAGAGATAAAAGGCCTATAACAATAGTCCTTCACATCCCAGGCATTGTTGGTTGTTGTGGAGCTGAACTTATTAGCAGAGGTGTAGGGGTTTTGCTAGGAACAAAGGCCACCGAGGTATGAAGGCTATAGAGATGGAGGGGATTGACATAGATGTCTAGAGACCTTGGGGGGTGGGGGGGGGTGTGGAACTTATCTAGAACTATGTAAGTTGTAGGATGCCTTCTTCAATGGAAGATGAGTGGATCTTTTCTTAATACTGGTAAGGAGGTATACAATTTGGTGAGGATTGTTTTAGAACACACAGAGCATTCTGACTCCTTGACCCTTGAATAATTAGTGCTAGGATCTTTTTTCAGTCATCAAACTTGAAAATAAGGCACTGATATTCACATATAATCACTCCATTTATTATTTAAAGAATTAAATTCAATTTAGAGGAGTTTGAAGGTAGACCCATAGTGAAAATGAAAATGTAAATGAAAAATGAAAATGAAGCTAATGGTGAAAGATACTTGAGCACTGACGACTATAAAACATAAGTCATATAATGGGAAGTAATAGAGGGAGTACTGACTATGAGTATTCTTTTTATTAAAATTGCACTTTTTTTATTCATGTGACAGATTTTGTTTAAGGTTCTAATGACAAAACCAACGAGTTTCAGAACAGAATGAAAATACTGTAGCTAATACAGAAAAGATAATGGTGATAATGATGATTCACAAATACTAAAGAAAAATGACCAAAGGAATATAATTCACATATTATAAAGAAAGGTCACAGCATTTAGATCTATTTAGCTTAAAGCAAGGAAAATTTTAAGACTATGGACTGACTTAATTGATGGCTACAAGTAAATGAAGGATCTTATGAATATATAACTACACCCATGAAATTTAACACTACAGCCAGTCATTTCAGTTAAACACTAAAAAGAGCAATCTCAGATGATAAGAGAAATAAAGCATTGGAAGTTCTACTGAGAAAGCTTAAGGGGATCTATTCCTAGAGTTCATTAAAAAGAGAATGACAACCCTCTGACTTGATAATTTAGTCACTCATCTGCTTCAAGGAAAATGTTCAGATTTGATGAAATTTCTTTTCTTTTTTTCTACAGTCTTATTGAGATTTAATTAACATGTTAAAATTGTATATATTTGAGGTATACAATTGATGTTTCAATGTACATATATATCGTGTAATCATCACCATAATCATGCTAATTAACATATCCCAATATCTGTCATTATAAGGATGGAATGGAGATTCTAGACATACTCCCTATATCATAGGAAAGCCTATGGGTTCTACTGGGATTGGTCTTGGATTGATTATTTAAGGTATGAACATAAAGGCATTATGCTTATGAATGGTAGAAGAAAGGCTTGGAGATAACATTCTGCCATGTAATTACTTAATATTTCTGCAGCATGTCCATAGTGACACATGTCATCTGGAAATATATATTCAAACTCGAGAACAATACAACCAGTCCAATTCAACTTACAAATAGCATTTATTGCAGCAGCTGTGGATCAAACACATATCTCTAGTCTAGCAGATGGCTGAATACATTTTTTATGATAATATGACTACTTCACTATAGGAAAAAGATTACCCTAATTGTACAAACACTGTTTTCCCTATTTCTCAAATCGAGAGAGTTATACATTTTTCCCCCTTATTTCTCTCTTTCTTCTTTGTTTATTTCTTTTTTATTTCCATCATGTATACACTGAAAAGTAAATGCTATTAACTTACTTTTTTTTAAAGATTTATTATTTTAGAAAGAGAGAGAGAGCACACGTGCACGCACATAAGTGAGTGGGGGATGGAGCACAGGGAGAGAATCTCCAGTAGACTCCCTGCTGAGCACAGAGCCTGGAGTAGGACTGGATCCCAAGACTCTTGAGATCATGACCTGAGGTGAAACCAAGAGTCGGCTGCTTAACTGACTGAGCCACTCAGGCACCCTGAGTTAACTTACTTTTCTTAAAATTTCATTCTTACTGTGTTAATGTTTAGGTAACTACTGATAAACCAGCTGAATTTTAGTTGAGTATAGATATAATTGGAAATTATTTAGAGTTTAGACATCTTTTTATCTATAGTCAAAAAACTGAGTTGAAGAGAAATATCTTTCTCACAAGTATCAAATATATATTTTATATGTATATGCATAGATAACACATTATAAAAGTAAATAAATCAAAAAAATAGGGCATGCACTCTATACATGGCAAAGAAAACAGCTTTTTTCCATGGTATGCTCCTTCTCCTAAACAGTAATTATGTTATTTAGGGAGAATTTAAATTGTCAGACAAAAATATGTTTACTTATCTACTTTTTTTGCCATATGGAACCCAAACATTTTCTCTTGACCACAGGTTACTTATTTCATTTTTATATGGGGTCACTATATAGAATTCACTGATATATTATGCATACAGGAAAATATACCCTTTACTTAAAACAAAATGTTTACTTGAAGGTTACAAAAATCAGAAAGGCGTAAGTATACGTATTAAAATTAAAATCATTTGTTCATTACAAGGTATTTCTGAGTAAAAACCCAAGACTCCAAGTGGAAAAACATATTTGCTATTCCTTATCTGACAAAGTCTTTGATCCAGAATATATAAAGAGTTCCTTCAAATTAAAAAGAAAAAAAGAAAACAGATGATCCTATAGGCAAATTAACTAATTGTAGGCACTTCAGAAAAGAGGACATCCAAATTATCAGTAAACATATGGATATGCACTCAACCTCATTACTCATCAGGGGAATAAAAATTCTAACAGTGAGATATTACTAAACAAACAGAATGGCAAAATTAAAGATATGTAGAGTAGATAGAATTCTTAAACACTGCTACTAGGAATATAAATTTCACAAGCATTCTGTTTGGCATTATGTACTAAAAAGGACTTTGTGGTTACTTCATGACTCAGCAATTCCACTGCTAGTTATAAACCCAACGCAAATGTTACATATATTCACTAACATTCATAACCCAGAATATTCACAGCAGACCTTTTAAGCAGCCCCAAATTGAAAACAACCCAAGTGTCAGTCAATAGTGGAAAAGATTACATTTTGAAATATTTGTTCATACAATGGAATTCAATATAGCAAAAATATGAATAAACTACTACTATACTCAATAACAGGGAAGAATCATATTGATGTACTATTAGGCAAAGAAATCAGATACAAAGGAATAGTACTATATGATTAAAAAGCGAACAAAATGTATCTCTCAAGTTATTCTAACTAATGTGGAAAGTGATTACTTTGGGTAAAAATAATGCCTGCAAGGGTACACAGAAGGACTTTTTGAGGTGCAATTTATAATGTGAGTGCTGATTACACAAAGATATCCACTTTGTGAAAATTAACTGAGTGTACATATATGAACATAGATATGCTACTTATCTATATGTATGTTATACTTATGATTTGTCAGACAGTAGGCGTCCTCATTTGTTTCGCGCAAGATTCAATAGGTAAGATTATTCCAGCTTTGTAAAAGTTGATTTTAATAATTAAATCCAACAAGCCACCCTTACAAATATAGAAAATTCAGGGCATAGAATAGAGTATTTTTAAAAATCTGCTTAGCATCATTGGTACAATTCCCTGGCGTCTGGATCCTGAACCTTTTGGGGTTATTATCTTGAGTAGTCGATTCTGCACTAGTATATCCATTTCTTCAAACCTTTCTCACTAAAACTGATCCCTGTTTGTTCACTTTTTCAATGGTAGCTAAAGACTATGCATAATTCTGTCATGGACCACATTTCACAATTCCTATGCTTTCTCTTTAACCAGTACACACTACATCTCTGAGGAATCAGGGAATAGGCATTCATTCTTGTGATCAGTGGCAGACTTCTCCCCAAGTGGGGGCTGGGATGGACAAAATGTAAATCCCTATCGGTAAGAAAAAAACACTTCTTATTTGGAAATGAAGATGAAAACAGCTCTATTTCGTCCATTTTGTATAGCTAAGCAATAATGCCTTTTTATAATCTAATGACTCAGTTTACAAAATTAAGCCAGTTACTTTGACACTCTGACTTCTGTTTATTACTTTTTTAGCACTACCATGAACTTATCCTCTAGGCAAGTGAATGCAGGATTTTTTGGGCCCAAAGTTTATATAATCTGGAGGTACTCCCAAAAAATACATATCACAAAATTATGAATACAAAATTAGGCATGCAAGTGAAGTTTTATTCAGAATGATAACATTTTACTTGGTTGATTCAAGTAAGGGCCCAGTAAATGAAGAGTGCTAGACCTTATGCCTCCACAGTTTATTATTAATGCTACCTCCCGCACAGGTGTTTATTCTGGCTCTATTTTAGAAAATTCCATACTTGAATGCTGTGATACGTATCTCTGTGGTCTGTACCTAAACCTGTTTTCATCCTTCTAAAGTTCTAACTGCAGGTTTTCTTATTTGAAAAAAGCAGCCACAATCATCTCTCCTAGCTTTAATCAGTGCTTCCTTTCCTCACTTTCCCCTTTCTGAGGTCTACTTGTTTGCTCTTCCTTTTAAAGAAATGTCCTTCTGTTACCTGCATGCCCATTTTTCTCACATCTATAGGACTTTGCAGGTGCTGGTAGCTTTACCTAAAAGACCTGTCCTCCTCGTTAGAGAAAGGAATTCTTACACAATCTTTTAGGTAGAGTTTCACCACAATCCCCTTGCATCTTCGAGTGCCCTTTCCTGCATGCCTCCACTGTAGCATTCATCACTGTGTTTTCACTGTGTTTACTAATCTTTCTCACAAAGTGGATTCCTCCAAGTCCTCAAGAACAAGGATTTTGCCTTTTTATTTTCTATCTCATGCAGAGGCACAGTAATAGATCCATACCACATAATGAGGCATGTCTGCTGACTACCTAAATCTTATGTTATAAATCTTATTTTTTGGTGAAAAACTACCATGACAAAATATGGCCCGCAATCATGTTAGTTTTTGTTTTATTGTCCCCGTGAGCAACATACGTACATATGTATGCGTGTGCACAGCACATGTTTTATTATATTATTGTGACCTTGTGGGAAACATTATGTGAAAAGTGGAATACTGAGTATCTGTTTTCTAAAAATACGCTGGAATAATATATAACATTCTTGAATGGAAGAACATTTGGAAATCACCTGCCCCGATCTGTCTTCTCACTTCCAAATAATGTGTTTCAGTATTTATTCAAGAAAAAAAAAATATTGGTTGCCTAAGCAGCTGCAGATCACCTTGAATAGAAACATTCCAACTGTTTCAGAGAAAAAAAAATGGCACCATTTATGCTTAAGAAACAAAAGGGAAACCATCCTGAATTAATATATAATGAAGGAAATGGTAATTATCTGATCCAAAGGTTTCCTGAATCTCACAGTTCTTAGGTCTTTTGGAACTGCTTCATGCTGAGAACAGTACAAACAGAAAAGAATGTGAAACGAAGCCATGTTGAGGGCTCTGGGGTTTTACAAAAGTTACTGTCCCTTTTAAGAATGACTGAACCAAGCTTTGTTCTTCGGCTTCAGTGGCTAGCTCAGGCTCAGTTGCTTTTGAGTATGCGGTATTATTAGAAACATTATGGAGAGAACCAAATGCATCAGTCATAACTCTATGCAGCTCCTAAAATAGAGATGGGAAGCATCGCTGAATATTTCTTAGCTGAATATTGTCATAAGAGGTAAACGAGGTTTCAATCCTCTAAACAAATATAATCCTTCTTTAAAGACATATTAGCTTTTCTCACAGAAGCCAAACAGCCAGTTTAGTCATTTCACTTAGTCTTTATTTTTAAGTATCCTGCAATATAAGTCAATTAGGTGGATTTCCTTACTTGACAGAAATAGATGACACAGTAGATGTCCTTGGGCATATTCCATAAGCTCTTAAAATCATATTCTAGCTTAGCGACATAAAATCATTTTGGTTTTAATGTAAGAGTCAAAAAAAATGATACCTACCTGAGTAGTTCATTAAATATATCTGGTCTAGAAGCTAATCTTTCCTATTACTAGTCTGAGAACTTAGGAAGTACTTTGGGTCAAAATCCTTAAAGCTATATTTAATTGCAGAAGAAAATATACTTTACTTTGCTTACAGAAGTGTCGCTTAATTTGTTTTCCACGGATAATGTCTAAGTAATCTTAAAGCTAAAACAAAACAAAACAAAAACCAGATACAAATTGAATGCTTGTTCTAGGGGAACTGAGAGGATTATCAGCAAGATATTTTTGTATCAAGAACATCCTAAATCAAGCTAAATTCAAATTATAACTATTCCTCAAATAACAGCTTCAGTTCTATCTTTTCTTAAAACATTTCCTGATGACCCAGTCCTCATTAAACAATCACTTTTTGCATTACCATATCTGTTATGGTTTTTACATCTTAATCCTATGCAGTTTAAATGATAATTCAACTCCTCATCGTGACTGAGAAACTTTTTCGAAAATCAGTTTTATATTGAATTTTCTCTAGGAGATCCTCTGATCCCCAGGATTTAGCAAAATGTAGGAAGTACATCTATAATTTACAACTATGATTCAATCTCTATTCTTTTTACATGAAAAAAATGTTAATTCGAGCCATCAAACAAATTTCCTACTGCACAAGAATCACTAGGTGAATGGAAAACTTTCAGTTCACCAACTTCCAAAAAGCTTTTTAGAAAAGCTAAAGCTTCATTCTAGCTATTATTTCAGAATTTTCAGCAATATGAATTACCACATCACCTTGACCAAAAAATTTTCAGCTTACACTTTGAAATATTCAGTATCACTTTATTACCACCATGAATGAAATCTTTCTCATAGTTACCTTTTCATAGTCATCTTAAAAATATATTCACTACTGTCTGTTAGGAAATCCCAGTTCAGAGTATTTAGAAATCATTTCCTGGCAAATCAAATTATTATCTACATGTGATGGGATCCTTGCTTAGAGAAAACAATTATTCAGCAGAGTTAACTTTGAGATTCAATAGCTGTGCTTCAGTGATAGAGATCTATGGTAAAAATGGACCCAACCATTATAGCTATGACTTACGAGCTTGAGGAAAGTTGACACTGATGCAAAATATAAACTTCTCATTCAATACTTAGGAGGTACAAAACACTATCTTATCTTGAGTCCTAGGGGAGTCCTAGATGTGCACCATGAACGGCACATTCTTAAAACCAGCATATTGAGACTAATACAAGTGACGAAATTTATAAGAGAAACTACAAAAATCTAATGATTCTCAGCCTATTGTTAATGGCAGCGATCAAGCAGTTTGTATTTTTTGTGACATCTCCACCAAGAATCTAAAGACACACTCCTAATTTGTACCTGGCTTGTAGTCTTGGGTTATTCTGAAGTAGCTTAAACAAGTTCCTTAAGCTATCTGGACTTCAGTTGAATAAAAATTAAAATGAGGCAATCTCCTAGTGTTTACATAATTCTAATATTATATAATTCTAATCTTCACATAGAACTCAACATTAAGTGTATGCCCAGAGTACATGTTCCTGCAGTAAGAATCCACTTTATAATGTTAATCCACATTAACACCCCAGCGCCCATGAAACAGCAATACTCCGATATGCTGAACCAAGTTTCTGGATATTCATTACTTTGTTACTAATAGATAGTACTATAGCTTTTCATTCAGGAAAATTAAGTGAATAAAGCAAATGAAGCCAAACAAGTATTCTAATAATGCAGAAGTTGCTCTTCTAAAGTGATTAAAATGTGAAACTAGTATATTCTGCATATTTAGAAAACACATGTGATATGATTGTTTTTTCTTGTTTCTAAGAATATCTTTAAAGATTATGTAAGGCTAGTTGAGACTATTTCCAGCCCAAGTTATTATCAAGTTACAAACAGAACTTATGACAAAATAAATCATTCATTTTATTTACAGAATGGCTTTCATAACTTGTTCTAAGTGTACATTTTCCCTAAATGATTCAACCATTTGTGTACTCAACCATTTGTGTACCTAAAATAAATGAGTATTATTAACTGGGGGCATTCTTTTTTCATAAACTATAGCAGAGATTTCTAATAGACCTAAGAAAAATTTGGCAATTCTTTCATTTTCTAATAAACCTTTCTGCAGATATGTTATTATGTCTTCACAAAAACTTTCTAAATACTTACATATTCTTTCTGGGCAGATACTGCGAAGAGAAATATCACTTATGTTAGAAAGATTCTAATTTGCTTAAGGAGTGTCATACTTTTTTTTTTAAAGATTTTATTTATTTATTTGACATAGAGAGAGAGATCACAAGTAGGCAGAGAGGCAGGCAGAGAGAGAGCGGGAAGCAGGCTCCCCGCTGAGCAAAGAGCCCGATGCGGGGCTTGATCCCAGGACCCTGAGATCATGACCTGAGCCGAAGGCAGAGGCTTTAATCCACTGAGCCACCCAGGCACCCCAGGAGTGTCATACTTTTTGACTGTTTTTTCACTTTTTGTTTTTTTCTAGATTTGGCGAATGTATTTTCTCCAAAAGAAAAATGTTTTCCAATAAATATTTCAATCTACTGCAAATAAAATTTAAGAAAGAGGCTACAAACTGTACTAAAAAGCTTATCATTACCTTCTTTCTATAACATTTTCACTAGTGGGAGGAAAAAGGCCTCCAATTAAAATATTTCTTATATATGCTGAAGAATTATGCTGATTTCTAAGATATTATGAAACTCAGGATATTTTTATTTTAGTTTTATCATATTTTGTTGGTTTTTCTGACCTTGTCCACCTCTGTAAGTCTCTTCAGTAATTATTTTCAATTTACCCATTGGGAATGGGATCTGTTTCCTGAGAGGAACCTAACTAATGTACTCTTTATCTCTTAAAAGACAAACTAGGTCAAAATGGAATTCTGATTTGTAGGGAAGAAATTTATACTAAATTACACGGGACAGTTATATTACTCGGAAGTCTCTCAGTTCCAAATGTCATAAAACAACTTAAAATGACTTTTAAAGCCGCAATAAGACAAAAACAAAACAAACAATGAAATATATTGGCTCTTTTAGCTATTGCATGGTGTACTCACCCTTTCACTTCTGTTTTCAGTTGTTTGGCTTCACCTTCTGAATGACAGCCCTCACGTGTACATGGTCCATAAAGCTCACTGTCTAAAAAAGGAAAGAGACACTCAACCTCTCATCTCTCATATCAATCTCCTCAAAGGATTCCTAATTCACCATACTGGAGCTACATGCATACTCCTGCACCAGAACTTTGGTCCAGGAGAATAGTGTGCTCTAATTGACTGGTGTGAGTCAAGTATTAGAGTGCTTGTTCAGGAAGGGCAGTCCCCACAGGAAAGAGCTGGAGAAGACAAAAAAGGTAGTAGATATCTAAAATAATTTTGCAACTATAAATGTATTGTTATCGATATTCATTCATTCCTTTGTACATGTACCATATGAAACAAAAGCTGTATACCAGCAATAAAACAAGGGTCTTATTTGGGTATATGGAGAAAATACTTGGTATAGATGAAGACAGAAATAACAGAATGTGAGTTTAATACTGGAATGTTTTTTAATTTAATTTAATTTTTTCAGTGTTCCAAGATTCATTGTTTATGTACCATCAAGAACTTATGCTTCAAGGCTAAGATGGGAATTATGGAATTGTTTTGTAAGGTGGCTTGATTTACCTCCTTTCATTTCTTCCCTGTATCTCATGCTTGAAATGGAGATAATCATACATAGACTTGTGAAACATTGCCATGGTTTATTAGAACCTTTCTTCCATTAGGTTGAAGATACAGAGTTTAAATTAAAATATAAACAGAGAAACAAAACAAACAAATAAAACGTGTGGTGGTAGAAGTGTTGCTGGTGGTGGTACCAGAGAATGAATAATATGAAATCATTAGTTGATTTCAGATGAAAGTAAAATATTCAAGCCTGCCTCTGGCTATTTATACGAAGACAAATAATAGAGCTGACATTGCAAAAACGATACTTGCTTTTTCCAATCAGTAATGCCTGTACTATTCATTTATTAGAGTTCATTTTCCATCACTGAATAAAGAACAATTTATGTTTAAGTTGCTAAGGTTAGAAACTGTAGAAAGGCAATTATATTTCTGATTTGCAAATAACATGCCAGCGAAATTAAAGATGTTTCCATAGCTTAGTTTGTTAAGGTAGCTACATAAAATATCTTCATAGTGCAATGTGTTATATAATGTAATACATACACATCATATATATAGTACATAGTAGTATAGTATACTATGCTCTTTTATTTGTACATACCATACCATATATATTCTTACTGCTCAGTTTTCAACTGAATAAAAAATCACAAGGTTTTGCTTGAACATTTTTTTGTTTTTATTTTTATATGCCTTTATTGTATGCAGAATTTACTCTCTGGCTGTAAGTTTTTGTTTCTTCAGTTTCTTCTGGGATATTTTTCTTCTGTGCAACTTTTCTGGTTTAGGAACAATCTTTTCTTTTTCAGTACGGATCATCTCAATGTGGCAAGGAGAGCTCATGTATGGGTTAATCTGACTATGAGCCCTATAAGTTCTATGCTGCATGTTGGGGGCTCTGTTCACCAGGATGTGCTCAATGACCAGAGAATTTACATCTAACCTCTTAAGTTCATCATTACTCTCTGCATTTTTAAGCATGCACAGTAAAAATTCGGCATTCTTTTTGGGCCACCAAGACTGTGCAGCCCCACTCTCTGGCCTGGGCATACCTCTCAGTTTCACCAGTGTAGTGATGGAATGGCATACACGGCTTCTGCAAGGTGAAATCCTTCAGATACTTAGTGGCTTTTCAGATAGGCACATACCCTTGATGGCCTGGGCAGTTTCTGGTGTGTTCTTAAAGTGAACATAAAGATTTGAACGTCTTGATTTGTAAGATTTTGTAGGGTTTTCTGGATCAAGTAGATAGCAAACCATTTTCAGAGATCACCTCAGGCCACTTATGGAAGAGCTGCTTGAACATTTGATTACTGAGAATATATACATAGATAATCTGTTAAACTGAAGTAGTATTTTCCAATCTGAATAAAGAAAGATCTATTTGTTTTATGTGTTTAGATTTAGAAAGTATTGGAACTTATTTTGGTTATTTATCTAAATGTTACGCAGAAGTGGATCTTTTTGTGGTCACCACCTGTCATGAAATAGGTAAATTGACAACAGACAATATGAATGAAAGAATGGACTTCACTAGGAGAAATGTAAAAAGCAGGTATTCAATAAGAAGAGAAGGTACATTTCCCCCAGAGCTCTCATTAATCCCAAGTAGAAGCATACAAGATCAAGGAACTTTTTGGATATGCAGTAGTATATTTCACTTTTAATAGCAGAAGGGATATCCTTTGACCTTTACCTTCTTAGAAGATAACTTTTCCAGCAGGAGAATGATGAGATTACTGGGACTCCAAGGAGTCTCAGTTTTAATTCCAGCTGTTTAGAGTTGTGGCCTGGGAAAGACAACTACCTATTATCTGGAGTACTATGGGAGTCATGGGAAGATAGTTTCAGGAACAGCACCTCCTGCCAGGAGAAGGAAGGCACTAGACCTTAGAATAGCAGAGTTTGGGTGCATCTGCTTCTGTTGAGAAATGGGTCCTAGGTTGCAGGTGACTCATTGTTCAGGTAACAGAGTACTCTCCTGGAGTCATTCCCAGATAGTCCTGCTTGCCAAACTACTTAAAAATGTGAAGCAATTGTGATATTTTGATAAAGTTTGGGAGTAAAACTCACACACAGGCTTCTAATTGATTAGCATGATCTTTTCAGAGCTCAATGAAATCTGATATAAAATTTGTATTTAAAATATTCAAGAAAGATAGCAGTTATAGTGTCATTGTTTTTAATTTTCCCAACTGCTCTATAAAATCTGATAGGATAGAAGGACGAAGTCTTCTAATTCTGAAGTAAGGATATTGTTGGGGGAGCTGTAGATTCCTAAGGCATAGAGTCTTGTGGAAAGATATGAATGAGAAATGAGAAAGAAAACTTTGAAAATTTTACATTTCCCTGACACTTATTTGCTGATGGAAGCAACTCCTTCTCTTATCTACTTAAAAAAAAAAATTTTTTTTTGAGAGAGAACGAAAGAGAGAGAGAGAGTATGTGCACATGTGGGGGGTGCATGGAGGGGCAGAAGGAGAGAGAGAGAGAATCTGAAGCAGACTCCATACCCACACAGAGCCTGACCCAGGGCTTGATTCCACGATCCTGAGATCATGACCCGAGTCAAAACCAAGAGTTGGATGCTTAACCAACTGAGCCACCCAGGCACCCCTACCTAAAAAATATTTTCAATAATTACACTTTTGATGACTTTGTATAACCTCACATGAGCATCTTGATTCTGCCGTGAACCAATTCCTACCACTTCTTGGGCCTCTACACCAGTGTTTCTGAACCGGGGTGATTTTTGTCCCCTGGTCGACATCTGGCAACGTCTAGAGACATTTTTCGTTGTCACAACTGGGAAGGTAGGTGCTACTGGCATCTAATGAATAGAGGCCTGAGATGCTTCTAAACGTCTTAGGATGCATAGGATAATCCTTGACAAGAATGAATTATCTGGCCAAAAATCTCAGAGTGCTCAAGTTGAAAAATCTTGCTCAACTATAGTAAGAATTCCTGTATTAGTTTTCTATAGTGGGAAACAAATTACCACTAACGGACGCTTAAAACAATGTAACAGTATCTGTTTATTATCTCACAGTTTCTAAGGTTTAAAAGTCTGGATGTGGATTAGCTGGGTTCTTGGTTTTCTGCTTAGGGTTTCACAAGACTGTAATCATGGTGCTGGCTCAACCACATTCTCATATGGATGCTCAGCTGGGGAATGATAGGCTTCCAAACTCCCTCAGGTTGCCGGCAAAATTCATTTCATAATGGCTGTGGAATCTATGGCAAAAAATGGAGGAAGTGAAGGAGGGAGAGGTAGAGAGGGGAAGAGACTGATAGGAAGGGAGAGAGAATGCCTCTTCTTCTTTGAGTCCTAACTTTAAAGAAAACCCTGTGCCCTCTTATAAAGGGCACTCAATAAGACAGGGTAATTTGAAGTCAATCAATGATTAAGGACCTTAACCGCACCTGTAAAATCCCTTCTCCTTTGCCATAAAGCATGACAGCGGTATCTTATCACCTTTGCCATATTCAGTTGCTTTGAGGCAAGTTATAGATTCCACCACTATTCAAGGCAAGGAAATTATACATGGGCACTGGAGGTCACCTATGGCTGTGGTCAACACAGTTCCTGTCAAAACCAGGAATGAAAAAGAGTCCAGCTTCAAGAGGAGATAGTAATTCTGAACCCATCCTATGGTTATTTCAGAATGATTAGAGGGGAAATAGATTTTAACTGACAGATTCCTTGTATTGTTTCCCTGGCTTGTGAAGTGAGAGTCATTATGGCAGGCAGGGACAAGTAAAAACCCTTGGAAGTACCACCAATTCCTATCAAAATAGTAAATCAAAACAATATAGCTTCATTAGGGCAAATGTAGAGTATAGAACTGCCATCGAAATCTGAAGGATGCAGGGATGGTGAATCCTGTCACATCCTCATTTATATCACCTGCTTGGCCTGTGCAAAGTCCAATGTACTTGGGAAGTTGATAGTAGGTTTTCATAAACTGAATGAGATGACAATGCCAATTGCAGCTGCCATACTGGATACAATATTTTATTGGGGAGACTACTCATAACGCTGGCACCTGGTATGTAGTGACAGACTTGCCAAATGCAGTTGGTTATATTCCCATAAGTAAGGAAAATCAGAAGCAGTTTCCACTTATGTAGCAACGACAATAATATACCTTTATTGTCTTGGTCTTTCTGTTATAATATTATGTAGAGGACTCTTGGTCCTCTTGATATCCCTTATAACATCTTGTTGATTCATTACACTGTTTTATGTTAGTTGGATCCAGTAATGAGTAAGTAGCAAGAATCCTACATGACTTAATGTTAGATATGTTTCCCAGAGTGTGGTAATTAAACCCCCCCAAATTTAAGACTTATCCATGGTATAGAGCATTTAGAGATGTTGCCTATTAAAGTAAGGGAAATCCTGCTTTGCTTTACATTACCCCTCGAAAGAAAGAGGCACAGTGTTCCATGAGACTTCTTGAATTTCACAAGCAGAAAATCCTACATTTGATTATTCTGCTGTGCCTATTTTTTAGATAACCCCTATGGAGGACAATTATGATTGAAACCTGGAGCACAAATTTCTGCAGCAGGTCCAGACTGTAGTCAAGATACCCTACCACTTGGATCCAAAAATATTGGAAGATCTAAGGCAAAGAATTATACTGTAGGAGTATCTAGAAAACCCCAAAGAAGAATTAGAACACAGACTCCTAGAGTTACTACTTTACTCGTCTTATGGCCAGTTAATATAGAAAAAAAAAGCAGTGGCACCGTATGTGGGTAAACCCTCCTGATATTCTGTCCCAGGCTGAGTTCCATGGCTTTCATCCCACTTAGCAGGGATCTTATACTTAAATACCGAAGGGAAACTTTCCCAGTTGGCATAATTTTTGTGGTAAATATGGTTGGTAATTACATAATATGAAAGAAGTTTGCTTGAGTATGTAACCTGTCAGTAGCAGAGGCAAATGCCAACCCCTGATATATCACCATTCTCTGGGGGAAAAAAAACCGGCTTGACAGTGGTAGGGTTGTTGGGTTTGACATCTCCTCTCACAGAGACATGGCACTTTGCTGCTACCAGAAAACATACACATTCTGGGTATGGATTTGACTGCTGTAGTGGTTCTGTCAATATTACTTTTTTTTTTTCCACTTATGAATGCTTTATACACAGCCACGGCATCTCTTATATTAGTACCTTTGACCAGAGAACATGCTTTTTTACAAAAGAAAGTGAGAATACCTGCTGTGACCAATGCTCTATATTTCAGTTTGTTTAGTGTAATACATTTGCTGTCAACCTGAGATGATGTCATATCCTGATGGCAATTTGTGAATCATCTGTGATTGAGACATAAATGTTTCACTACACAAAGGAGAGAGTGGCTACTGAAGGATAAGGTGCATAGATGGCTACAATTATCTTCCACTTGTCCCTCAGAACTACTTTCTACCATTTTCCCTTTTGCTCTCTTCCTTGGGAAACTGACATGTATGGGCTATATGAAAGGGCTCCCATGTCATCTGGTTTCAATTCTGATTCAGTCAACAGTGAGCCCTGCAAAGAGAGCAGAGGGAAGGAAGATGATTACTGAGCAATATCAGGATGTATCTCATCCTGATTTCTTCCCTTTTGCTCTTGTTAGTTTGGCTCTATCCTTTTGCTGAAGGTCATAATTTCGCTCTCTTTTGGTCCTTTCTATATCATTTTGTTGGATTTAGGTAACTGCTCCCTGCCTTCATCCATTTGGGCTTTGGGTTATTAGCACCACTTTATTTTTCTAATTTCTATTAGTCACTCTGTCTCCTCATCCATTTGGGTTTAAATGTGGTAACTGTCCACCATTACTAGTCCTGTGGTACTGCACTGTCCCTTGTGGTACACTTTGTGCCCAAAGTGTTGTAGACAGGGCCTTGTTAATTATTATTGCATTATCCTACTTTGAGCCTGATACCTATTTTCTATGGTGGTCCTGACTTTTACAATGGCAGAGGCCAGATTACAACTGAAAGAAGGATAGAGACAGTATTTTATAGCTCATTCTGATATTGCTCTTCAAGAAGGAGCTGGAATCTAGGAAACTATTGAGATATACCTCTTAATTTTGGAGAAAGAGAATCAATAATACACAATCAATTAATATTTCTTGTGGATTTGAATAGACAAACCAAACAGAAAGAAATATGGCAGTTTCAAGAGAAAAATACAAAAAGAATCAGCATGATATATTCAAAGCACTACTGAGAGAACTTCAAGGTGATGTAACATTAAGTAGGAGGAAAAATGGATATTACAAGAATAGGAAAGACAGATATTAACTGAACTTTAAAGGATTATAAACAAGGAGAGGACAGGAAAAGAAGAAGTGGGACAGAAAGTAAAAGAAAAACAAAAACAAAAATCTATCAGAAAGATATACTACTTATATCCTGTCATATTCAAGTTTCTAGACAAAGGTATTCTCTTGAAAAGTTAATGCCATAATGACGTCCTTCCTTGGACTCCAGGGATATAGGCTTAAGGCACATTTTAAGAAGTTTAATTTCACTAATCTACTAATGGAGATACTTCCTTTGGAATAAATTTAGGGACAAAAAGAATCCTTATCACAGAGACTTTAATGGTCTAAGCAATTTTTCCTCTGAAAGAGGCAGGGACTATAGCTACCATGAGTTAGAATTTAAAATGTTTGCTCACAAAAAAATACTGGAGGCTCAAAGAAGAAATGGAAATCAGAAGATTTTGAAAAGTATTGTTTGTAGTTTGAACTGCCACAGGAATGAATAAATAAGCACCACAAGATACTAAAAATCTTAAATGACACTGAAAATATGGACCATGGATACAGGTAGATTTCTACCCAATCCCCAAACCACCTCTAGATGTGGTAAACACAGAAAATTAAATTTTTTAAGACTTTGCCCAATTAAGTTTGTGCGCACAGATCACAGACTATAGATTGGGTAACTATATATTCTGCTTTACCTAGGACAGTTCCGCTGTATCTTTGTCTTTCCAGAATCCTGCCTATTTTAGCATTTGTTCCCTCCAGCTCATTCTTTCTCAAAAGTGACTCAATTTGGGAGATAAGTTATATGGGCATTCTAACTATAAAAATCTAGCACAGAATGACTGACATTCAGGTCAAAATGTTTTCTCCTTTGTACTTATGCTTCTTTCTGTGAACATCACTGAGCTACTCTTAGGATCTTTGGCAATGCTAAAGATTTGGTCCAGAACTATAAACTTGTTTGGGATGATGGCACAAGGAACTAGATTTTACTGTTTCTAGAAATGACACAAGTATATATATGCTTAAGCTTCAAAGGAATATGACTTCTTGTTTTTAGGGTTAGATTTTGCCTCCTCTATTTTATGGGGAAAAAACAAACAAACCCTTATAGTTTCCACTCCTATGTGGGCTTCAAATAGCATTAATTCCTTCTCCCTCTTGTCTGTCCATTATATATGTATGTGTGTATGCATGTATCAATCTATCATCTATTTTCTTTATATCATCATCAATAGCCTTTATTGGGGGATCATAGATGAAGATCTTTTTCTTTGTACAGGTGTGGCTCCTACACATGGGAAAGCCCATGTGAAGCTACCTTGACTATTCTGGTAGAATTGCACAGTAGAGCAATCCAATTGGTAGCACTGGCTTAGCTCCTGGGAGAGCAGCAGGATAGTAGTGATGGCAAATTTAAAACAGAAAAATGCCATTTTTGAAATGTGGACATGTTCTAGTTGAACATAACTATAACTTCAGAAAGACATTTTTGTTGTTGTTGTTTTAAATTCACAGTAATTGAACTTCTTGTATGTTGACTTTCCTCTCCACGGGTTAAGCCAGCATGGCCATTTTGAAAGATTTACTCTTCTGTGACCTGAAGACCAACAGACATTTCAAACAATGGGCTCAGAGGCAAAGCATACTGTGTATGGAAAAACGACTAAAACATCCTGAAAGGATTTCCAGTGCGGGGCCTTTGGAGAATTATTCTAGTTCTGTACATGCTTCCCTGAAAAGACTCAGATTTGAACACAGAGAAACAAAGAAAAACTGAAACAAATCCTTTTGTTAAGAGATTAATTTAAACTATCATCTGAGGGTTTCTTGTGCTTTTTTTCATTTTTGTTTTGCTGGTTTTGTTTTATTTTACTTTACTTTTCTCTCCCATACTTGTATTAACATTGAAGAATTGAATTAAACCAGTTCATCAAATATATTAATCTTGGAGAGAGCCTTGGGCAAATGGTGAAGGAACTCTTGCCTTTGAGGAACATCTTGAGCTCCTTACTTGATGTATAGCTTTCCCTTCCCCATTTGCCCACTCCCCAATTCCTTTCTATCTTTTAGTTAATTATTTCCTAATTGCCAAATTTAATGTATCATCCTAGTGTTTATTTTTTCCCTCCCTGTGGCCCTGAATGGAAAGTATCCTTCCTCCCTTGATTTCCACCACAGATATCAGCCAATGTCTGACTTTTTTTTTTGGTCTCCTTATCTCCATGATGGGATTATCTTCCACTCCCTACCCATTAAGCAATTTTTCCTAATGTTATCATTCCTTCTCTTCCCAGCTATACTGACTGGGACAATGACATCTCGAAACTTGAATCTTTACTGAATTAAGTTTATATTTTAAATATACAAAACAAAACGTGTGGGCAACAAAGCTTCACTTCCTGTCCTGCTAGTTTCATATCACTTCCATCCACCACAGAAAATCAATTTGACCAGTTTTTGGTCCATTATTTACTTTTACAAAAATAAGAAAATACATATATATTATTTACTTTTACTTAAAAAAATGATGGCATACTGCATATATTCTTTTGTATCATGGTTTCCTTATTCCATTAAAAATATATTCTGTCAATGACTCCATAGCAATTCAGTAAATATATATATTTTTAATTTTTATAGCTCCATAGGATTCTGTCTTGTTTCAATCCTCAGTTTTACCTGACCTAAATTAAAGGAGATAAAAACACCTTCATATATGAAATGATGACATATTTTTTCTACCTAAGATATTAGTTGGGAATTTTAGGCTTTGCTTTTTCTTTTCCCCATGTAAATTTCCCATGTTATCAGAAGTTACCACGATATGCCGTCGCCTTCGTAATCACCATTTTCACCAAAGCAACTAAGGATCAAAGCTCTTTGATTACCCAATATCTTGTTTTCCATCTATAACACTTCATCTTATACCACCACTGGTGATAATTTTGGTAATCATGATATCTCACATGCCATGACTTCTTGTATCCTATCCTCCAAATAAAGTTTGTGATTTCTTTTGCTAGACACACTATTAGTCCAGGAGCAATCTGTGTTAATTCACAGATTTAACCAAAAGTTTTGTCACCCTCTAAAGCATACTAAGACAGGGGAAAACAATGGCATGTCCCTTTGATGCCTATATTTTAATGTAGCTTTATAGTGAAAGTATGCAGGATTTGTGTGTGTGTATATGTTTAGGGCTGTCCTTCCTTTCTTTCTTTCTTTTTTTTCTTCTTTTTAAAAGATTTTATTTATTTAATTGACAGAGAGAGACACACACAGTGAGAGAGGGAACATAAGCAGGAGGGGTGGGAGAGGGAGAAGCAGTTTTCCCGCTGAGCAGGAGCCGATGTGGAGCTCGATCCCAATCCCCGGGAATCATGACCTGAGCCAAAGGCAGATACTTAAGGACTGAGCCACCCAGGTGCCCCTAGGCCTGTCCTTTCTTATGTCTTTGTTTCTATTCCCTTATTGGCCATTAAATTCAAGACTCCTGGGTATTCTACTTTGAGGTAAAATGGTTGCTGCAGGCCAATGACCTAGCTAAAACAACTGTGAAAAGCCAACTAAGTTTAAAACATCCCACATTTTAGAAAGCATTTGAGGGCTATGAAAGGAATGAGGAATAGAATATAAGAAATTTCAAAAACAGAAAAGACTTTCTGAAGTAAAATGATAATGCTAACTACTGCCATCCATCTGTTTCCTTCCTGAGGACATGTGTTAATCCTTGGTATAGACTGATAGTCTGGCTTGGACTTGAGAACATACTTTCACTCAGAATAATTACTTAAATAAGATATAAGTTTGTTAGTGGGACAGTGAGGAATCTCACCTAATAAAAATAGAAGATGTAAATATCAGTTTTATCTTGCTAAAATGATTAGTTGGGTGATATTGCAGGTTCTTTTCCAAAGGCTTGGCCAACCGAGAGTGATATATTAGAAAATTGAGTCTAGAAGTACATTACAGAGTGGATTTTAGTTGAGATCATTTAATTTTAAAGAAAAACTAAGTACTACTTAAAAAAAAAAAGTATAGACTGGGGGTATCAGGGTGGCTCAGTTGGTTAAGCATCTGACTCGATTTTGGCTCAGGTCATGATCTCAAGATTGTGAGATGGAGCCCCATGTCCAGCTCTGCATTGAGCGTGAAGCCTGCTTAAGATTCTGTCTCCCTCTCTCTGTCCCTCCCCCAGCTCTCACACTCTCTCTTTCTCTTTCTCTCTCAAAAGAAAAAAAAAAGTATAGACTGTTGGAATAGTACTTATTTCAATGAACTCAAGTTGAGACATAATCTTTCTTTTGAGGCTTTCTGTACCCGATTTTTTTTCAATGCCATATTCACAAATGCTCTGTGACCATTCCAGACTTTGGCAACCCAATGTTGGTAATCCTTTAAACAATTATAGTCAATATTTATCTTTCTTGGGAACAAAAGTTAAGTGTCAAAACCTCATTGAAGTAATTAAAAATTTTCTAAGCTTTAAACAGATTTCTGTATCAATTTTTGTTGGAGCCAGAATTACTGATTTTACTAGCTGAGTTCCTCAAATCTATCGAAGACTAAAAGCAGATTAAATATGTTAACTATGTAAGAGATAAATATGAGTCATTTACAAATTCAGTTTATTAAAATGTAAAAGAAAAATTTCCAAAGAATGTATTCTTCTAATATAAAGCTGAAACCTATTTTTCTTTCAAATTGAAAAATTTTAATGACTTTTACTTCCCTAAAAATTGCATTATATAAAAATATAAGAATTCTTCAACAGTATTGAAAATGATTCTCAAGAACTCTTTTTTTTTTTTAAAGATTTTATTTATTTATTTGACAGAGAGAGATCACAAGTAGGCAGAGAGGCAGGCGGGGGGGGGGGGGAAGCAGGCTCCCCGCTGAGCAGAGAGCCTGATGCGGGGCTCGATCCCAGAACCCTGAGATTGATCCCAGGATCCAGAGATCATGACCTGAGCTGAAGGCAGAGGCTTTAACCCACTGAGCCACCCAGGAGCTCCCTCAAGAACTCTTATTAAAAAAAAAACCTCACATTTGAAATAACACTAGAAATGACATAGCACTTATAAGTAATAAATCATAGAAATATAATAAAAACTTCCTTTATCAGAAAAATGGCATTGAATTTCTTTTGAAATATTTTTAAAATATATTTTTGTCATTAACTTTATAATAAATAGACACAATGATTATTAAACTTTGGATGTTAAAAGTATTAAGGAGGGGCACCTGGGTGGCTCAGTTGGTTAAGTGTCTGACTCTTGATTTCAGTTCAGGTCATGGTGTCAGGGTCATGAGATGGAGCCCAGAGTCAGGTTCCATACTCAGTGGGGAGTTCGCTGGAGATTCTCTCTCCCTCTCTCCCCTCCATCTTCCCCCGCATGCACACACTTTCTCTCTCTCTCAAAATAAATAAATAAATCTTAAAAAAAAAAAAAAGAGTATTAAGGAATACAGATTCTTATAATGCAAATAATGGGAAATCACACACTTTCCCTAAAATGAAATCCAGAGAAACAGTAGTATTTTCTTCTGGAAGAAATTTACTTAGGCTTTATTTTGTCCTTCTGCCTGATTATATAAACTAGATCATAGTGCTACTCAAACTAAGGTAGTGTTATATATAATCATAACTGAAGCCATTTTATTTTCTATTTCATTGGTCACATAAAATCAAACTTAAGGAGCTTGTCTGTACACTCTGTTAGCTATGAGAAAGAAGTGGTTATATCAAAGCTAAACAGACATTATAAAAATATCTCAAAATTCTGGGAGCCTGGGTGGCTCAGTCATTAAGCATCTGCCTTCGGCTCAGGTCATGATCCCAGGGTCCTGGCATCCAGCCCCGCATTGATGGGAAGCCTGCTTGGTGGGAAGCCTGCTTCGCCCTCTCCCTCTCCCCCTGCTATGTTCCCTCTCTCACTGTGTTTCTCTCTCTCAAATAAATAAATAAAATCTTAAAAAAAATCTCAAAATTCATGAATGCTGGGTTACTGGTGATATCACCACAATTCAAAGATCTTATATGCATGTGCCTCTTCAATACAGAACAATATTCTTTCACACCAATTCATTTCCTATGCTAAGTCTAAAGATAGCTTTAAGTTGAAGTAAAAATTTTATATACTTAAATTTTAAATATCTACAAAATATACATTTATATGAGTGTCTACTCAGGCAAGGCAGCAGTAAGACATATTTGCTTTTTAAAATGGTAATATATGATATGTGATTTCTGTGGCTGTTGGAGTCTTTGGTAGTTTTATTATGTCTTACAATGCCTTGGTTAAAAGGCATTAAAGCCCAAGATGCAATTTTAAAACCATAATAAATGTGCACTGTAATATGGAACCTGAGTAATTAAACAGAATTCTAGCACCCTTAGAATAATTTGTCAATATTATTGCTTTACATGGGATACATGCACTGCAGAGAATGTTTACAGAAAGTACAGATGCAGTGCCTCTCAAGCACTCATTACACTTATTTTTTTAATATCCCTGCAGGTTAAATGCTATCAATTTCATTATTCATTTGGAAAAACTTAGGTGTCTTGTTCAGATCATGATTAAACCATGCTATAAAGCATCTTGCTCTATTGTACATGGAGTAGTAATACATTGGATTTGTCCCCACGGTGAGAGACAATGCACATGTGAATGCCCTAAAGTAGTCTTTTGAGAGAATGTTATACTTATTCCTAACACTGGAATTAAGAATTTTTTATTTGTTTATCTATTTATTTAGGTGTTTATGCTATCAATCTTTAATTATATGTAGATAGAGCAACTTGTAGTTTAGGCATGAGTCTCCCTTTGACTCCCAGTTTTCACACTAGAGAAATAACCTTGCCACTGTTACCTTACTGTTAAACCATATGGGATTCTCTGAATGAGTGACATAAAATCTCTGCTCTGTGGTTACTTGCCAGAGAGGAGATATTGGAGTTATTTATTGCAGGGACATTGTTGATGATAGTGTTCTATACATCACAATGTATAGTTCTTGTGAGGATTCATGGGACGAGATTCAGTGAGGTCTTAGAAATGGGAATAGACTTCCCTAACTTTGTCTTAACTTTGAGCACAGCGAATCATGTAGCTGAAGATCTTTCTCCCTTGACTGTGATTGCTAGAAGTTCAGAGCAAATTTGTGGCCCAATTCTAACAAGTCTGTAGGACCTTATGGCATGTGCTTTATCCCTGGCTTCATTTTATTTCTCTTACCATTAATACACTTCACTGCTATTTCCACAGTTATTTATATTGTTGTGCTGTTTGTGTTTTATGCTGTCTAGATATGTCATAAATATAACTATACTCAGATTCATTTCACAGAAAATTTGAGGCAGTTTTCTTATAATACACTCAATATAGTAAAAAAAAAATCATAGCAAAAGATACATTATCATGAGGAATAGGAGTGTGACTTAAGCAAATACATAGATATGTGTCAAATGAAATTTTTAAAATTGGGCTACACATTTGGTTCAGTACCTTCTGTGGGCAAAAGAAAAAAGATATATAATTAATTACAAAATTCACATTGTCAATGAAGGAAGATATTTTTTTAAAAGAAGAATACTGGTTCCAGATATGTCATTTTTTCCTAAAACTTAAGTTTAAAAGAAAAACATTGTAATGATATTCAACTCTCAAGAGTAATTACTAGCAATGATTTACACTAATCAAATAATTCTCACATGCTAATAAAATATTATATAAAAAAACATACTAAGAAAAGAAACTGTGAGTATCTTATTTTATAATTACTAGGTAAAGTGTAGATACTTTGCTCTAATTGTCAAATTAACTCATATTCAAGGAATATAAAAATATGTTTCTTTCAACATGATTATAAGCCTCGCAGGTATACCTTAAGAAAGACCTTACTTTATAAAGAGTTTTGACAACACTACATGGCCTCACATAATAACATGGTCCTGGAAGATTTAGGCTACTTACTCCTCATCTTTAATACCTTCTCACTCCTCATCCAAGTTTGACAATGAATGTATTAAAGATGCATGTGCATATGGGAATTTAATGTGATTTAGGTGGCATTTAAAATATGTGGAGAAGTGTGGACTAATTAAAAAATAACTTGGGAAAAAATGACCAGTTCCAAAAAAAAGTTAATTTCTAAATTTTACTATCCATAAAAAATAAAAAAAATAGAGAATATATTTATGATGTTGAAGCACATAAATTCTTTTTTAAAAAAGATTTTATTTATTTGAGAGAGAGAGAGCAGGGGAAGGAGCAGAGGAAAGGGGAGAGGGTGATAATCTCTAGCAGACTCCCCACTGGGAAGACATGGGGCTCAATCCCAAGACCTGAGATCATGACCTGAACTGAAACCAAGCGTAGGACACTTAACAGATTGAGCCACCCAGGTGTCCCAAGGCATATAAATTCGATAAAATATATCTACAAAAACTCATTTGTGGGGCTCCTGGGTGGCTCAATGGGTTAAAGCCTCTGCCTTTGGCTCAGGTCATGATCTCAGGGTCCTGGGATGGAGCCCTACATCGGGCTCTCTGCTCAGCGGGGAGCCTGATTCCCCCTATCTCTCTGCCTGCCTCTCTGCCTACTTGTGATCTCTCTCTCTCTGTGAAATAAATAAATAAAATCTTTAAAAAAAAACTCATTTGCTAGACATTATCAAATGATAATATTTACATAAAAGCTCATGATAAACATATTTCAAAGTAAAATAGCAGATTGGGAGAAAATATTTGCAACACATTTAAAATGTCACTGTTTTAGTCCACTTGGGGTGTTGTAACAAAATACCATAGACTGAGTGTCTTATAAATAACAGAAATTTATTTCTCTCTGTTTTGATGACTAAAAGCCCAAAATCAAGGCACCTACAGATTCGATATCTGCTGAGAACTTGCTTCCTGGTTCACTAATGTAGTCTGTTCTATATGTCCTCTTGTGGAAGAAGTGGGCAAGGGAGCTCTAAGGGCTTTCTTCCGTGGGGGCTCTAATCCTATTAATGAGGGCTTTATCTGGAAGACCTCTCACCTGCCAAAGGCCCTACTTCCTAGTATCATCACATTGGGGGTTAGCTTCCAATGAATTTTGGGGGAACACATCAGTTTATAAGCAGCCACCAAATCAAAGACATCTCTGACACCTTAACTAACGAAGCACATACCCACCCCCAGCCCATCCATCTTTCATTCTTTATCTTGCTCTATGTTGTTTATAGTACTTACTTTTGCCCGGCATAATATTTCGTATGAATCTGTTAGTAAGTACATTGCCTATAGATAATCTGCCATTAAAATACAACGTCTGTGAAGGAAGAAAGGGTTTTTCATTCTTCCAGAACACGGTCTTAGTCATATTGGTAAGCATGTTACATACTGTATATTATGTTTGCCCCAACTTTTTTGTGCTTTTCTCATACCTATTATTCCCCAAACCCCCTTGCAACTAGAGTTGCAGCCTAGGTTTTGCCAAAACAGACACTTGTTGATGTTTGGAAAGGAGAAGGGAAGCAGAAGTCAGTATTGCTTATGCCACAGAAGTGAGCAGGACACAGGCTTTCGTGGGTAACCAAGGAGAACTCTTGCCAGCAGGTTCAGAGAGTTTTATATATCACTTACTTTGGTAGTGTAGGCACCTGGTATCACTGGTGGCAATTTCTGATTATTTCTGCACTGTTTTAAAGAATACTGTTTTAAAGAATACTGTGGTGGCTTCCCTGACCCTCTTTCTGCCAACAGTTCCAACTTTTTCAGCTTCCAATTTCTTATATGAAGTTATTTTTTGGTATAAAATACCTGGAAGTCACCACTTTCCTGGCTGAATATTCTCTGCAGTCTTCATTTATTTGAAACAGGGAGATTTTTGTTGGCCATAATGGTTTCTTCTCCTGGAGAGACTGCTCAACAGGCCACTCAAACACAGTCTCCCCTGTGGTAGGCAAGGAAGAACATGTTCTCATGCAGAGCCCCCACTGGCCAAGCAAATGTCAAAAAGTGCCTATTCCTACAGTCATTAAACATACAACCAAGCCTATGAAACCCATACAGAGCTCTGTACCCATCTTAAATTAAGGTTTAGTGATGCCACAGGGCTCGAACTTGAAAACTGTACTCACAAGCCAAACGCTATAATATGACCTTTTCTGTCCTCGTTAGAATAGTGGCAGAAATCTATTCAGGTTGGGTGTTAGAGGACACCCAGTTCAGTATATTTTTGGTATTTACTGGAAAAACACACCCCCCACACACACACATGCACTTACATACACATATATATTTGTAATCTGCAATTGTATAACAAATATGCCAAAACAAATAGTTGTTTGCCACTCCTCTCAGATTCACCTCAATACTCAAGTTGGTAAAATGAAGCACTATCTAGACGCTTAAGTTAAACACTTTACAGTCATTTCTTAGCCCTTCTTTTCCTTCACCCCTGCATTTTTTTTTCAGTCAATTATATTAGTTCTACTTCTGAAATAAGATATCTTAAATCCATGTGCTTCTTCCTTTCTTACTCTTCCCACTTCAGTGCCTGGAATACTATCATTTCTCTGTGAGATTACTGCTGAGCCTTTGGCCTGAACTTCCCACTCCTGCCACGGCCTGTCCTTCACAATGATATTAATGTATACACACACCCACACACATACACACACACTATATTAAATATATACAAATCTACATATGAATATATGTAAATATATTAATAGGTATATGAACCATACATATAAACATATAATAATGTTAGTATACTATATATAATAAATAACATTATATATACATATATATGACTAGTTGGTAATCTTTAGTGCTCAGATTTCATTGCAAAAATTCTGGATCAAAGACTCTTTTTTAAAAACTGAGGAATTTGACTACACTGGATCCATCTTCTCCCATAGCCACAAGACATGCGTTTTTTTAGCCACAGGACTGAGGAATTTGACTACACTGGATCCATCTTCTCCCATAGCCACAGGACATGCCAATGTGTCAAGCCTTCCTTATGGTATTCTAACTCTGAGGACAGGTATCAGATGCCAATTTTTATTCTTTATACTTAGGCTTCCATTTTCCTCATAGTAAAATAAAGAGAAAAAAAAAGGTTTCCTGCACGACAAACAAATCTCTATCAAAAAAATATAAAATAAAAATACACCTAAAGCATAGCATGATTCTAAAAAAAAGTTGAGGGAAACTACATATCTCTTTGTAAGTGAAGAATATCCTTACATATTTAATACCCAACTTTAAAACATTCATAGTTCAGATAATAAAATTTAAGGTGCCATTATAATACCTCAGCTGTAGGTATTTGAGTATGAAACTACCACTCTAATAATAATATTTTGTCCATAATAAAGACATGCATAATGCTTTATGGTTTAAGAATCCCATTAAACACAGTATCTCATTTGATCCTTACAACACTGCCAAGAAGAGAGTGTTGAAGATGAAGGAAGAGCTAGTCAGAGAGGCTGATTTGTGCAAGTGCATACAGTTTAATGATGAAGCAGGGAATAAATCTTAGTCTTTGGACTGTAAGACCTGAATTTTTTCTAACCCAGGGCATACACATCCTATAACATCTCAGTATAAAGTGATTTAACATATCTATCTCATTTGCTTATCATATTCACATTGATAGCTTGGAGTTCTTCGATCAGAGAATATGAGTGTATTTCTGTAGATCATGATCCTTTAACTTAAAGGAGACAGTTTGGTTTATCAAGAGAATTCAGTCTTTGGTTTACATTCCACTTCTGACATCTACCACCTTTGTGGTAACTAAAACATGATATAGGTTCATGAATTAAACTTACTTTGCAAGGTTATAGATAGGAGAAAATGAGATAATATACATGAAGTGTCTTGCATAGAATTTTGCTTAATACATGTTAGTGCTATTCCTCTTTCCTCCATAGGGTTAGCCACCTTGCCTCCTCCACCCAATCCATGCTGGGCAAGCACATCATATAAACCAGACCACTGTGTGCCTGCTCAGACCATTGCTCCAACAATGCCCAATAACCCTCTAGCCATGTCTTAGTTTTTGCTCTAGAAAAAAATAAAGTTCAACAAGTAATAGGTGTAAAGTGATGTATAAGAGATGGCCTTTGGCTATTCCCTATCACCAGGAAAAATCAGCATTTAGCTCTAGATATCTCTCAATACTAAGACCTGGAAGCTTCTTCCCTAGTAGCAACCTCTATCCTAAACAAATTGTCGTGGTATCTGGAATCCAAAATTTATCCCTGACATTACCGATTTTTATTATCTAATCAACTGCTCATTAAAATAAAATTATAGGTATATAACATAGGTATACACACACAAAAATTAGGAGGCATTCTTTATTTCCTTCTTTGTTGAAAATTAATTTGAATTTAAAATTATAACTTCAAATTCATGTTCAGAAATTTGGTGATCTGTTTACCGAATTTGTTTTTGGAAAACTTAGGCCACAATTAAAACATATTATAGTGTTATCAGAGAGGATAATGGAACTGAGGTAAGAATAGAAAAAGCTGTTGCATGGATTATAAGAATGGAGATCTGTACCACAGTTTTATTTATCAACAAAAAGCTATGCTTCACGATCCATAATTTTAAAAAAAGATTAAGAAAGTTAATCACTGAATAGGACAAATGTATTTCATATCTTTATACATTGGAATGGAATTTGATAAGAGGGTAGTAAACTCATTTTAGAACTCTCCAAATTAAAATAAAAGCATCTAATTTAGAAAACCATGGTAAACAATTAAAATTGCATTTTTCTTTTTCAAAGAACTAACTTGAGATGTCACTATGTGTTTGCAATTTCTTTTCAAAATAGGTGTGTCAATTTACTCCTATTTTTCTTCTTGTATCTAAAAATGCAAATAGGTAAGGTGCATTTAAAAAAAAATTTCTTTGAGAGGGGAAAAAAAGAACATTTCTCAGAGAAGATTTTGATTGAAAATAGCCTTTGCTTATTCACCAAAGTATATTCTCAGCAAGCTTTTTTTTTTTTTTTTCCTTAAGCCCATTTAGAAATACTACCTTAAAGAGTGATATTTCAGGAGAAGCTCTTTCTGAGTTGACAAGCCGCCACTATCCCTTCTCACTAAACACTCTACTTTTCATTTCTTGCTATGACAATGGTGTTAAAATCTCCAAGATGGTGTTTAGGCTGCTCTCAAACTATTCCATCAATTTGGGAGCCTTAAATGCTTTTCTAAGGAAACAAAGTTGATAAGGCTTTTGAGCTTGAAAAGAACATTGTGTGTGAGTTTCCACTGAAAAAATGCATAGATAGGTTTATGTGGCATGCTAGGTTTACCTCATTTTATTGCTGTAATGAAAAATTCAGAAATTTTACATAAAGTAAAACCTAGCATTTAAGTTTCCAGATTTCACTTTATGTAATATAATAATAAAAACAAACAGAGACAATGTCAAAGGTCAGAGTATGGAAACCAGTGGCTGGGAGATCTGCTGTGTTTCACACGATGTGCATTAGTGACTATGCTGAAGTCATTGCCTTCCCCAGGAAACTGTCTAACATGCACAACCATCCTGCAACCATACTCCCAACTCCACACAACCTATAAAGCTCTGTCACCTTCCCAGGTCCCTGGCCCAGACCTAACCCCTCTTGCACCACTTGCAGGACTGTGCATCTCATGAAGGCTACCTGCACAGCTTCTATACCTCAGGAGAACTAGGAGGACAAGCCCTCCGACTGGGCTAGGACCTTGGAAGCACCATTCTTTGAGACAAGGGTCTGTATGTTTTCTCTGAGTTGTACTAGTCAACCAATATTTTTGTATGTTCTATGTTTTCTTAGATTTTATTTTGAATACCTTCTTTCATTTATAAATTTAAAAATTAGGCAAATATAAAAAATTAGCAGTTAAGCTAACTGCACAATTATTGTCAATAATCATGTCCTTTTAAATTTTTAATTTTCCTTCTCTTTATAACATAGTTACATAGTTTCCTTTAAAAATATTATGTGGAGGGCGCCTGGGTGGCTCAGTTGTTAAGCGTCTGCCTTCGGCTCGGGTCATGATCCCAGGATACTGGGATCGAGGCCCATATCGGGCTCCCTGCTCCGCGGGAAGCCTGCTTCTCCCTCTCCCACTTCCCCTGCTTGTGTTCCTGCTCTCGCTGTCTCTCTCTGTCAAATAAATAAATAAAATCTTTAATATATATATATATATATTATGTGGAGTGGGAGCTCTTTCCTTTCTCTCTCCCGGCCATTTTGGCGGCTGCTCTTGGTTGGGGCCGTCCCGCATCTAAGGCAGGAAGATGGTGGCCGCAAAGACGACGAAAAAGTCGCTGGAGTAGATCAACTCTAGGCTCCAGCTCATTATGAAAAGTGGAAAGTACATGCTGGGGTACAAGCAGACTCTGAAAATGATGAGACATGGCAAAGCGAAAATGGTCATCCTCGCCAACAACTGCCCGGCCTTGAGGAAATCTGAAATAGAATACTACGCCATGTTGGCCAAAACTGATGTCCATCACTACAGTGGCAGTAATATTGAATTGGGCACAGCATGTGGGAAATACTACAGAGTATGCACACTGGCTATCATTGATCCAGATGATTCTGATATCATTAGAAGCATGCCAGAACAGACTGGTGAAAAGTAAATCACACAGAATTTTTCTTTAATAAAACTGGCCGCCGCTTGTTTTAAAAACACTGTAAAAAAAAAAAAAAAAAAAAAAAGTGGAAATTTTCAGATGTACAGCAAAAACTAATTATGTGTTTTAAGGCACAGTTGCCTTTAAAGTAATCTTCATTTTAATGGCTAAATATTGGAAGGCAAGGTGGGTCTTTAACATGAACTAAACTACCAGTATCTTTTCCCACTAAAACCAGGGCATTGATTATGGTTTTCCTATCTTCGAAGCCTTCCATTACCAGGCTACACAGAAAGAATACCTGAGATTTCTTTTCTTTCTTTTCTGTTCTCTTCTTTTGTGAAAGGATCACTTAACATGTGTTCTACCCCTTTAACAATTTTTTAAAGAATATAATACAGTATTGTTATTCATAGACACAATTTTGTATGGTAGATCTCTACAACTCATTCATCTTGCATAAATTTTATATCTTTTGATTAGCAACTCTCCACTGCCCCTTCTCTACAGCCCCTGGCAACTATCATGTTCTTTTTGTTTCTATGAGTTTGACTATTTTAGATATCTCATATTGGTGGGAATCATGGGAGATGTGGCTTACTTTAATGAAAAGAGGAGTTTGTGACATCCTGACTATAGCTTCTGTGAATCCAAAGTTGAAATAGAAATGAGCTTTTGGCAAACAGGAAATGACAGCTAAGGAGTCCTCTACAATGATGAGGAGTGGATATCCAAAAACCTGGGGGCTTTCGACTTCCTCATAGTAAAGGCTATGATATTTTCACACCTTCCCCAGAGCAAGAGAAGAGAAAATCAATTTCCCACTATCAACCATCATACATATTTTTCTGCAATACATAGCTTTATTATTAACTTTTAAGGTAAAATTTATGTACAATGAAATCTACAGATTTTAGTGTACAATTTGATAAGTTTTATCAAATGTATATACCTATCAAAGCAACACTCCAACCAAGTTATAAAACAAACCCAATTCTTTCAGAATGTTCTCATGTCCCTTTCCAGTTTGTTGCCCCCATCATTCTCATTGATAAACTAGTGTTCTAATTTCTATCACCATAAATTAGTTTTTCATATTCTTGAAGCTATTGTAAATAGAATCATAAATGATGTCCTCTTTTGTGTCTGGCTTCTTTCATTCAGTATAGTGTTTTCCAAGATTCAACCAGATTGATATATCAGTAATTCATTCTTTATTCCAAGAATCCCAGGTGATTCTAATCTGTATTTCTAATTTCATAAAGTGAAATGTATAGATGCCAAGTATGTAGGTCAATGCTTTCTGACAAATGTATAGTCCTATATGACTATCACCCAAATAAAAAATATAGAACATTTTAAACACAAGTTATTTTTCCCCATAATGGTGAATGAAAACAAAACTTCATAATGGACCTAGAACAGATAAAGGCTATAAAAAAGCCATAAACATAAAAGTGCAAAGATAAAAATATAATAGAGAATATAAAGAAATAAATAGAGAAAATAAAACATGTCCATCCACAATATAGATTAAACACCTAAAGTAAACAGATTAAAACCCTGTTTGGCTAAAACATGACTTTTTGAAGATGCATAAAAAATCAATTTTTTGACAAGATTTCTCTTTTTCTTCTTTTTTTGAAATTAACTGTTCATTTCAATTGGATGGTCAGTTAGATAATGTTTGTAGATAACCTATTTTATATTAACTGTTTGTGGGCTTCTGGTAAATGGGAATACCACGATACAGACATTCAAAAATTCTAAAGTCTGAATTCAAACTTAAGAGGAAAAGGTGCGCCTGGGTGGCTCAGTGGGTTAAAGCCTCTGCCTTCCGCTCAGGTCATGATCTCAGGGTCCTGGGGTCCAGCCCTGCATGGGTCTCTCTGCTCAGCAGGGAAGCTGCTTTCCCTTCTCTCTCTGCCTGCCTCTCTGCCTACCTGTGATCTCTCTCTCTGTCAAACTTAAGAGGGAAAAAAAAAAACCTGAAGGGCAGATCTCTGAAAAATAAGGTGGAGTTAAGTATGCTTTCAACCTATCCTAGACTAGAAGTTAACTAAAGTGATCAAAAAGAAGCAGAATTGGGAGTTAGGATCATGAATTGGCCTCAATTAGTGTTGAAATGGAATGAGTAGGAATGGTGTTAACCGCGACTGGAAAAAAAATTCTCCTAAACACTAGATAGATTGGGAAAAAAATGGTGGAGGACACCAAAAATTCATACATTATTCTCCTTCTTAGGAGACTAACATAGTTTTGAAAGATATGGAAGTATTTCTTGCAAACCAAACTGATTCCATTAATTTAGAGGAACAGTGGTTATACATATTTTTCAATAAGCTATTCCTAAGAATTTACATGAAGGTCCTATATCATTCATAAAGAATGTATGGAAGACTATTTTTCATCAAATAAGCAAAATAACACAGAAGTAGAAAAATTATTGCATTCAAGGCTTTCAGATGAGCACCTAAATATTAGAAACAGAAATGGTAAATTGCCATAATGACACAGTTACAAAAAAACTATAAAATCTAATGTAATAAGTCAATAACAGTAAACAGTGAAAAAGATAATTCTGATGCAATTATAATAGGCTGTTTTTTTTTTTTTTCCATGAAAATATAGGCTTTTTCAGCAAAGGAATTATAAATGTGTTCCCCATTTTCCTGAAAGAGTAAATAAAACACAAACCACAAAGAAAATTTATGGAATACTAAGAAAATCTGAAGCAAGCATTTCAGTTGAAACATACAAAAATGACAGAAATGATATCAATCATAATTTTATGATAAGAAATGTAAGTGGAATCAAGTTGACTATTTAAAATAGATGCTGAATTATAACTCATAAACTATAAGCTATACAAGACACTTTAAATGTAAAAATACCAAATCTGGAAAACAATTCTATTTATTCTATTAATTAGGTGACTATAAAACAACTAGGAGCTATATTTAATAAAAAAAGTATAGGAATATATATGAAAAACATGAGATAATAAATGTAAACTATTTGACAGTATGCCTGGCATATAGTAAACGTTCATTATTTGTGAGCCATAATATTATAATGTAACTACAAATCAGAAGTAGGGGATCTAAAAGGGGATTCTAAAAGAAAGTTTTAATATTAGGAAAGATAGACCACATGTAAGTCAATATTGCAAAGATGTTAAAATCAATGTAAATATATCACAATCAAATCCCTATGTATATTTTTACTATTTATTTTTGGAGATTTTGAGGAGTAAAATTACTCTTTACTCCTCCACTTAAACATAATTAAACACAAAATTAAAATGCCATGGCAATTTTATCACTTAAAATATGAAAGGTGGATTCTAGAACTTGTCTTGTTTTTGAAGGTAATAAAGGATTTTCTACTCTCTCCCCCTGAATTGAACTCACTTACCACTTAGTGCCAAATGGAAAGCTTGATAAATGGAAAGGTAGAAGTTGATGGAATGAGGTCATAAAGGAAGCAGAAAGCAAGTCAAACAGCAACTTACAGTTTATGGAATGGAATTCTAGTTTGTTTAAGTTTTGAGGAGAAAAAGAAAATATTGGAAGGTCTTCAACTGGAATGATATAAACTGATGTACACGAAGCCATTCCTTCTTTGTTAACAGCTGAATGTGGAAGGGCAGGAGTGAAACAGAAAGAATTGCTAACAGGGTGTTGCAGTGAAGTAGATGAGCTCTATTTGTGGCTTTGGCTAGGATTACAGTAGTAGAGGTGGTAAGCAGTGGTTCAACTGGAATGTATTTCAGAGTTATAGCCATCAGGATTTCGTGATAGATTAGATGTGTGTGAAAGATGAAAGAGAGAAATTTAGAAAATTCCAAGGTTTACTAGATTTATAACTGAGTTATAACTAAAGGATAGTAGGCAATGTACTGAGATAGAGAAACTTGGATGGAATTGGAAGGAGTGTGAGAGTGTGTGCATGTGTACGTGTGTGTGTGTAAGGAAGGGATAGTTCTGTTCCAGCCTTGGGAGGCTTGAGGTGTTTGTTAAGATATGCAAGTTGAAATAGCATGTATTTACGTGGATACATGTACCTTAGGCTCAGGAGAGATGGTAGCTAGAGATGTGGGTTTATGAGTCATCAGTGTATATATGGTATTTTAAGTCTTGGAACCGGGTGAGATCACTTGAAGAAGAAATTCTCAGAGAGGACATTGCTAAATTTAAAGCTCTTTACAAGATATAGAGGTGTGGCAGAAACATTGAGAAGAGGGTACAAAGAGAAGCAATGAAAATGAGAGTAGTATAACCAAGGAAGTATAGAGAAGTAAAGTTTAAGCATGTTAAGTGATCACTCTGATGGCCTCAACAACATCTATTTTAATAGTGTGGCTGTATGTAGAGACCAAATTGTAGGTGGAGGAGAAAATGAACAAAAGTTGAGAAAGTGGAATCAGTGAACATAATTAACTGCTTTGAGAAGCTTCTATATAAAGGAAGCAGAGAAATGAAGAAAAGGGTCAAAGAAGTTTTTTGTTTTTTTATTTTTAAGATGAGTAAGAATAAAGTGCCCTTGTATGCATGCTGGTGGAAATGGACAAGGTAAAATTGATAGTGTAGGTACAATGGGATAGTTGCAGGAACAAAGTCCGCAAGAAGGTGAGAGGTGATGGAATTCAGGAACCCAAATAATTTGTGAGCAATGTATTTTGCCCATATACCACTGCCAGGCCAAAAGGAAAAAGAAAACTATAAATTAATATTGAATTCTAAATAGTAGGGATTGTTTTAGTTTTGATTTTGAGTAGTGTGGGTTAGTAGGTTTGAGATTAATGTCTTATTTAAGGCAGCTAATAATTAAATATTTTGAGATGGTTGTTTCAAATATAGAGAAATGGAAGTTAGGATAAAACATATGGTGTTGGATTAGAATTTATTCATGGCTGGTAAGATACACAGATATTGATATAGACATAAACACATTTGCTAGCTATGTATGCTGAGAAGGAATAAAAGCAATGATACCCAGTAGTAATGATCCTACCTAGCATGCAAGCTATATAAATACATACATGCACGAATATGTAGACATATATGTTTCTTTTTAAATAACATTCTACTAAAGGGCATGAAGCTTCTTTTTTATAATTTTTAAAGTATAGTTAGCATACAATGTTACACTAGTTTCAGGTATACAAGTAGTGATATGACATACATAATGTATATTCACCAGAGGTGAAGCTACCATGTGTCACCATACAATACTATTATGATATACACATTCCTAATACTGTGTCTTTTGTTCCTGTGACTTATTCATTCCATGCCTAGAAGCCTGTATCTCCCAGGCCCCTTTCCCAATTTTTCCAAGCCCCCCACCTATCTCCCCTCTGGCAACCATCAATTTGTATTTACAGGGACCTGGGGCTGCAACAGGGAATATCTGAATATTAGAATATTAGAATATCATTTTATGTCAGCAATTAAAAATAATAAAGGAACTCATTTGTAGGGTCTCCTACTAATTAATTACTCCAATCTAAGGATTAAATCTTAGACAGTTTGGACAGAAAAAAAATAATGTTTGTATATTGAAAAAAACTAAAATCCATAAATTCACACATAAGCAAGTAAATATTGTTTAAATAAATAAATTATGGGGGATACAAGCTCTTCCTTACAACAGAATGTCAATTAAAAATGTCAAAATATTGATTACCAACATCCCTAACTCCATAATGATGAAATTAGAAAAACACATTTTTATAACATCATTTATAATATATGATTCACACAAGAGTCATTAGTGATGCTAAAACTAGTTGGGAATGTTTGATCTGGAATAGCATTTTACATAGTCTCAAGTACCTTCTCACAATTCCTTACTGATTAAAGAGTGAAAAATAGGGCTCAGTCGGTTAAGCGTCTGCCTTTGGCTCAGGTCATGATCCCGGGGTCCTGGGATCGAGTCCTGCATTGGGCTTCTTGCTCTGTGGGGATCCTGCTTCTCCCTCTGCCTGTAGCTCTCCCTGCTTGTGCTCTCTCTCTGACAAATAAATAAAATCTTAAACAAAAAAAAAAAGTGAAAAATAGTAATGCTATCATTGCAAAAATGGCAGACACCATATTAACCAAATGATTAAAATTATCATCATTAGTCATGGGACAATCTAAAAATCATATATCTCCCAAGATGATGCACGAAGAAGCATTAAACATCCTCTTTGGGTATTTCTACTAAGGATGCATGATCTTTTCCTATTCAGGACGAAACATCACAGAAACCCAAATTAAATAACTTTTTATAAAAGAAGGAAAGAAAGAAAGAGAGAGGGAGGGAGGATGGAAGGAAGGGAGAGAGGGAGAAAGGAAGGAAGGACGCAAAGTAAAACCTGGTCTGTACCCTTCCAAACTTAAAATTTATGATGGACAAAGAAAGAATATTCCAGATTAAAGGAGACAAAGGGTTATGAAAATGTAATGTACTGGATTGGATCCTGGGCAGAATTCTGGTACTCCTATAAAGAAAAGACTGTTGGTACACTATATAATAGTATTCTCTCAATGTTAATTTTCTTACTTTTTGAAAATTGCTCACTGAACTGTGAAACAGGAACGAAGTTTCACGTTCGTAACTTAACTCTAAAATGAGAGAGAGAACTTAAATGTTAAAAATGTCAGACACGGCCAACAATATATGAATCTTATATAGATCAAGATACTAACAACCCAACAATAAAACAAACCACTTTTTTTAGGACAATTGGGGACTGCCAACACTAACTGCATATTTAATGACATTAAGGAATTATTATTTTCGTAGGAATTTGGTATTATTTAAAAAAAGAATAATTACCTTTTAGAGATATATGTGGAAGTATTTACAGTTAAACTTATATGATATCAGGCCTTTGCTAACAATGTTCCAAGGGATTTACTGTGTAGACTATCAATGAAATAAGATTGGCCACTGCACAATAACTGTTTATTTTTTTAACGTTTCAAGCTTTTATTTAAATTCTAATTAGTTAACATATAGTGTAATATTAATTTCAGGAGTAGAATTTAGTAATCCATCACTTACATCTAACACCCAACGCTCATCACAAGTGCCCTCCTTAGTCCTCATCACCCATTTAGCCCATGCCCCACCCACCTCCCCAGCAAGCTCTTTGACCTCAGCAGATAATAACGTTTTACTAGACATAGCTCCCTAGGCAAGGAAAACAAAAGCAAAAATGAACTAATGACTTCATCAAGGTAAAATCTTCCGCACTGGGAAGGAAACAAAACTAAAATGCACGATAATTGTTTAAACTGGTGATAGTTTTATGGGAGATTATTTGCTTTTCTCACTGTTTTTGTATATGCTTTAATTTCCTGTAGTAAATGTTGGAAACACTTTAGGAAGTTTGTTGTTAATTCATTAAAAAAAATGTCCTTATCAGAGAATACTATTTGTAAAATATTAAATGGTATACTGAACACAGATTTTATGGAGAATCCATTTTAATGTAATAATTTATATGCTGAAAACAGTGACAGTAAAAGTGGTCTGCTTTAGAAACCCTTTCTTTACCCTACACACTTTTTATATATCTCTTTTTTCTCTTCTAGGCTTTAAAAATTTTTCAAGTTGAAGCATATGATTTTTTCCCAATTTCAGACTGTGAAATAACTCCTGTATTTAGGGTTGGTGCAGTTGGCTGAATATTCATGGAGCAGCAGTGGAGAAGAAAGTGCTAGACTCTGGCACTCAGTGGGTAAAACCTGATCTTAAACAAACCAAAGAGTCATTGTTGAATGTATGGCCTTTTAACCCCATGAATGAAAGTTCAGGGCCTACAGTGATTTATAAGGGACAAATTACATCAAAACCATGAGAGAACTGAGAATGATTTATGATTCCTCGAAAACCACAAGATAGGATTCTCTCAAAATCTATTTCAGTAATTTTTTAAACTGCACATAGGGATTTTCTTTTCACATTTTGAATCTCATACTGAATTTAAAACATCGTGATTTCATTAGTACTTAAATCAAGGTATTCATGGTGATAGCTTCCAAGCTTGCCTGATGACTGCTCAGTCATATCATACAAAACACTGCAGCATCCCCTGAGTACCTTCTTGCTTTAAACTGTTTTCACAGTGCCTTTCTCTCTCTCCTTACATACACATCCTACATGCTCCCAAACCCATTTCTTTAAATGTTCTCATTTTGTACAATTACAATGCTGTGGCAAATTTAAGACTGAGGTATTAAAAAAACATAAGCTGCCAATGCAATAGATTTCTCTGAAAGTGTAGCAATCTACTATCTATCTATGGCATTCAGTTGAACACATATGCATGCACCTTGAGAAAATGTTATTGCTTCATTACTTCAAGGCACCAGAATCCTGAGATGTGCTGAGACCTGTTACTGCATTTAGTAGCATATTATCAATATTTGAATAAAGATGCTATTTTTCTGGATTCCAAACTGGATAACTGTGTTTGATATATTCTTAAACTGGACACTTATTTTGGTCATATTCAATTCTACTGTTGATTTATTCTTCCTTCCCATCTATCCAACACTCACACTGTTGAGTCTACCTTTCACTGAAGCTATATGATCCTGAGAATTACAGATGTTATTTATCAATGTTCCAACAAATTTCTTCATCTGATAATATAGTACTTAAACAATTTCCAAAAATGAAAATACTATTTTTCTCAACTACATGAAGTAGGGAAATTAATGGTTAATACCCATATTTGAGGTCAGAAAATTATGAAATTAATCAAAAGCCCTAAAATCTTAAAGTACTCAGGGCAGTGGAAGAATAGGCAATGATGCATGTCTTGACATCACAGCCACATTACAGAGCTATGTTACAAAACCCACTGACATTCAAATAGCATTTAAGAATTTATTCATTATAACTAAATTATTTTACTCTTGAATTCCAACTACAGTAGAAGCTCATCATAAAGTTTGTGATTAATACAATACATCGTGGAGTGAGCAGAGATTCTAAAACCAGAAAATTACATAATAAAAGCATACATACTGATAGATATGTATGTTTATATACAGTATAAACACAACGATGTAACACTGTTTTTATTTAATATAAATATAGGTACTGTCCATTGCCAGATGGTGTAAAATAGTTCCATCCCATATTCTAAATATGTCCACCAAGTGTATTAAACTTCAACTGGGAAATCTGAACTTGAAGGTGAATGTTGTCAATAAGTTTCATAAAATAAAAGTAAATTATATTGAATATATTATCATATGTAGGATAATTACATATCTATAGAATTATATGGGAGAAAATTAAAACTACTATTTATTTAAATTTTTGTAATCTGATTATTTCTAGGGCTGCATTACCTGAGTTACTATTTCGCTTAATGTTTACATTTAAAGGATGTAGGTTAAAGAGGTTATAATAAGATGAAAATGCATAACCACATATATTGATACCTGATTCTAGGATTATATGATCATACTGAACCAGATAGTTATCCTCACAATAATCAAACTATCTCGAAGGGTACTGAGAAAGGAATTTACCAAGGCATTTACCATGACAACTGAATGACAAAAGCTAAGAAAAAAGGGTGTGCTCTGAAGAAACAAAACAGAACAAAGCATTCCAAGTCTCTCTATCAAACAAGTAAAGAGCTTTTTGAAATCAATTGTGTGACAGCTTGTACTTTCTTTGCTGACTGTCATATAGACTTGTGGCTGGTAGCTATTGCTAAGCTGCCCTTTGGGACATTTTCTGAAATTTGCTATGTGGAAACTCTGCCATCCTAAAACAAGATTACACAAATCTTTCCCTGAATTGTGGCTGACTACCAAGAGATGAGACTTCCCTTGTGTGATTACTTCAGGAGCACCAGAACTGATTTCCACAAATTCAAAGGATATTAAAAAAAATTGCTGAAGCAAGCAAGTTTAGCTATTTAACTTAAAAAGCTTCTGTTCCTTTCAAAATATGGATTTGATTTTCTCACATTAGGGGATACATAGTTAACCTTTAAATGGGGTTCAACTTGAATGATTAAGAATTCTTTATATATAGAAAATACAACAATTGCATTTATAAAGAGCATATAAGAAAAGAATGATGTGGTGCATAGATGTTAGTATTATTATTAGATAAAATACACTAATCATGTATTACATAAGAACAATACTGCTTTATAATAAAAGTTGTAAAGGTATAAGTAAATTAAATATCAATCATCTTCATAAACCTAATAACTTCACTACATTTAAGTCAGGAACTATAACAAATACAAAATGAATCAGGTACATTTCACATCATAAGAGGAAGAATTTAAAATACATAGCCAAAATAGGGGGAAATAAACAAAATCATAGAGTAATTATTTGAGTAGTTCAATAAACAAAGTTCCTTCAGAGGTATTAAAAAATAGGTATATATTAGGTCACAAGAAAATGTTAATAAACAAAAAAATTAACATTTATGTTGGCCATATTTTGTCCAACAGAAATTAAGACTAGAAAAATTTTTAAAAAAATTTTAAGTAATCTCTATGCCCAACATGAGGCTTGAATTCATGACCCAGAGATCAAGAGTTGCATGTTCTACCAACTGAGCCAGTGAAGTGCCCTGAAAATATTTTTAAAAGATAGCTTAAAAGCCACTACTTAAGTGAACATTTATGAAAGGGAGGAAAGGAGAAAGGAGGGGAGGGGAGGGAAGAGGAGGGGAGGGGAGGAAAGAAGGAAGGAAGGAAGAAGGAGAGAAGAGGGAGGGAAGGAGGGAAGGAAAGAAGGAAGGGAGAGAAAGAGAGGGAGGGAAGGAGGGAGAAAAGACAAGTCTAACTCTATTCCAAATAACTTGTTAGGGGACAAGAGACCTGAAATAATAAATTATTTAGAATATAAATAAAGGGCTAGAATACAGAGCTGAAGAGCATGTGGCGAAATAAAGAGAGCCACAAATACTCTGATATTCTCCTAACAAGAAGCAGAGGTTACAAATCTGATTGTGTTAACCAACAGAATACTGCAGAAATGAAGCCATATCAGTTTGCTTCTTCTACTACTTGGAACCACTTGAAACATACCACTTGGAACCACTTGGAATACTACTTGAAACATTTCCTGTTAGAGGGCCAAGCTCCACAGAAGAAGACTCACTACCTAAGACTACCATTATGGGAAAATCCCCAAAACGGGATCAGATGCCACATGGAAAGATGGACACTAAGTTGCCAGTCATATGAGACAGAAGCTATTTTGGAAGTGATCCTTTAGCTGAGCCCTTACTAAATTTCTGACCAAAAAAAAATGACTAAAATAAATGATTGTTTTAAGTCACTAAGTTTAAAGCTCGAGAAGTTCAAAGCAAAACTGTTTGCTATAAATAAATTTATTAGAAAATAAATATTTGGGGCACCTGGGTGGCTCATTCAGTTAAGTGCCCTACTCTTGGTTTCACTCAGGTCCTGGTCTCAGGTTGTGAGATGGGGCTCCATGCTTAGTGGGGAGTCTGCTTCTCTCCCTCTGCCTCTTGCTCTGTTCACTCTCTCTCTCTAAAATAAATAAACCTTTAAAAAAAACCCACAAAAATAAGAAATATTGTAAGTAAATGAATATATGATCCATTTCAGGAAAAGAGAAAAAATATAGCACACTAAGGAAAATCTTTAACAAAAATAAAATAAAAAGTATATGAAACAAAATAACAGCATTTTATCATATTAAATTCAATTGATTAAATATAAAAGGGATTCCTTTATTTATTTATTTATTTATTTATTTATTTATTTATTTGACAGAGGGAGAGAGATCACACGTAGGCAGAGAGGCAGGCAGAGGGAGAGGGGGAAGCAGGCTCCCCGCTGAGCAGATAGCTGAAGCGGGGCTCGATCCCAGGACCCTGAGATCATGACGTGAGCCAAGGCAGATGCTTTAACCCACTGAGCCACCCAGGCGCCCCTAAAAGGGATTCCTTTAAAAGGTTAATAAAATAGACTCTGTGGCCAATTTGAACAAGAAATGAAAAGACACAATAACATCAGAAATTGTTTATCCCTACATAGAGTAAAACAATTCTAAACTAATTCTATTTATCATTTTTGCAGTAATTTAAAAAACTACATTAATAAATGGTTTGCCATTATGTTTTAAATTAAAATCAAGAAGAAATAAAAATCTGAATAGCTAATATCGACAGAAGAATTATAATGGTATCCTTTACAACTGATAGCAAACTCCTAAAAAGACAGGAATGGCAGAAATTAATGAGCAAACACACACACACAACACTTGATAAAGAAAAATGACGGGAATTCCATTGCAATTAGTAATTAAACGTTAGAAACATTCCCCGTCAAGTCAACTATAAGTTAGAAATTCTTACCACTGTATTATTATTCAATATTGCACTGTAAGGTAGTTAAGTAATAAGAAATGAAAAAGAAATAAAGGTATAAATAATGGGGAGGAAGAGAAAAAGCAAAAACATGTAATGATTTGTGTAAGATATGACTGCCTTTGTAAAAAATCCTGAAGAGTTAAATGAAATAAAAAAGAAGCAATATAAGTACAGCAAAGTGAATAATCATAATCTTCAACATGCAACAGATCTCATTTACACCAGATATGTTCATTAATAATTGTGATAATACTAATTATAAGTTTAAATCCTAAAAATTCATTAGATACTACATAAAATACACCAAATATGAGAGGTATACAAATATAAAATTAGAATGGTAATATTCCATATTAGAAAAATATTGGTTCTTCCTAAAATAATTTATTAATGCAATGTAATTATATTTATCATGAAATTTTCAAATAGGTTCTGAAACTATATACAGGAAGTATAATGAAACAATAGCCAAGAAATTTTCCAAAAGGATATTTAAATGTACTCTCAGATAGAAGACTATAAATGTGCAATGATTTCTTAAGAAGAGTGGTATTGGTGGAGTAAAAGACACAATAATGTCTTTAGAGTCAAACTACTTTCTTTTTTTTTTATATATAACAAAGATGTGAAAGTGGTAAATCCATTCAGTGTTCTAATATTGCCCAAAACAACCTTATTACATCTTTTGAAGTCTGCATGTCAATCTCTACCCATCAGCTTTGATCACGCCCTATGGACTATTTTCCATCTGCAATCCTCCAACTATCCCACTGTCCCATCCAACCATAGCAAGATTGTTACTTTAAAGGCATTACTGACAAAGGTCAGAAACCCAAATGATGGATGAAACAGTGATGTTTCAGTGCAAAACGGCCAACAATACAATCATAAAGCAACTGCATCAAAAACGTCAAGTATCAAAATGGGCTCATCAAAAAGTTCTACTTCGTGGGGGAAAACATAGATATTACATGATTTCTTGACAAATCTGAAGCTTCTTTCTTAAAGGAAGGGCTTTTTTAGTTACAGTCTCATAGGAATGATCTCCAAATGCAAAGTTGGGTAAAGGTTTACACACCGTACTGTGCAGTGATTAAAGCCACATGCATATACCAAGGAAGAAACTAGATTAGAAGCAAATAACTTGAACATCCAGATTAAATATAAATATCTGAGTTTTATAATTAGTCCATCAAATCATGAAGTTTGAATACAGTAGGACCTAGAAGCCTGCCCTTGCAGTAACACACAGGTATGTACATACCCATGTACTCATGCACACAGAAGTGACAAACAGAAATGAACACAAGGAGAGTACAATTTAATCAATTCATGTGGGAATTTCAGGTCCAAACACACTTAAAGAAGACTATTTATTACAATATATCTCAGAAACTTTAATATACTACGTAGTTTGTGGGTTAGTTTTTAAAAAAAGGTTTTATTCATTTGTTTGAGAGAGAGAGAGAGAGAGAGAGAAAGAGAACAAGTGGGGGGGTGAGGGCAGATAGAGAGTGAGAAGCAGGTTCCCTGCTGAGCGGGGGTGGGGAGGGATGAGGTCTCAATCACAGGACCCCAGGATCATGACCTGAGCCAAAGGCAGATACTTAAATGACCAAGCCACCCAGGCACCCTTTGTGTTACTTGTTAAAAAATTACAGGTCAGAGTGTTTTAAAATACCATTTATTCCAAGACTATACATTGGAAAAGCTGACATAATAGTGAAAAGCAGATACACAAAACTGGCAAATTATAAAATAAAACTTGAAAATGGCTGTTTCAGGGCTTCTCCCTGTTATCCTTCCCAGCTTGTGCTCTCTCTCTGTCTCTCTCTCAAATAGATGAATAAAATCTTAAATAAATAAATAAATAAATAAATAAATAAATAAATAAATAAATAAATAAAATGGCTCTGTTTTTTCAACTGTAAAATGTGTAAAGACTATCTTATAAGGACATGATAAGGATTAAAGATAATAATTTTAAAGTCTTTGCTCAATGTTTGGCCCAAAGTAAGCATATAATAAATGACACTTACAATTATTATTGAATATTACTATAGACATTTTAAAATTAGGTATTCTTTATATATTGTTCCTCTTGCATAGACATACAAAATAGAGCTAAAATTATGTAATCATTTGTGTACAATTTGAAAGGGCTTTAACATGCATTAAATTATTTCATTCAGAAAACAACTTTCTGAATGTTGGTGTTATTACAGTCTTCATATAATATAAGTATACTAAAGTTTAGCGAAGTTGTACTTTGCCCAAAATCAAGCATCAATTATGTGGTGGAGCTGCCATTTACCTCTAGTTGGTAAGAAGCACATGTTGTTTTCGCTCTATGACTTTCAAATATTTAGAAGTCATGTAAGCAATCACATATACAAAGGTATCCAAACACTTGAGCATCTAGAATTTTATTTAAGTACTCCTTGACACCCTTCTCCAATTTTTATGACCAATATTAAAAAAATTTTATATATTCCATTTGATGGATAATTTAAAAAAATTCTTGAATGAATGTGACATTATTTATGCGATCTGGATTAAAACTTCAGGTTAATAACAAATATATTTAATTAAATATTTGAATATTTAATCAGTAGTCTAAGTGATATATTTGACTAGCTCTAAAGCCAAAGAAAGTTTTATTAAATTTTGCAGAGTGTAGAAGATACAAATCAAAGTGACTTGGAAAAAAAAAAAAAAAAGTGACTTGGAAGACCATTTAAAATTGTCCAGTCAAGTGCTCGCTTCGGCAGCACATACACTAAAATTGTCCAGTCAGAGTAAAACCTATTCTGAGGCTAATCTGTAAAATTTTCCTATTTGTATAAATATTTAAAAATAAATAGGATTTACATATGCTTTTAATATCAGTTGTAACAAATACTGATAATATTTTAGGAAATTGAAAGATCTCATTGTTTTTTTCCAAATGGTTTTTCTACGTTCATGGGTTCAAACATTCAGAAATATAAACAAACAAATAAAATCTGTCATTGAGAGAACAAAAATGTAACAATTTTGTAAAATTTGAATTGCATTTCATGACCTTATTAGTTCAAATTAACAAGAATCATGTAGTTTAGCTATTTCCCTTTTATAGACTCCTGTATTTTCGTAAGTCTAGTATTACATGCCTTCTTTCTACAAAGTTTTAAATATAAGAGTACATCATGTCTCTCTAAATCTTGTAATGTCTATGCATTAAAATCCTAACACAAATAGTTCTTGATGTGGGTAGTCTTATTCCTTAATTGCATTGTAAGAGAAAAGATTATTTCTAGATAAAACTGAGAAGAAAATAGCTTATTTTCACGATTCTTTTCCTGTGCCCATCTTTTGCCTTAAGATAACCTCATAAGCTCTATGCACCTAGCATCCTTACATTATCCTTTAGTGTAGGTCTTCTCTTGTGAAGCCTGCTTGACACCTGCAAAATACAGGCACTGACTCATCTTTTTATTCTGCCTATGCCAATAAAAAACTGGCAGTTGCTAAGTAACTCTGGGCTCTACAAGTGGTATGAACTGCAAGAATTTGTAAGTACAAGAGGATGTTTTGGAGGTCCAGAAATATATGAACGAACTAAAATCTGGAAGATTATATAAATTATATTTAAGAAATCATGTAGCTCAGTTTGGCTGGAGAACAGGATGGATGGGAGACTGCAAAATTGGTCACAAATTCTTCCCATTCATGTATTCATATTCTCATTGCAATGTGATTTTGCTACTCCTTCCATTAAGAAGGGGGATCCATTTTTTCATGTCGTGAACTAGGTTTGTCTCTGTGATATCCTCTGGCCAATAAAATGTTATTAGCAAATTTAATACAAGCAGAGGCTTGAAGAGCACTCATTTGGACTTGCCTTCTCTTGCTGGTATTTGGACCCTATGACTGCCACATGGAAAAGCCTGGCAGCTGACCTATGGGAGAATGAGAGGCCATGTGCTGTAGGACTAAACCATCTCACCCTAGCCAACTTGCCTGTGAAACCAACAAGCCTTTCACTATCAAACAAGCAATGGATGCCCTCCTAGATTATCTGGCCCCAGACAAACCAGCCCAGACCTGAAGACCTGCTCTGCTGACCCTCAGGATAGTGAGAAATAAGGAATGCTTGTTTATTGTTTTAAATCGCTAAGTTTAGGGATAATTTTCAGACAGTAATAAAAAATATATAAATATTTGGATTACTTTTAATCTTTATTTTTCTAAGCTTAAGTTATATGCTTAAAATATCTTCAATATTTCATAATCATAGATTTGGAATTACCTGAGAGACGATCTAGTGTCAATTTTTTATTTTATAATCCAGGAAAGCAGGTCTTAGGTTAATCAACTAGTCCAGATCACAATTTAGTGAAAAAAACAAACAAACCAAGATTCACATACTCTAATATTTAGTTTGAAACTTTTTCTATTATCCTTTACTGTAAACCAACATTTAATATCTATATCACTTCTATTTGTTACTATGAAGCATGAAGTATACAGGATGTTAATTAAAATCCTTAATTTTCCATTTTTATTCTTGTTCCAAACCTACCAGTTACGATTTTCAAGATTATCAATATTAACCTTGCAGAAATACACTTTTTTATAGGAATTTCATGATCAAACTTCTCATCAGGAAGTATCTTAGGCTAAGGGTGCCTGGGTTGCTCAGTTGGTGAAGCATCCAACTCTTGATTTTGGCTCAGGTATTGATCTCAGGGTTGTGAGATGGAGCCCTCCTCTGGCTCTGTGCTGGGCGTGGAGTCTGCTTAAGATTCTTTCTCTCCCTCTCCCCCTGCCTCTCCCCATCCTCTCTCTCCAAAAAAAAAAGAAAAAAGGGAAATATCTCCAGGCTTATACAAATAAGTATGTTTTATATTTATTAATGGTATACTTGTCCCAAATAATAGATGCTTTTACATTGGTTCTTAAATTTAAATATTATATATTTATATATCTATGTATTATGTGGGTGTGTGTGGGTGTGTGGGGAGGTGTGTATTTTGAAAGACAGCACATGGGAAGGGTTAGAATAAAATTAATAAAATAGAAAGAGAATAGGAAATAAAAGACATTCAAAGATATTTTTGGTACATTGGTGGCAATGTTTAATTTTTTCACTGTTATTAAAAGAACTGGACTCATATACTTATATTGGGTAATGGTTTTAGTCAAACGCTGCTCAAGAGAGAAAATAGTTGTTTTAAAAATGGGTATATGTGTGTCTCATAATTTCTTCTTTAGTCCGTTTCACTCTACGTTGATGTCCTAAATCCTTGGTGTACATGCATAAGCATTTTTATTTAATTTAGAGTGCCTGGGGATCTCAGAGTGAGAAATTCAACTTTTAAATCTTGAAGATCCACATGTATCCATTTGTAAAAACATGACCATGCTGGTTTTTTGTTGTCAACTCAGTTCCCCCATGTTGTAAGGCCGACTATTATGTTTCCCAGAATTCTCTTTATTTTTCTGGTTTCTTTGCCCAAAACAGGAATTCATGTAAGATTTAGAAGGCAGATGAAAAGCAGAAACCAGGGCTGTAGCGAGGCTTGTCGGTAGATAGGAGGCATAGCAACGGCCTGGTTAGCTTGTGGGAACCACCTCCCAACTGTTTGTGTCAAATCCTCGGACCCACGTTGCAACCTCTCTGACCTCTGTGCTCTTTCAACTTTATTCTGTATTAAGCTTTGTTTTAACTCAGAATATATAGAGTGGCTTCCGTTTTGGGGACCAAACCTTGACTGATAATGATTTTAGTGTGTGGGTAGGGGTAGTGTCATGACAGAAAACCTAAAATAAGTGTATTTTACCTGAGGCTGCAAAAATGATAACCTCTATTCTGTAGTGGCAAAACATTAGGTGAAACTGCACTCCAGACAATGTACCTAATGAAACTTGCTACAATGGTGTGAGGAAGTTGGATACAAAGATTTGAAAACATTAGCTTGCTACCATGACAGTTACAACAAAAGGAAGATAAGCACAAAACAGAACTGGCTAATTTAAGGGAAATTAAGTGGGCAAATAGAGGTCCAGAAATTTCATTGTTTTTAAATGAAACTGTAGCATGCTAAATCAAAAGTAAGTGACACAGCCTCAGGGTATATGTGAAGGAAATGACTAAATGTGACTAAGGTAGCCAACTATGGCTTCATGGGGCATCAGATGTACTTTTCCTTCCCTTCACTCTAGGTTTGGCTATCTGATGCTTTGACCAATTAGATGTTAGCAATGTAACATGCGCTGAGGCTGGTATTGCTTATTAGTTCAGATGCCTTCTTGTCCAACTCCATTTGCCGTAAGAAAAATACACTGAAGACAAACACTCCCCCTTGATTCAAGAATAAAGAGAGCCACCTAGCTGTCCCAGGGACAGCCTGAAGCAGATCTATCCCAGTCAAGTGCAAACATGTGAGTAAAAAATACATGTTTATTGTTGCACGGTATTAAGATGTCTGGGGTTATATATAAAACATAAAGCAGCAAAAGCTAACAGATGGAATAGGACTGACAGGGAGTATTTTTATGGGTAGAAACTTCTGTAGAGAAGAGAAGGAAGAACGTTGAGATATACACACTTGGTTCTGAGCTAATAGATTCCCGCTGAAGGGATCTGTGATACACTGAATTGCTGTTCCAATTATTACTCCCTGCAATACGGCCATGCTTTTCACTCATGGAAATTTGCAATATCTCCCCATCTGGATGGAAAACAAGCCTGATGTGGGGCTTGATGTGGGGCTCAATGAGGGGCTCAATCCCTGGACTCCAGGATCATGACCTGAGCTGAAGGCAGATGCTTAATCGACTGAGCCACCCACGCACCCCAAAAGGATCTTTTAAACATTCCACTTTACCATCCCTAGAAACCCTGAGGCCTTAAAAAAAAGGGTGGTAACATCTGGGGCCAAAGTTCAGTGAGCATGTAAGAAACTCAACCCCTCACTATAAAGGGACAGGATTTTGTGGGTTCCACAAGTAGTTTTGTGCTTCTTCCTCGTCCTAGTTGTTCTCTATTTGGGGAAAGATGGTATGATGCCCTAAGGAGGCCAGTCCTAATCTCAGGAGATTTCCTGGGTAGGCAGTGGACCTATCTCCCTTTAAAGGAATCACATGGATATCAACGGTGACAATAATTTCAGCATGTTTGACCCTACAGAGGAGAGAAGCCCAATAATGACTGAAATAGAATTTCTTCACATCAGGGGTTTGAAGACATAAAGATTAAATATAATTTTTTAAAATATAATTTTAAACAAAGAAAAGAGATGTGTCATTTTTACATCCCAGGTTGGAAGAGAAAGTTCATACTCACCACAAACTGGGAATCACTAAAGATTAAAGATTAATGTGGCATTTTGTTGAAATAAATATGATTTATACATTTAAAGTGATATTTTATAAATCTGGTTTATAAAATTAAAGGCACAACATTTATGCACAAAAGAGTTTGTCAAGAGATATGAGATTCTTTAGCCATACATAAAAATGTAGTTCCAGGCTTAAAGATGATGGAAAAAGTAATATAATTGACTGGTACTTTTTGGTTTGTAGACCATGGAGAAATTCTGATTCATAAGCTAAGAAGCTGCATTTTTAATGGCTCATGTTTGTACTCTTCAATTAAGCTGATAAAGGCAGCTTAAAAGAATAATAAGACCTTTTTTTGGCTTCAAGTTAGATCACTAACAATATCGAAGGAACTGCTGCATACTTTCCACGATAAAAAAAAATTCAAGCACAAAGGCTCAAAATTTGAAACTGCTAAGATTTCTAAAATAAAAAGTTATCTTAACATGATATGTTATGCACTTATTTGTCATTGTACAATTGACTATTAGGCTGTGACCAAAGCATGTACCAAGCAGATGCGCTGGGATTATGCTTGGCATTTAATTGTGTATGGCATTCGGGTTCTGTATATGGTATTACTTCTACATTTTTACATGAGCAGACATGTGCTGTACTGAATTTTAATAAGCCCTAATGCAGAGCTACAATTGTCCATAATCAATGGTATGTTGACAAAGCTTAAATATATACACAGAAGTACAGAGAGTACTGTGTTCAGACATTTGCCCCAAAATGAGCGAACCTAGCAGTATGTGGAAGGAGCTGACCCACAATGTGATAAAACTAATACACAGCCAAGAATTTAAATATAAACATTTGAATAGGTTACTAACCCATTCTGAGAGGGTTGGTGAAGTTTTCCTTGAGGGAATGACTAATGATGCTTTGAAAAGAGAAAAAGGACAAATTTACACAGGTAAAGTTGTGTATGTTGGGCACTGACAAAAGGAAGCAGTAATGGGACAAGGGACAGGTGTTCTAGGTGGAATGAATAGTAAATGTAAGCATATGTATTGAAACAGCAAGAGACTGAAAATCAACTGGTGTTGAGGTGGCCAGTATGCCTGGTTGTAGAAACAATAGTAGAAGGCTGCATACAGAAAAGCGAACTCTTATCTCACCAGTAAGGACTGATTTTGTTTCAGAAGTGATGGCAAACTATCAAACTCATAGAAGCAGACTAAAATGGTGGTTATGAGGGGCTGGCAGGAGGTGAAAAATTTGGAGATGCTAGTCAGGGGTACAAAGTTTCAGTTACGCAAGATGAGTAAGTTCTGGAGATCTAATGTATAGCATGGTGACTACAGTTAACTACACTGTATTATATACTTGAATACAGTATATTCTTTATATATTCTTTGCTGAAAGAAAATATTTCTTGCTAAAAGAATACATCCTAAATGTTCTCGCCCCTCACCCCAAAAAAGATAACCATGTGAGGTGATCTATATGTTAATTAGCCTGATGGTGCTTATTATTTTACAATGTATACATGCATCAAGTTGTATACCTCAAATTTATACAATAAAAAATAATAATGTGAATATTCACAATTCATAATCAGGTCTGCAAAACCACTTTGCCAGGCATTGATAACTATAAGATGGAAATATTAAAATTATTTTGTTATCTTGCAAGTATATTTTCTGTTGATTTGTTTTTAGACCATCAATGGTGGGAATGCTGAACTCTCATTCTGCCTTTTATTCATGGTCCTGGTGTCCTTTCAAACTGATCTACCTGTGCTCCCTTTCCTTATTCATCCTCACTCTTCCTTCCTAGTACCTGTTGTTAGTCTTCTTGTCTCAATGTCAAAGACATTTTGGTGGTCACTTCCAAATAGAAAGTCTTCAGCACAGCCACAGGTATATTCCTTAGTCTCAGTTGGGGATGTAACCCTATCAATGGCCCCTTCCAACAGACTGGTTCTTTTTCCTTTGCTTTTAGGTGATCTAGGGAAGAAGAGATCTCTGAATCTCTCCATATTTTATTACCTACCCAGAAATTTCAACCTTTTCATGTAATTTCACAGTTTATTTTTTAAAAAGAACGTGTCTCATCAGAAACGGAAAACCATCTTGTCGCAGAAACCTGCTTAACATATTCAAAGGCACTGGTGATTGTCAAAAAGGCCCCACATGCCACTAGAGGGACATTTCTTGTCTACCACCGGATTAAAGAAGAGAATGACAAGTGTCTATTTAGGATCTAATTGTGGGCATTTTCAGAAGTTACATTTCCTTTTATGCAATGATGCTATCAGCCAATCATGTGGTGAGTATGTGGCCTGGAAACTCCTGACTCAGATCTTGGCCCAACACCCAATTCAAAACTTCTAGAACTCTTCTGGGCTCAGGTATTCCATTCAGCAAATAAGAAAGAACTGACTATGTGATTCCAATTTTCCTAGCAGCTTTTGTCGATGAAACACTAGATCCAATGTCCTGTAAAGTGTAAAGATTTCTGTTTGTAATTTGTTTTAGACATTTTCATTTAAGGCATGCATGCTAAAAAATCATTCTTTGAAAGGAAAAGAAGCAGTTATTGTTTTCAGTGGTGGTTTTATTACATTTCTTTTCATTTGTTTGTTTTTAGTTTATATTTTATTTCCTGTCTTGTTTTCTTCTGGATAGAACCAGCTGTTGAGTCAGCAGTGTGTAGGCAACTCAAGTAGGACATGATTACTGAGATTCCTTTTATGTTCCCCTCTGGGGCAGCCACCTGCTTTGTCATTGAAAAAATGACTCATGTGGCGGTCTGACAAATACCTGGTTGCTCAGCATAGCTGTCTGTGAGACACACTTGTAACTCTGTTTTAAGGGAGGGTAAAAACGAAGATTAAAAATTCATTGAAATATCCCTGTAGAGCTTAGCTAAAAGGCAAAGAAAGACCTTTGTATCATAAATAAAACATTAGCAGCGTTAGTACAGGGCAATGGGCCACTTTTGTGAATATTATACCTAAATGATGCAAGAAAACAAGACAACAAGATAAAAATATATGTCAAAGCAATATCTGAGTCTCTGATGCATTCTCTGACCCAATAATCAAACTATTTCAGTCATTTCTTTGTAGTTTGCCCTTTGAACCAGAATAGTCTCAGTTAAATCTGTGTCAAACATTTCAGCGTAGTTAGCACATGCTGTATAATTTAACCTGAATGAAATACACCCTTCTCTTCTGTGTTGAAAGCTCAGAGTGCTGGTTTCTCTGCCGTCTAGTAATGGTATTGGAACTTGCTCCATATATTTATTTATGGTAACATGCTACCCCAAGATTTTGAGACTAAAAACAAGTATTTTATTTGCTTTTGAGATGTGGGTCAGGAATCCAGGAAGATCTTGACTGAGTAGTTTATTTCTCATCTGTGACAGCATCAGCTGGGCATCTGGGGCTAAAGGACACAATTTCAAAATGACTTCTTCATTCAAATGTCTGGTGCCCCAATATTTCTTGGCCTCTCTTTCTCTCCGCATGGCATCTTAATATCTTGGGTCTGTCCGTGTGGCTTGTGCTTCTCACCATTTGGTGGTTTCAGGGTAGTGGGATTTCTTACACATTGGTTTGCTTTCTCCAGAGCAAATGCCCCAATTAGTCTAGGTAAAAGATGCAAGCCTTCTAATAATCCAACCTCAGAAGTCCCAGAACATCACTTTTACCCATTCTACTGGTAAACCAAATTCCATCCTGGATTGAAGGTTGGGGAAGAAGAGACTCCAGCTCTGGATGGGGGAATGCGCATATACATGCATGTACAAGAAAAGGAATTGACAGTGGTCATACTGAAGAGAAGCTACCATAGAACTGTTTTAAGATATATCGCAGTCATGATTTGCCTTATATGTTATTTCCTCTGTAGTTAATGGGCCTGCAGTTATTACTAGTTTTAACCATTTGCTATATGTTTTTAAATACTTTTATTTTTTTATTTTTATTTTTTTAAAGATTTTATTTATTTATTTGACAGAGAGAGAGGAAGGGGAAACAAGCTCCCCATGAGCGGAGAGCCGGATACAGGGCTCGATCCCAGGACCCTGAGACCATGACCCGAGCCAAAGGCAGAGGCTTTAACCCACTGAGCCACCCAGGCGCCCCTTAAATACCTTTATTTTAAAGAAGTTTTACAAGGTATTTACGATCATGAATTAATTACCATGTTGTGTTCGCCAGTAAACTTTCCTGAATAGAGATTCCTCCATTCATTGAACAATGATTTATTGCAAACTCACCATGTATCAAGTACTTTTGTAGATACTGGAAGTAGTGCAATTTAAAAAAAAAAGTATCCTTCTCTTGGAAATTTGATTGTTAGTGGAGACAATAAGCAAACATAAAACAATATGTCGGGGGTGATTAAGTGTTATGAAGAAAAAATGAATCCATAGTTTAAGAAGTCTAGAAAGTCCGGTTCAAACTCTGTGCTCAAGAAGGCCAAGACTTCAATTTACTTCAGCCTATTACCACCTTGCCCCACGTTGTTCTGCAGGTAAGGAAGCCATTTTGCTGATCTTATCAATGCTATGATTATGTCGCCTGAAAAGCAGCGCGTAATTTTGAGGTTACACAGACCTGTTTAAAAATTTTATGGACAATCCAGGAAAATTCATTATACACCTTTTTTTGAATACAATTTATGGAGTCCACATATCCCTTGAAACTAAGGGCATTCAGACACAGGTAAAGAATAAAGAAATTGAGCTCCAATTCAGTTTCCTTTATAATGTTGCAGCAAGCATCCCTAATTGACAAAGGGATATTGATTTTCTTTTTTTTTTTTAAAGATTTTATTTATTTATTTGACAGAGATAGAGAGATCACAAGTAGGCAGAGAGGCAGGCAGAGAGAGGGGGGGAAGCAGGCTCCCCGCTGAGCAGAGAGCCCGATGCGGGGCTCGATCCTGGGACCCTGGGATCATGACCTGAGCTGAAAGCAGAGGCTTTAACCCACTGAGCCACCCAGGCGCCCGGGATATTGATTTTCGCCAGCTTCCACCACTGGAAAAGTATGGATAAAGTTTACACAAAAATTTCTGTGTGTGTGTGTGGGTGTGTGTATGTATCTCACAGTTCAAAAGAAAAGTCAATTTGTTTAGGAATATTTTTCACTTCATTTTGTAAGATTGCATTGAGGTTCTAGCCCAGTGAAGGAGATAATATTATAGACTGTAGGATGGGCTTCTCTATATTTTCTTCATGCTAACTTAATGAGAAGGCCTAAAATGTCAATAATGCAGCTTTTATTTGGCTGAGAATTGTTGCTTAAATCTAGTCCCATTCTTTTTTCTTCATATATATTTTTTTCCTAGTGGGCTGTTTTCAAATACTGAGTAGCTGAAGTTGTTTATAGTTACTGGATGCAGTATCCAATGTAATTATATGGATATAATATATTATATATTTATAATTATAAATATAATTATGTAATTATATTTCAATATATTTCAATATATTTCAATATATTATATTTCAAGTACTCTATTTGGGTTGTTATTAAAAGTAATCCATTGGAGGCAATTTTTCTCATAATAAAATAACTACTCTAAATTTAAAAAGTTATCCCCTTGATGCTATTACAAAAATATGGATGTCCCTTATTTTTATCATGTTCTTGAGAACTTTGGGAAAACAGCACACTCTGTGTACTCTATAGACTGACACTCTGTGAGCTCTATAGACTGCAGTTATCCCCTTTAAGTAAAATATGACGGTTATATATTTTTAAAATAAAATGCTAACTGATGTCACCTGTAAGTTTATGGAAATTAATGACAGCTTAAACATATATTTGCACTTCAAGACAGAAGGTAGTGAAAAATAGCTACTGGCATATTCCATGGCATGTGAAGGTCTTTAAAGGAAAAGCACTGGTCCTTAAAATGGGGACATAACTACAGTGTATATTACATAGAATATAGTTTATTGAAATCCTCTGTTAAGCAATCATACAATATAGAGGAACTTATTCTTCTATTCTAAGTAGGTTCATAATACCTTTGGAGGGACAATTAATGAGAAGAAGATCTTGCTATAATTTGAACTAATTTGTTTTGTAATAGTAGATTTATGCAGCCATGACATACCTATGGCCAAAAGAGATCTTAAAATGTGAGATTATTCATGTAGTTAAGTCATAATCTCTCTGGATTCCAAATATGGTCATTTAAATATCTCTTAATTTGAATCTATAGGCTCTAATAGTAAAAGACAACTTCTTGATCTTCAAAAGAGTTCTCACATAAATTTTATGGCAAATAATAGCAATGTTGGTGATATCAGTACCACTATTATTACTTCTACTATTGCTCCTACACTACTACTACTACTACATGACTAGTAGTGAATTACTGTGATGTTAACAAAAGTAACAATTATTTTTCAGAAGATTCCAAACACAGACATCAGTATAAAATATTCATCTTAGTCTTCAAATCATATATGCAGACATTCACAGTAACACAGCAGCACTTACTTGATAGGCTCTGCTAAAGGCTTTTTAAATTTCATTTCACCAATTTCTAATTTAGGTAATTTGCCTGTAATCTCTAAGTTTCCTTCAACAAATTTAAAAGTACATTTTCATGTGCTGCCATTATTTTCCTGAAGAAAATGTAAAACTGAAATTGTAAAATTCAAGCAAATGCTCAATTTTTTTCAGAAATATACTATGGAATTAGCAAAAAACATAGTTAGGAAAAGCATCACATATTTTGAAACCATCTCTCTTACTCATGAGTTGTATCTATAGGTTGCTACAACACCCAATTTTTGTATTTATCTTTGTTTAATTTATGGGTTTTCAGGTACCCATTAATGTGTTTTATTATTATTGTATTGACTGAAATTACAAAAGTTGTGGAATTATGTATATACAGTCATAGAGCTACACAAGGGGACAAAAAATTAGGCTTCTTTCCATTAGTGTATTTTACTTTTCCAGTATGAGTACTCTTTCAGAGTGAAAATATAGGGGTGCCTGGGTGGCTCAGTGGGTTAAAGCCTCTGCCTTTGGCTCATGTCATGATCCCAGGGTCCCAGGATCGAGCCCCGCATTGGGCTCTCTGCTCAGCGGGGAGCCTGCTTCCCCCTCTCTCTCTGCCTGCCTCTCTGCCTACTTGTGAGCTCTCTCTCTGTCAAATAAATAAATACAATCTTACAAAAAAAAATATGTCCTTTAAAAAAATTTAAAAAAGTGAAAATATATACAATTTAACAAAATTTACAGACCTGAAACACTATAATAATGAAGCACAATTTAATAAACATGGAGAAATAGTTACGCTGGATATTTTACATATAAAAATTCTGCCCATACCACTCAAAAAACATTCAAGATTCAGAATTACATCTTTTTGCATATCTCCCACCTAGTTATTATATTCCAATAAATCGGATTCTGCTCTGTCAAAAATTAGTGCTTATGTAACTTCCTATGAATCACAATCAGAAGTTAGGAAAAGTGCTATGTAAGTCATTTTCATATGGTGTTTCATACTGTACTCATTTCTAGGAAAGAAATATAAAACTGCTTTCCTCCTCACTTTGAATCCAGAAAATTATGAAGTATACATTCAGAAATTAGATGCAGAAGTCTTATTATTAACGTATCTGACCCACTAACATAACTATTGGTTCTGCTATCCTATTGTTTCTTGGGTTCTTTAGGAAAACAGTGTTAAAGAGCAATGACAATACAACTAATGCCTAATTCATTAGGCTGAAGAAGGCTGGGACTAACAACTATCTTCGTCTCATTGTAATGTGCTTTCTCTATATACCAATCCAATCTTGCCAAAATATGATTTGTGTACCATAAATTTCCAACATGGTTAGATAATAAGATTATAATCCACCTAATAGCAGTATATAATGGGATACCCATATATACTGCCAACAGAAGAAAGAACAGATGATAGTTAAAATCTAATTAACATCTAATTATAAGGGCATAAATAAAATATTGTCTTTCAATACACCAAAATATTGCTCTTATATTTACAAATGAGGTTGCTAACATTTAGCTTCATTAGCTATGCCCATACATAATATTCCAGAAAAGTTTAAATGTCTAGAGATGGAAAGCCATCCATTTTTATCCATTGGTTAAAACACCAACTTGACACACCAGCACAAATCCAAACTGTCCAGTAATGCAAAATTATGGGTGTGTTTGACAGTAAATAGTGGTGCTCATTTTTGAGCAATTAACGAAAAGAGTAAAATATGTGGAAGGGGAAACTTAAAAGAATCAAATGAAATTGATCTTACTAAATATAAATGTATACCTAGAAGTTCAAAAATTCCTGCAAAATGGCAAACTAATATTGAGGCAGGGCTGGGATAGTGGGATGACCTTGGTTCTGTGGTCAAGTACACTTTGAAAATGATGAATAGTCTATATTCTATTTTTATAGAATAATGTGGCATAGTGAAGGCTCTACAAACTAAACGAAAGAAATCTGGTTAGCATTTTTTTATCCTCAAAGTTCCCAAATGTATCTGACCTTAGAACTTTGTTTTATCTTTTTGCTTAACACTTTAACATAAAATACACGTTATGAAAAATAGTGCTACAATAAAATGTAAATCCCAAATGATTCTGCACAGTTAGATTGTGCAGGGGAAAGTTTCAAAGAGATACTTCCATGACTAGTTATTCAGATTTCTTTGAAAACAGGCTGAACTATGAAACTACATAAAAATAAACTGATGTTACATGTCCGTGTGTGTGTGTGTATCAGGTGGCATTCATGCACACACAGTGATCATACACTTTTCTTTCATTTATAATGTGAATTTTACTTTCTATCTGAGACCCCCATCATAATTACTGCAATTAAACAAGTAAACTGATATTCTGGAGACCTTTTGGTTTGGAAGGCACCTAGAGAATTGGCCATTTATGCATAGTGGATCTGTTGTTGTTGTTTTTTAATCTGACTTTCTGCTTATTTGCATTTCAAAGATAACAGAAATCATAAAACAACCTTCAGTTTAAAATATTAATGAGTTTTTATTTTGATATATTATCTCTGAGAATTACCTGAGAATAATAACAGAAAGAATACCACAATTCTGTTTTGCCCAACTATGCTTGATCGCAAACACACAGACATTCATGCACCAGAGAGAAAGACAGAGCTACTTATGTATGCAGCAGAATAACATCGCATTGAATTGAGGAACTAGTCTCTCGGGACCAATTTTATGCCTTCCTCTACAGCTGTATGGAGCCACTTTGGAACATAATATATTCTTTTGAAGTCAATGATCCCTGAGGGTTCAAAGCAAGATAAGAATTTGGCTCTTGATGGAGTGGATGCATTGTGTAGAATAGAGTCTTTAATTCTAAGCCTCACTGAGCACACGCACACATACCCACACACACACAAGATGAAGAGAAAGTGGGAGCAACTCACAGGAGAATACATAAAATGAGCAGGACCCAAAATACTGATTTGACGTGCAAACAAAATCAGAAGTTAAGCGTTCTTTGTATTGGGGGTGAGGTTATGGAAGTATGTTTAGTTTTTTGTCCTGACTTAAAAGGGGGAGAAATAATAGGAAGAAAATGAAAGAGAAATGATCTGGTGATTCAAAGGGGTATCACCACAGAAAAGATAATCAAGCTTTAAAAGAAAAGTATTAGCAGGTTTCCTGAAATTTTGTTTCAAAGCATTCAACCTAGAACCAATTTCCAAATATGAATCAAATTCCCAAAGGGATTTTACTAGAATAAAGCTGTTCAGAGGTTTAACTCAAACTTATGACCTTTCATTATTAATCTGTGTGTGTGTGTGTGTGTGTGTGTGTGTGTGTGTATGTGTGTGTGTGTGTTCAACTTCTTTGTCGAATTTCTACTGGTCACATTTTATAAAAACAAGAAAAAATCAATTCTTCTACACATAATGTATACAGTCAAACAGTTATTATGAATTCTTAATAACTGCACTGATTAGTTCTGTTGGTAATTATTCAGGTTTGTTTTGTTAGATTTCAATTCATATAAAATTCTGTCTCCAAAAGCAGTTTAGCTCTCCTTAACTGTTTACATTGTTTCAGGTTAATAGGCTTTGGAACGCATAGCTGAAGTTCTCACTTAATATTACTAACACATATATTGGAACCTGATGGCATGCTAATAAGGAGGGGCTCTAGGATTCCTATTCAAAAAGCTTTATAATTGGAACAAAGTTGAAATTCAAGAAACTGTTAATAGAAACAGCTTGTGAAACAGGAGCAAAAATCTAAGACAAAAATGACCTGCTTTTGTTAGTAATCCTTGAAGCCCAAAGAGAAAAAAACAAAGAGACAATTGCTCCAGGAAAGTTCACATACATATTTACCCAGTGGGTTAGAGATGACTTAAAAGAGAGCTGAATTTAAGAACAATGTTGGAGCAACTCCAAACAGTATAGACTCCCTGCTCCTTTGTTGCAAGGGTGAGATATTTATTTTGTAGACAGCAAGAATTGTGCAAGTTTGAGAACACTTTAGTGGAAAAGGCAGATGAGACTGCACAATGATAGATATCTTGGACCAATTTGAATATTTTAACTGTTGCTGGGTTCCCTGTTATCATCAAAGAGTTAGAATGTATTTCAGCTAGAATCCTCTGACTTTTCCCCTGCAGTGCCTAACCTATTGACTTGCAAACTTTGATATTCTACTTCTAGATATTGTATATAGGCCAAATAGCTTATAGTCTTGGACAGGTTATAGATTGGTCAACTCTTTTCTAGGTTATGTACAGATTTCTTTTCCTTCTTCAGTTGTACCCAACAAACCCCTCTACCCTTCAACTTTGCTCAGCTGAGCTTTTTTTCCACTGCTTTTTGCATGCATTAACTTGACAAAGTTCTCCTTAAACTCCAAAGGGTATTTCTTTAGCAAGAACCTGGGATTGTCTGCTACTCTGCTACTCATTCTATAGATAGACTCCTGGCACAAGCCAGGAGCAAAGCCATATAGAATTTGTTTAGTGTCTGATTAAAATTTTAGCACACTGTCACATTTATGTAACTTATGATACCAGTTTCTGTGGACAACCAATACAGAAGACAGAACAAGCAGGGAAGCACATCTGGAAAGAGTTTCTTAAAATTATTTAATCTAAAACAAATATGGAAACATTGTCCACAGGAGAACAAACAATACTTTACTGAAGAATCATGTAAAAACAGATATAAAGACAGCCATACTACTCTGCCATCTCTTTGATTTAGCATAAAGCAATGATAAAATGGCACAAAGGGGAAGGGAGCATGTATATATCTGTCTCATTATTAAGAGTCACCCCTCCATACAGAAACATACAAAGAATATCTCCATGCCAGCAAAGGAGGTGGGAGGAAGTTTGCATTATGACTAATTAAGTAAAGATTTTGATGAGAATGACACAAATAGTTAGAAAAAAGCATAACATTAGGCAACAAAAGGCGATATAAATTCCCTCACATTGAACACATTTTCACATAGCTTCTGGAATTGCTATTTAAAAATGTAATTCTTGGGACGCGTGGGTGGCTCACTGGGTTAAAGCTCCTGCCTTCGGCTCGGGTCATGATCTCAGGGTCCTGGGATGGAGCCCCGCATCGGGTTCTCTGCTCGGCGGGGAGCCTGCTTCCCTCTCTCTCTCTCTCTGCCTGCCTCTCTGCCTACTTGTGATCTCTCTCTCTGTCAAATAAATAAATAAATAAAAATCTTAAAAAATAATAATAATATGTAATTCTTACCATTTCCACTTAAAATTCTTTTCATGACACCCCATCTTTGCAGATGAATTCTAATTTAACCTTAAATGGAAACTCTTAATGAGCATGTCACCACCTCTTTCTCTAGCCTACTCCCCTTTCATTCAACCTCCACGTATTATGCCAAGTTCCAGAAACACCAAGCTTCTTCTGCCTATGCTTAAATGCACCGAGCGAGCTCCTTCCCAACTCCTGGACCTCTGCTTATGCCTAGACATCTCTCCCTTGAAATTGTTCTCTTTGTCTTGGATAATTCCTTTTGTCCCTTCATAACTCGAGTTTGATGTATCACTCCCCTTTCCCTGCCCCCAATGCTAGACTATATAACCATCCTTTATACTCCCATAGCATCCTGTACTTTAACTTTATTACACTCTGTTTTGAAAATGCCTTTTCATTCCTCTACCTACCCTGAAGTGATTCATCCTGTATGTGCACAGCCTAGCATAAAGCTTCCTACATACTATCAATTCAATTAATATTTTCTGACCAAGTGGGAATCAAACAGATGGTTTATTGGGTCAAGCGCTTTAGAGAATTCTTAGAGTTCTTTTACAAAGAGTTCAGTTTTAGGGGGGACTTCACCATATATATGAAATTGCCATATACCCATACAATACTCGCATTTATTAATCGATGCTCCTGAAAAACTTCAGCATTTGGCTTCTGATCTTTCTTTTGGTTAATCTTAATATCTGAATCGGTATGGATTATGATAAGAAAAGTGCTGCAAGATATTCTATTTGTTTTCATTTGTAATGTTATGTACACTTTGATAGATTTGCCTTAGGACAAAAGAATAAAGCTCAAATGTTTCATGAAACCAATATATAAATCCCCAGCAGTGGAAATTAACACATTCGATAAAATGCTATATACATAATTTCTTCTCTCAAGCCCCTACCAACAAAAGCAAAATGATTAAAAAAAAAAAAAAAAAAAAAGATAAGTATTTGCTCAGTGCCTAGTAGGTTGGAAAAAAGCATCATAGTCATCATAGAGAGAAAACACTATTTCTGGAAACTTACAGACTATTCTGTGTTTTCTCTATTGTTCCTAAGGAAGCATATCCCTAACAAATTAGTGCAGGGGGCACTAACTAAATTGAAATTAGGAAGCAGTAAGTAAGCACATTACCATGTATTAAAAAGCATACATTTATGAGATTTTTTTTTCCATTCAAAAGTTCTCAATTTTTCCTGCTTGCTCTTCCAGATCTACCATCCGCCTATCTTCCCTGATTCTTCTGCAAGTGTCTCTCAATAGTGGACTCCATCAGAAAAGCCAAGTGGGCTTCTTGATGAAGGCTACAAATGTCAGTCTTCTCAGGGATGAGCAGAGGGGAGAAGGACAAAGTAAAACAGACAAACAAACTGTAGGCTTTTGTAAATATAATTGTGAACTAATTATTCAAACTTAAATACAGCATAGTTTAAGAAGAAGAAAAATTAAAAATCTGGCAAGTATAAATGGTCATGATATTAAAATTAAAACACTGAAACATGCATGCCACAATTTTTGGAACAACAAGAACAACAAACACATATGCCATGGTTCTTGGGAAAAAAATAATTTGCAATTGGGGGATACATCCTCTAGGAACCCTTTTATAAACTGGAAATATAAATCACAATGACCTCTTTTGGAGACCCACTGTGTACCATAAAAACTTCTATCATAGTGCCTGCAAGAATTTACTGCTTTCATTTTAATTCATCTTTTTTCTTCTAATTATCTAAAACATTTAGAGAGAAAGAATCATGTTATATTTATTCTTTGTTGTAGCATTTCTCCATCTAACCGTTCCTGGCATACGGTATGCACTTAAAAATTCCTGCTGAATGAATAAATGAAAAATTAGATGGTCTAAATAAAAATCAAAAGTTTGGGGCTAACAACAGAATTAATCTACTTTTTAGCTAGTTACTTCTGTATTCAGAAAAAAATTTTTTTTAAAGATTTTATTTATTTATTTGACAGAGAGAGACACAGTGAGAGAGGGAACACAAGCAGGAGGAGTGGGAGAGGGAGAAGCAGGCTTCCTGCAGAGCAGAGAGCCCGATGCAGGGTTCGATCCCAGGACCCCGGTATCATGACCTGAGTGAAGGCAGATGCTTAACGACTGAGCCACCCAGGTGCCCCTGTATTCAGAAAATTTAATATCAGTATTGTGCAACAGATGTGGAAGCAAGACAATGAAATAAATCTGTAAATCAGTATAGACCCTTAAGCAGAATAATTTGACCCCAAATAAATTATGTCTTAGGATATAGAGGCAAATTCTGTTTTGTTATAAGCAGAGCAGTAGTTCTGGGTGCAAACCTACGTCTCAAGATGCTTATAATAATCAAATAAATGTGTGTACTTGGGAATGTTAAATGCATTCGGGATTCATGATACCCACACATCCAGGCCATCATCTCAGTGTGGAGATAGTAAAGGACAGACAGATGCTGACCTAATTTAGTAATGGTGAAGAATAGTAGTATCCCCCTGCATTCAAAAGGAATTCATGAGAACGTCGTCTCTCCATATTTCACATGCCTCTTCCTTTCGAACATCAGCATTAAAATTTTGGAAAATAAATGGCATTTGTCACTATTAAGAATCAATTTAGTTTAATTTTTTCTTGCTTTTCTGGAAGAAGTCTTAGATATGATAAGTAATGGAAAGAAATAGTGCCAAAGGGTTAGTTGCTCTGCATGGTTTTTATTGTAATAGCACCCACAAATATGTATATCTAGCTTTAAAACTAATAACTAAAGCACATTTAAAACGTTTCAGTGCAGAGACAGCAATAAAAAAAGGAAATTCAAATTACTACAAGTAGAAGTAATTCAGAACATTTTTCTTGAAGTTAGGCATATTTTAGTGAAATATTGTTCTAGGGGAAGTTTTTAATGGGAATAACACTCAGATAAAAGGCAACTTAATTTTTTTCCTGAATTCATCAGGATACATCTTTTGTATCTGATAGTGTTAACAGGACAGTAACATAGTCAGCAAACTACTTAATTGAAATGATAGCCTTTACATTTGGACACAACTGATGAGCTATAACAATGGCCCTTCACCTCCTTGTCTTCAGTCAATACAGCTTTAGGGTGGAGTGTTAGAGCAGAGGAAAACAGTACCATCATCTTAACATCTTAGCACTAATTCAAAACTGATTTTGTCTGGGGTAGAATTTGGGCACCCTTTTAAATAGCAGCTTTTTTTGATTGCCTATAGATTTGTTCTAGAGTCTTTGTAAACAGAATTTCTGTTTTGTATTTTGTTTAACCCTTCAGTTCCACCATTGACCTAGGCACATTTGAAATGGTCCCCAGAGCTCTGTCACTTGGTAAACGTACTCTATTTCTCTTACTTTCACATGTAATGGTAGAATCTTCTGATATAACTAGCTAGACCAATATCCCCTAGTTATCCCTCTCCAGGTTCATCTAAGCCTTTCTTTTCCATGTTTAACTCTATGGATCGCATTTTTTCAGACTCTACAACATTGTTATATATAAAACCCTCACATGAGTCCAAAATTTGCTATAAATTTCTGAACACTTTGTCTGAGAGTTTGGCTTTGATTTTGGGTGAGGTCAACCCTTTAATCAGATTAATTTCCAATTCTTTTGTCTTCTTCAGCAATGCATTCCACAGAGCCAGGCAAATCTCTTTTATAACAAAAAACAAAAACAAAACAAAATCTTTACGATGAATTTAACAACATTTTGGACACCTGTAATCACTCTCCTTTTGCATTTAACTCAAATAAGAAAAATATGCATTTGTTTCCCCCAGACTATGACTTCTTTGATGCAAATAACTTTGTCTATAGTCTGTGCATTCCCTAAAACTTAGTATCATGCTTGGCATTTAGTAGAGACTTGATAAAATAATTAATGAATTTCTGTAATATTATCTTAATATTAAGAAAGCTACTAGCACCTATGGTAAAGCAAAAGTCTATTTTTAATTACCTACAACTTGCAGGTTACAAATTACAGCTCTTCTTCAGATTAATTCAATAGTGTCTTTCAATGATACTTGAAACAGGATCAAGAATTCAAGATAATAAACAATTTTCCTAAGGCCTGTGGCTTACACATTTTGATTATGGTATGCTCTGTTTTTGTCATTGTGATACTGATGATGTCATATCCATTAGATAAAATTATGAGGACATTAGATTTCTGATTTACTTATTCTATAAGTTGAAACACTATAGTGCCATATTCTGTTCCTCAGCTATATCACCAACTACTTTATGACCTTGAGACTGCCACTTTTTATTCTGAGCTGAAGTTCAAGCTCACACAGATGTAAAAATTTTTAAGTTTCTATAAAATGCATCTGAGCTCACAAATATACAAAATTTTTTAAAAATATAGTTTAGAATGTAACTTGCATGACTCACAATATAGATAATCAATTAGGAACAATGGATAGCCAAAAATACTCAACATTTTAACTGAATGATATAAACCTCAAGCACTACCTAGTGGGTCACAAACTCGTATATGATTTTGTAGGATAACTAGAAAATACAAATGAGCAAACAAGGATAATTGAATCAATATACTGAATTTTAAAAGTTCTCTATTTAATAAGCAATTGTTCCTTTACCATGTTACAAAGTAAATAAATGTGTTTATTGATTATTATAAAGGTTTGCTTCTTAATATTACTAAAGAATAAATTTATAATTATTAGTTATTTGTGTTTTAACTAAAATTATAATCAATAACTAACACACAGAAGCAATGTTGAAAACTGAGACAATCCCATGAAGCTGAAGTTAAAAGCATGAGTAGTTTTAATAATGTTATTTATAGTAACATGGGTTTTTAAAATTGATTTAAAAAATATTCTTTTAAAATAACTCCAACTTTTTAAAAAACTCTATATTACCTATTTCTATATTTTACTGTAGTAGGCATGATGTCAGCCTATTAACAGCAAGTATGAATTTGAAATTAAAGTTAGAAATAAAAATATGGAGACACATAAAAATTAAAAATCAACAAAACCCCTGAGTTAGTGTTGAATGAAAGCAGTGCCTTTAAGTATTCCACAAATCTCCCTTTGCACCTTTCTTACAACTTTTCTTACCATTAATTTGCTACTATTTAAATTTCTACTACATTTTAAGCTCTTAGAAGTTAAAACCTATGCTTGATTTATCTGGTACAGCGTAATGATCAAAGAAAACATATAGCAGGGGCTCAGGAAATATTTGTCTGATAATCAGTGAGTGATTTGTAAGTAAGAGAAGTCACACCTCTGGTGGGAAATGAATGATGTAAGTCTCATGTAAGTCTCAGGAACCAAAGATTTGTGTACAAAGACATTGGGGATTTCTTTCCTATTTTTGAAGGTCTGGAGGAGAAACTGTAATCTAATGTTATTGGATTCAGTTTAAGAAAGGACATAAGTGCTTGGAGGAGGACAGAAAGGTATGTGCTGAGAACAAAGAACAGAAGGACAGCATGGTGATTAGGCAAAAGAAAACAAGGGCACCTCAAGGGCACCCTGGTGGAGGGCTGTAAGAAGAGTTGTAAATAGAATGAAAAACTATAAACTGAAAAAAAAAAAAAAAAACCCTCAAGGTAAGGACTCAAGATGGCTTTTTGTGTAACAGTATTAATGACTCAGAGGTTGTGCCAGGATCTCCAAGACTACCCTCAGGCTCAATGATTCACAAGAAGGACTCACAAGACTCAAAAACTGTTACAACACTCAAGAGTTTACTAAAGGAAATAGATACAGATTAAAATTAGCGAAGGGAAGGACATCTGAGGTGAAGTCCAGGAGAAAGGAGGCACAAGCTTCTAGGTGTCCTCACCCAGTGAAGTCACAGGGACACATTCAATCTAGCATCAGTATTATGTAACAACCTGTATGACGTGTGGCAAACCACAGACGTTCACCTGAGCCTTGTGTCCAGGTTTTTGTTCTGTTTTGTTTTTATTGGGGTCAGTCATGCAGGAATGCAGCACCTGCATGACTAACCTCAGCTACTCAGACTCCAGCCGCCTCAGAGCAAAAACGGGCATTCACCATAATTACACTGTTAATATAAACTGTCAGCTCAAACTGGTACAGCATGGCCCGTGTCCTCAGGAATATAAAATGGAGCACTCACCACAGATTACATTGTTAGCATAAATTATTTGGTCAAATTGAACAGTATGGGCCAATGTCTCAGGCATACAAAAATATCTTTATAAGGCAGAATATTCCACGGGCTCAGAGTTCATCATCTAAGAGTCAGCCAAGGGACAGTCTTGAAGACAAGCATTTCTTGGGAATGTACAGGATTTGAGCAATCCAGACCTGCAGAACTACATCTTTCATTCATAGGTGTCTAAAGTGTGCCCATAAATAGTATGAAATATCATGATATAATATTTAATATTAATAAAATAATTGGTATCAGGTATTGAAATATTCCTTAATTCTGAAATATGAAGCACTGGGCATGTCCTAAACATGAAAGAAGAAAAATATAAATTTAGAGGTAATGAAGAAAAATAAAGAAGTTACATAGAAAATGTAAAATAAATTAGTAGCAATAAGGTCAAACATATCATTAAATATAAACCACAATCAGAATTAATGTTTTACATCACTAAAATTAGATAATCTTGGTTGTGATAAAAAATTTTTAAAAATCTAACTCTGTACTCTATAAAGCAAATTCAATCAAGACAAAATGACAGAGGAAGATGAAAAAAGGTATAGCATAAGATATAATAGGTATATATAACAAATCAGGGTAAGTGATTTTTAAATGGATTTAAGTTTGGAGTGCCTGGGTGGCTCAGTGGGTTAAAGCCTCTGCCTTTGGCTCAGGTCATGGTCTCAGAGTCCTGGGATCGAGCCCCGCATCGGGCTCTGCTCAGTGGGGAACCTGCTTCTCCCTCTCTCTCTGCCTGCCTCTCTGCCTACTTGTGATCACTCTCTCTCTGTCAAATAAATAAATAAAATCTTAAAAAAAAAAATAAATGGATTTAAGTTTAAAAATAAGCACGAATGAGAAAATAATTAATATTTGAAATGAATAAAATTCACCATGAAAACTGTAACAGTGATTAAGTTTATATGCCCCAAACATCACTGTTTTAAAATACATACTGAATGAAATGCAAAGAGAACCTGAAAAATCTATAACGTTATCTGGAGGTGTTAATAGGTCCCCTTCAGAAAGCAATTTGAATTAGGCAAAAAGTAAGAAAAGGATAGTGTGATAGAGATTGCCGTGTGTTCACCAAACCCCTTTTCTATTTCTCTTGGTCAAAGAACTGTACTCTATTTCATGACTTCCCCTGAGGTTTTCATGACCAGGAAAGTGAGTTCTGAATGACAGAAGGTGGGTGGCCGTGAAGTGACCTACTTCCACACTTGACTCCAACAAAACCTCCACAACTCTCCGCAAACTCTCTCCGTTCATCTTCTGATCAATACTCTTTCCATACTCTTTAATCACTGCCTCATCTTATGACTCTGTTTAAATCAGCATTTACTTAATCACCTTTACATAAATTCGTTACTTTCCTCATTTTCATTATGGTTTTCAGTTAAGAAACAGTGCTTATTTCTAACCTATAATTTCCCACATTTCTGAAATCTCTCTATCCCTGTTTTCTTTGCTTGCAAACACCTCATCTCTCTTGTAACACGCTAGATGCATCAAAAACAAACAAACGGCAAGATCAAAATGCTAACATACTGCTCACATACTTTTTCCCTTAGAGTACAAGTTCATAAGGTTGAATATGTGCCTTCCAAGACATTACAGATGACTTTTTACCAAATATTTACTACCGCGTAACTTGACTTCCATCTTTCAATTCTCTGCAACAAGTTTCATCAACACCTACCACCCGCATAAGCTGGAAAAAAAATTTAAAAAGAGAACTATGAGAAGGTCAATTTATCTTAGAAAGTAGAAGAAAAGGACCATGAGAAAGAAGGAGTAATCAGCTCAGTGTCACACTTAATGACCCAGCAAAAGATTCTGGAGTAAGTACCATAGTGATGAATTGGCCAGATATATACAAAAGAAGCCAGTAACTGATTTCCCATATCCCAGGAAATGAATACCATTGATCATCTATGAATTATAATAGGACAATGATAAGACACATACTTTTTTAATAATGGTAACAGGTTTGGTCAATATATCCTGATTAAAGGATGACAGGATATATAATAAAAGCATATCACTTTTTGAGGAGCCACAAAAAATTCAAACAATTAAAGCCTATAGAAAAGGAAATAAACTTAGAAATAAAATGTCACCGGTTTGTCAATTGAAGTTTATCTATCAAAGGGAAGCTTAGCCTGATGTTCAGTTGTTTAGTTTTGAATCACCTTTATGTAAATGGTCAAACCTGTATTATTTTGAGAAGCAATCAACTGAAAACTAAGACTGTGAATTTATGTGGACTAAGAAGATAGTCTTTTACTTTTACGTCTGGTAAACTAACTGCAGACACCATAAGATAGCAAAATGGTACATTAAAACATTAGGAACATATAAAAGTGGGGATAACAAAAATCCTAAGACAAGAATCACTTAGAATTACACAAATATTAAGAGACATTATTAATCTTTTATGTCGATATGTATAAAATAACTTAACGATGTTATGCAATATTTTTATTTATGTATGCTTTGTGTTCTATATAAGAAACTTGAGCTTTTAAAAATCAGTTATGAGATAAAATTGCAGTGCAAATTTTAGGGAATATGATTAAGACAATGAAATGATAAATCTTTAAGAAAATTGAGTTTCATAACTTAAGTTATTATACATACACATTTAATACATTTTTATTTAACATTAATTTGTGGGTATTTATCTCTGAATAACCATCCCTTGAAGAAGCTTTGGCATATGAAAGAATATGACTTTGCATCAAGCCAGAAGTAAATCTGTAAAGGCAGAAATCATGCTGGCCACTCTAATCATATGCAATACAGGAAACAACATACGAAAACATAAGGAACAACAGACAAAGTAGTTTTATCTACTTGGAAACTAAGTAAGTAGCTAGATAAATGTTCAACATAGAAAAATCAAAAGGTTTCCTGCATTCTAAAAATAATCAACAAAAAAAAAATGAAATAGAAGAGGGAACTTCTATTTGTTGAAGACAATGTGGCTACTTACTTTACCATTTAATAATAATCTCTTCCAAAAACAATTAAAAAATGCAACTATACAAAAACCATGCCTTCAGCAACTTTGAAGTCAGAGAATGTTGAAACTTCAAAATAACTGTAAGTAAATAAAGAGAAATCACTGAATCCCTTCAAACCAAACAGAGAGCTTGATGGTAATTATTTAATTTTCCCCTCATTTCAAATGCATAGTCACTACTTTCTGTCACCATGAGATACCATTTCAGAGTTGATGATTTAAACACTCGTTTATGATATGAAATTAGGCTTTAGTTTTACTATTTAGTGTTTCATCGTTTTCCTAATTCAAGATCTGGAATCAGCACACTGCTGATTCATAAGCCTCCATAAGGCATGCTGCATCCTGATAGCCTTTAGCACAAAATTCAACAGAAATATTTACTTTAAAATGGCTAAGTCTGGGGGCACCTGGGTGGCTCAGTGGGTTAAAGCCTCTGCCTTCGGCTCAGGTCGTGATCCCAGGGTCCTGGGATGGAGCCCCGCATCAGGCTCTCTGCTCAGCGGGGAGCCTGCTTCCCCTCTCTCTCTGCCTGCCTCTCTGCCTACTTGTGATCTCTCTCTCTCTGTCAAATAAATAAATAAAATCTTAAAAAAATAAAATAAAATAAAATGGCTAAGTCTGGAGGTTTTATATATTGATCTTTCTAAACATGGATCACTTTTAGGGCTAGTAATGGTAAACAGCTGATTCATCACAATCTGTTAGTGACAGAGTTTTCAACAAAAGCTTTGATTTTCTAGTACCCACTCTCTGACCAAGGAAGTCTAAAATTTCCTCAAAAATATAAATATCATTTATTTGAAAGATTTAAAAATATATTTTAACCCACGTTAAAATATTTTGCTGCTTCAAAATCCACACAAATACAATCTTCTTTTATATATTTTGAATTGTTTATTACATTTTACTGACTCTAATGATAATGGGTTAAAATATTAAATAAAATTACAAACACAGGCCTGTATTTGTACCACTTCTGATCAGTGAGGTTTCTGCTTTAGCCTATATATTAGGCTCTCCACTACTAAGAATTTGCCCCCATTTCCACCTCATGCCCAGAGTCTAGCACAGCCATTTCCACACCATTATCAGATCCTCAACCAGGCATTTGACCACACAAGCCTCTGTTTTATACTTGAAGGAAACTGATGACTAGTATCTTTGCCAGAATGGCAAGATAACAAGCATCTGACAGCATCTGACAGCTGGTGCCCTGATTGCTACAAACCTACATCCACTAGGAGATGGTCGGAAGTAGTTGTATCAAAACATAATGCAAAACAAAACAAAACAAAACAAAAAACCATAATGCTATCTGTGACATTATGGATGGACTCAGACGACATTATGCTAAGTAAAATGAGCCAGCCATAGAAGAATAAATACTGCATGATTCCCATTATACTAGGTATCTAAAATAGTCAGGCTTACAGAAATAGAGAGTAGAATGGTAGTTCCTAGAGGCTGAGCACCTCAGCCTTCCTCACCCTGGATTCTATTTAACCATGTCACAGAAAATGTTCTCATGAAATTCACGGATATATCTTTGTGATTAAGCCAATGGACACTTTTCAGTTTTTTTTTACTCAGTCTCTAAGCTGCATTCAAGTTGTTGAATGCAATCTTGTTTTGAAAGATTTTTTTTTAATTTTCATTTCTTTGCTTTTGACCTTTAAATCTTGTGATCCTTTTTGTTAATATCTGCTTCTCACTCAACTTCATAATGGATATGTCTCAGATGGCCATCATCTCATCCTCCCAATCTGTGGGTTCAATTATAATCCATATACCATATACCAATTAAATCTGAATTTAAATCTCAGGCCCACATCTCTCTCCCTGAGCTTCAGACCTAGATTTCCAAATGTACTTGGTTACCCATATATATATATATATATATATATATATATATATATATATATATCTCAAATATCTCAAATGCAAATACAAAATGAATCATTTCTTACCAAACTTCGTACTGTATTCTAAGTCTATAATAATCATGCTAGCATCTTTCCAATTGCCCAAGTTGGAAACCTGAACACCCATATGGTCTCTTTACCCCCATAACTGCTGTCCACATCCAATATAGTGAGCACTGTTAAACCTAAGAATTGCTCCCCATTGCCACAGCCCAATTTTAAGACACCATCATATTTATCATGAACTATTATAAAATTCATCTTACTTTATTCCCATCTTTATCCTTAAATATGTTAATGCATAAAAGACTATAGCTAACTATTATATTGCTTTAAATTTATAACATACTAACAGTTTTCATGTTGTATCATGTTGTATCATAGCCAATTTATAAAATAAACATGAAATAACATGAGAATAAGATATGAAAAATAAATATTCTAGTCAAATGCTACCATTGACTAGTTATACAACCGGTACTCTGAATTCCAGTTTCCTTTTTCTTAAAGGAAAATGGACTGGATTAGATTAATACAGTCCAAATTTTGGGCCATATGCAAAACTAATTAGGTGCATATGTCATGTTCATAAGGGGCACTAAAAAACATTGCTACTATAATTTGAGAGTCTCTGCTATTTGCTATTTTCAGAAAGGACTTAATCATTACAAAAAGTGGAGTAGTCTTCCAACCAGATTATCTTATACTCTCTCTGTAGTCCTTCCTTGTTAATTCATGGTTTTCAATGTAATATAACATTTAATCAACCCAGACATGCTCTGAAGATGCTGATCTTCCAAGTCTTAGATGCTGACCTTCCATTATGGGGAATTTGTACTGTCTAGTTCTATTGAGAGAGAAAAACACTGTCCTTGTTTTATCATTTAGTGATAGCTGAAGAACCTAGACTACTGGTGTACAGTAGATCCTGAACATTTTTGTTATTGTTGTGTCATATTTAAAACATTTTCCTTCTGCATTTATTTCTAAAATTATTAAATGTTTGCACTAACATCACAGAACTGCGGCTTAGGTTTGAAGTAAGCCATTGAACATTCAGGAAATTATAAGGGCTAAAACTTGTAACTTTTGCTGATGTTTCAGAAGAGAAGAGATTAGAAGACCTTAAAAAAAAGAAATATTGCTCTGGCTGTTGAGGCTAGTTGCCAACTCACTAATTACATCTGGGACGTTAAGAATGTTCCAATAATTACTATTTTTTTCATATTATTCCTTATAATGGATCATAGTCTTTTAAAATATCAAAAAGGGGGAGTGCAGAGGAGTTAGCAAATAATCACTGGTGATTGAACTCTGTTTCAATTCTCCTTCTTCTCTTTTTAATATTAAAGAAAAAAAAATAGTAAGGCAGTGAGATTCCTAACAGATCAATCTTAAAGCAACCACACTGGCACCTTATACTACTTACTTAGGCAGTAAGAGATTAGGACTATATACCAGTGTGATTAAGTGATGGGTTTTAAAATTAAGGAATAAAATCTTATTCATATCAAATTCTCTAATGGTGATTACTTTACATAGCTTTCTGACCACTCTTGTTTGATATGGAAACAATGATAGTGTAGGAAAATTCGTTTCCATATTCAGTGCTCATCTTAGAATATATCCTGGACATTTGTTTACATTATGTGTTACATGATTTGCAAAGGTGAATAATAAAATGTTTTGACAGGAGGGCACAGAAATTGTAGGAAAACAGGCACAAAGGGAAATGCCACATGTTTTTGTATATCAACCTAAGAATTATTACTATAAAGTATATCCTGAAAACTGCACCTCTTTTCATTTATGAAATAGTTTATCTGCAGAATCTTCTGCAGGCATCTTTGAATTTCACATCAAGGAGTCTTCCTTGTTAGGAATCTTCATAGTAAATATTATTCCACTGCAACCTAAACTATTTCACAGTTTGCATAGACACTGAGTTTCTATTGTGTGTCAATGAAAAAAAACACTAGTAATTCAGAAAGATTAAAATTAATCAGTGGCAGCAGGACGTATAGTAACAGCTCTTTCTGTGCTGTTGGTATCTATAAAAGGGTTTGCTATATGGGTCAAACTCAGAATTGTTCTTATTGTTTATAATGATGTAATAAAATGACTTCTGGAGAAAGGGGCAACTGAAAGAAGCATCGGAGAAGAAAATGATGAAACAAGTGCCTGGTTTCTCTCTTGATGGAATCTGTCTCCTTCAAGACACTTTTCCCTCCCACAGACATATATTACTGTCAGCTCATAAAAACCTTAGTCTCTAAAAGCCTTATGTCAATATAGATAATAAACTATACAAAAAAATTGTGTACTTCCATTTGATAGCAACAAGCAATTAGGGAAAAAATTTATTTCAAATTAAAGTATACTATCGAAAACCCATAAACTTTGTAGAAAGGAATAGATTGAAAATCGTGTACATCTCTAGTTAGATAAACTGTGTGAGCAAAACTTAAGGTCTAAATAGCTCATGTTTATGCATTGAAGACTCAATTGTGTAAAAGATACCAACTCCTCTCATATTGATCTATAGATTAAATTAATCTCAACCTCAATTTTAGATTTTTTTAAAAGAAATTGAAAACTTGGAGGTTTTTTTAAGGAAATTGACAAGTCGAATCTAAAATTTATATGCAAATGAAACGGGCCAACACTACACAGTAAGATATTGAAGAAAAAGAACAAAACTAGAGAACTTTTTCAAACAGATATCAAAACATCTTAAAAAATTTCAGTTGTGTCATTTTAGTAAAGACACAAGGCTGTACAAATAGTTATAACCAACATGGACTTCAGAAACGCACCTATACATACATGCAGCACATAAAGATTTCTGCCAAAGTTGGTCCTGTAGAGCAGTAGGAGAATGTCAGTTATTTTAATAAATTAAACCAAGTTAAATAGCCATTAAAAAAATAATCTTGAGCCCCTCCTTCCAAAATCTAAAAATATACCAATTCCAGGTAGGGATTTCTATGTGACAGGTAAAACAGTAAAGATTATGGAAGCTAACATAAGCAAATATCTTTATAATCATTAGGTAGAATAAAGGCTTTTTTTAATTTAAATTCAGTTAATTAACATATAATGTCTTATTTGTTTCAGGGGTACAGGTCTGTGATTCATTAGTCTTATGGGTGGGTTGTGACTGGGATGGTGTTAAGAATTGAGTTTTGTGGACAGAAGTAGGGTTTTTTGTTTTGTTTTGTTTTACTTAACCTGGGTGTTGGTCACACTTCCATGTTCACTTTGTAAAAATCATTGGGCTGAACACTCATGATGCAGGCCGTTTTCTCTATTTATGTTATACTTTAATTAAAATTTATCTTAAAAATTAAGAGAATAAAAAGGTGAGGAAAGACAGTGAATTTAGACAGTTCTTTTTCTTCTTTTTTTTTTTTAAAGAGAGCGATCGAGTTCAGGAGTGGTGGGAGGGGCAGAGGGAGAGAGAAAATCTTAAGCAGGCTCCATGCCCAGTGAAGAGCTCAATATGGGGCTGGATCTCACAACCCTAAGATCATGACCTGAACGGAAATCAAGAGTCTGATGCTCAACTGACTGAGCTACCCAGGCGGGCACCCCTTTTTTTCTTTTTTTAAGCCACTTTATTGAAGTATGATTGACATACAAAGAGCTGGAATGTACACAATTCTATGGGTTTGGAGGGAAGTATACAACCTTGAAACCACCATAATCTATTCCATAAATATATACATCACCTCCAAAAGTTTCTTCCTTCCTTCTTTATTTACTATTATTCTCTAAAAATTTTGCTAAAGGACATAGAAAAATGGAATAGTCTAAACAAGGCTAATTTTTAGAAAAGTGTTTTAACATAAACAAAATAATAACATGGATGTTGATGGAAATGAAATATATATTATGGGAAAAAATGATGCAAGAGAAATACTGGAATGCCCCTGATTTGAGAGAATAAGGAAATGGGGTGTGGAGCAAGTAGAGGGCTTGGTTTTAGGCCAGAATGAGGGTATTTACTCCATATTAGCAGACTGAATTCAAACTCATCTTTCACCCTCAAATCTCTCTAAACCTTTTGTTCTGTAACTATAACTTCAATGCATATCATTCTCTGGAGTAAAGGGTGTTCTTCAGTTTATTGCCTGGTGTTCTTTTTTTTTTTTTTTTTAAAGATTTTATTTATTTGACAGAGATAGGGAGACAGTGAGAGAGGGAGAATAGGCTTCTTGTGGAGCAGGGAGCCCGATGGGGCCCGATGCGGGGTTCAATCCCAGGACCCTGGGATCATGACCTGAGCCGAAGGCAGGTACTTAAGGACTGAGCCAGCCAGGTGCTCCAAAATGATTTTCTTAACTATAGGAAACAAACTGAGGATTACTGGTGGGGAGATGGGATAACTGGGTGATGTGAGGAACACTGGGTGCTGATAAATGATTATGCTGGTTATGATATAGTAACACTCCTTTAGATAAAATGAATCTAAAGGGAATGATAAGTGGTTTTTTGGCATCCTCACATAATCACCGTCTGAGGCTGATAGTTTTGAAACAGTATAACTCAACCTTCTAACACCTAATCATATTGTTGCATTTGTTTACATGGGACAAAAGTGCTCAATGAATATTTGTAGAATTGTGAATTACATGAATGGATATTTCTGTAGAAGTTAAAAGGCTTGTACACTTTGATAACATTTTAATTTTACAAGTATACAATTCCATTTGTATATAGCAGCCTTTCTATATACATCAATAAATCTGATAATAATTAGTAAAGCTCAATAATAATGATAGTTCAACATCCAGTTTATTTCATGGGTGCTGAATTTGGAAGGCTTCTTTATCTACATGATTCCTCCTTGGGTTAGACAACCTTTGCCAACTTTTGTCTATATTTATTATATGTCCAAAGACCCCAAGTCTTTTCTTTTTCTATCGTGCTCTACAGATACAAGTGCTACAGAATTATGAACTTAGGCATAAATTCCAAATCCGAATATAGAATGCAAGGACAAGCAAAGGAAGTTTATTCAAAACTCATTTTGTGCCACTGTGTCTTTTTTAAAAATGTCCAAATTAATCTTCATAGAAACTGTTTATAATTAGATCTTATTCCCACTACACATTAAAAGGTATGAAAACTTAGAGAAAAAAATAAATGAAGTAATTTCCTAAATTATACAACTCAGGGATCTGAAATTTGAAACTAGATATGCCTGGCCTTATAATTCATTATGTTTCAATTCAACAATATGTGAAAAAAGTATGGTGTCTAAATGGGGTGTCGCTCAAACATATGGGGGCCCCCAAATGTAGGGTGATGATTAGGTGGAAGCCAGTGGTGAGGGAAGTAAAAGGATTCAGCTGAGGCAGAACAAAGAAGGTAGAAGTTTACTGCAAGGGAGCAGCGGGCCTGAGAGCTGAGGAGTGGCTGTCTGCCATGAGGTAGCGGGTGGGGGCTGTTTTTAAAGGGGGAAAGACAACTAGGTGTGAAGAGGAATGGAATTCTCCCTTCTGTTTGCCTGAAAGTGGCCTTCAAAGTATTCAAATAAAAGGTCCCTTGCTTCAGAGAGCTTTCATATTAAGACTGTTGGTGTAAATGAATAAAGATTTAGTATTTCTAATTATTATTTTTATTTTCTTTAGTGGTTGGAGTTTTGGTTATTGGTGCTTACTGGTTGAGAGTAACTAAACTTTTGGGGTTGATCACTTTGTAGTATATACAGATGTTGAATTATAATGTACATCTGCAACTTACGTAATACAAAAAAAAGGTAATGCAATTTCTACTTCATTCTCAAATTAAAATGATTTGCTTGCCACAATTTAATAAAAATTTGAATGTATTTTTGCTGAAGGAATTATAAGACTTTTACTACTAGTTCAGAGAGATTTACCTATCTTTAATTTATTAACATTTTTTTAAAGGGAGTCAACCAGGTTACAAAATCTAATGCAGTGGGGTAGAATCCAGCCTATTGTTTTCTGCAGAAAGTATGGCAGAAAGTCTCCATTAACATATTGTCAGTTTTCCTGCTCACTTATCCATAAAGACTTAAAGATGCAAAATTACATTTTAGAACTTAATAATTACAATAAAAAACACTGTTTATAACAGTAGAAAATATTTCTGTTCACCACAATTATAATTTATAGGTTATAAAATTCATGATGAAGGTGGTAAATCTATTATAGCCACTGTGTTAAAACCAATTTTTAATTACTTATAAATTAATACATCAGAGGAAGTGTCCTGCTTTATATCACAGTATGATCAAAGTGGTATATTTTGTATTGAACAACTTGAATTATTTAAGTATTACACTGAAAATTTGGTCAACACCAAATGTAATCATCTCAATTAGCAAGTAGGGATACGACAGAGACCTAAACCTAAAAGAGCTTAATTTAAGTATTTTTGAAATAAAAATATGATTGTACACTAGATTCAATCTTAACAAGGAGACTATTACTAAAGATTAAATTAGATGTAGGAGCAATACCAGTAGTTATAGTGTTATCAATTATAAGTATGGTAAAATACAAGAAAATGCATAAAAATAGGATAAAAGAAAAATGTAAAAGATAGTATTTTAATTTTTGTGAAAAGATAGGAAATTATTTTTTCACTTTAATAACTTACTTCAAATAACTGGGGATTCTAGACATTTATTAATAAACATTTTATTTAGAAATTATAAATATGTTTTTATCTTTTCTGGGTTGAGGAAATTATTAAAATGAGATAGTTCTGATAGGAAATATACCAAGAGCAGCAAGTACTGATCAACAAAATAGCAATGTAAGAGTAGATTTCAGTGATGTGTTTCAAATTGGCGAATTAGCCATAGTTTCAGGAGAGACCAGCTGTGTGGAATCAATGTCATCCCTATATTCTGGAAGACACTATTCAATAATTATAATGAGCTGTAAATGAGTTATAATACTGTTACTGGTTGTGGTAGAGATGCAGATATTCTTCCCTTATTTGACACTCAAAAAGTATGACTCTCAGGCCCTTTGCATTCAGGTGAAGCCAACTGACTAGTTTTGAGAACCAAATGGAAGCTGAAGTAACGTTTGTCTTCTTGGCTGAGACAAATGTCACCAGGGACTCACTAACAAGCCACAAAAACCCAATTTCCTATCCTGCTTACAGGTGCTACTTGCCACCAAAAACTAAGGCCAGATGCCAGAAGTCACAAGCTCCAAATAAGCCCTAATACCCAGTTTTTGACCGGTTCAATCCAGTTCGGACACCCTGCTAACCCTCCAAAAGACTTTGAGATCATTATCATCTAATTGTAATAATAAAAAACACACCTACCAGTTCCATAACAGATCCAACTGCGCCCATTCAAGGAAAGAAAAGAAATGTGACTCTGATTCTGAGAAGCCTCCTCCCCCTTCCCAAAAAATTCTGAGGTCAGCTTACTTACCAGCCCCTTAATTACCCTAACCCCATAAAACTCTGACCATGAGATCTAATCCAGGAGAAGGTGCCTTTAGAGAATGAGCTCCCCTTCTCCATTCTCTGCCATTGAATTACCTGCTCATCATCAAATACTGTTTTGTTATTTGGCTATTTGGCAAATGGTACTGTGTAGGAAAAGAACCTACCGCTTTGGTAACAAGAAGAAGGAACCTCACCTTTCTCTGGAAGTTACACGTTAAGATGTCCCCATCACAAGATGGTAGAGTTCTATCAGTCTGGGTCCCCAAATGACATGTTGAACACAGCCCCACTCATGCCATAAATATTTACCATGAGTAAAAAATACATCTTTTTTATAAAGCTATGAAATGTTAGCTTATGCTGACTAATAACAGAGCAGGAATATTTAGTTGCCAAGACTTTACATAGTGGGAAGCAAGAAAATAAGAGACGGGCCAGGGCAAGTGTAGTAGGGGGAAAAGGAGGTAAGAGCGTACAGTTCTGAATTGTACATAAGCCAGAATCTCCAGTACATCACTGACTTTCTTCTAGGCAGATGAATGAATGATTACTGGTTCTTTCTGAGGCAAAGCCACCAACGGGAATATAAAAACAACAACAAATCACATTTCTATGATTCTGCAAAATATGCATTTTTTTCTCATGTTGATATCTCTGAAATCTCACTACATCTTACAATAAGTGTCATAAGATACAATTTTATCATTGCTTACTTGGTCATTTCCTTAGTAGCACATAGTGCTGCATCTTACAATTAGGAATGGCTTAGACTCACTGAAATATGTTAATTTTTGCCACTTTGTCTCCAATTTTTATTAGGGAAAATGGTCTACTGAATATAAATTAACTTCTGTGACCAAAGTTGAGAAGATCCAAACATTTAGGTAATTAACATCAGATTGTAAATGCATTAACACCTATCTATTTAATTTTGAGTTTGCAGAAGACCCCTGTCAGAAAATGATCATTTTTGTTACCTGTAATCATAGGAGTATATATTGTGATGACATGCTTGGATATTTGTGACTATACAGAATATACAAATTCCACAGTGTAATGATTTATGTATGCTTAAAAATATTGATTTTATGACAAACTGTATGTGACAGACATGAACATACATAACTCAGATTGTCCTTCAAGATTCTCCTTTACTGTCCAGTTTCTAGGAATGTGGGTACCAGTAAGTCTCTAGATGTTAGCTTTTTTATATTTGGCCTCATTTTTGAGCTAAGGTTACGCTTTTCCAAGGATGGCCCCCAGCTAATGATTAAGCCAGGTGGTGCCACAAAGGCCTAGTCATCTCTACTCAAAGCAAGACTTCTCTAATAGGCATTTTTTTTTCTTTAGAGCTCCTCAATGAGCTGACAGACAGTTCATCATGTCTGTGTAATGGCACAATGACCCTTCCTGCCCAATTGTGCTTCCTCCTGTTTTATTTCATAGGTGTTACTATCCAGTAAAAGTCTGAACTCCTAAAAAGCGTTCCTGTCTATTTCCCAGAGAATTCAACTGGCAAAACATGAATATACAATTTTGATCACAATCAGAAAAAAGTATCTATTATCTTCTTTGACTTTGAAAAGTGCCAACACTTAATAGTTTCACATTCTTTTTGTTTCTGAAATCTGGATGCATCTTACGAGTAATGCGACTAAGGATTTTAAGTTTTTAAAAAATAAACTGATATAAATTGTTACTAAAAATGGTGAGTATTTGATTATACAACAACTTAGAATCAAGTGACATAGTATTGTGATATGCATAGGGCAAATTATACACTGTGGTGTCTTTTATATTTAAAAGGCTGGAAGCTAGCTAACACATGCTACAAAACAACTCCCCCCATGTGTAATTCAGTGTTCATGGGCTAATCAATTAACCTCTCTGTCAGTGTCCACATGTAAAAATACGGATAATACAACCAGTATCAAAGCTGTTATGAAGATAAAATAAGATCATTAATATGAAAGGCCTTTGAAAATTTAAGAGAACCCCATGATATCTCCTACCTGTGTACAGCAGACTTCGAATATAACTAACAAGAAGCAAATATAGCACCACTTACGCTTCTTGTGCACAAAAAAATGAAGTTGGATCCCTAATTCATACAATACAGAAATATTAACTTAATCATAGACTTAAATGTTAGAACTAACTAAAACTATAAATTATTGAAAGAAAACAAAGGGGTAGATCTTCATAACCTAGGAATAAACAATGATTTTTATATATATATAAAACACTAAAAGTGCAAATGGCAAAAGAATAAATAAATTGATTTCATCAAAAGTAAAAACTTTTGTATTTCAAAGGACACCATCAAGAATGTTAAAGACAATGCACATAACGACAAAAAATAATTTCAAGTCATGTATCTGGTAAAAATATATAAAGAACTCTTGAACTCAATAATACAAAGACAAATAATCCAATTGAAAAATTTTCAAATATTGAAATGGACACTGCCTCAAGGAAGATACGCAAATGGCCAATAACCACTTGAGACAATGTTGAATATCACTAGTCATCAGGGAAATATAAAGGAAAACTACAATGAGAAACCATCGCACATATAGTAGGAAGGCTAAAATTAAAAAGACAGACAATAATAATAATTGGAACTCTCATACATTGAATGAAGAATTTGGAAAACAGTCTGACAGTTTCTGAAATTATTAAACATGCAGTTACCACATGACCCAGCAATTCTATTCCTAGGTATAAACCCCCAAGAACTGAAAACCTATGTTCACACAAAAACTTGTGCAAGAATGTTCAAAGTAGTATTAGTCTTAATACTGAAAAAGGAAAAACAGCCCATATGTCCGTCAACTGATGAATGGATAAACAAAATGTGGAATATCCACACAATGGAATATTATTTAGCCATAAAAACATGAGGTGCTGATACGCGCAACAACACGGATGAACCTTAAAAATGTTGTGTTAAATAAAAGAAGCCAGTCACAAAAAGCCACATATTGTATGGTTCCATTTAAATAAAATGTTCACAAAAGGCAAATAAAAATAGAAAATAGTTTGCCAGGGGCTGGGAAAGGGGAAATTAGGGAGGCACTGCTAATGGGACAGGTGTTTTTTAGGAGTAATGAAAATGTTCTAAAATTGATAGTGACCATTACACACTTCTGTGATTATACTAAACACCACACTGACTATTTATACTTTATTTAAAAGTTGAATTCTATGGTATGTGAATTATATCTCAATAAAGCTGTTAGTAAAATGAAACATTTAAATAGACACAATAGTGACTCTTTGTTGGACAGGGCTACTATGCAGAGGGATGGTTTTGTGGAGAGATGGTAACTTTGACTGAAGTCTGTCAGAGAAGGCATTTCTGGGAAGATGAAATATGATCTGCAGCCTGAATGATGAACAGGAGAAAAATATGTAAAGATCTGGGTAAAGAATGTGCAGGAGTAGGGGGAAAAAAATGTGCAGGAAAAAGGAAAAGCAAGTGGAAAGGCCCTGAACAGGATTAGCTTGGCATAGTTAAAGAAGAAAAAAGAAAGCAGTATATCTAAACCAGAACCAAAAGAAGGGGGAGAGTAATATAAGGTGATGTCCGAGAGGTAAGTGGATGCCAATGAAGTGGCTCGTACAGGTATTAGAATTTGATCAATTAGTCCAACAAATATTTAAGTACTATGTACCAGGCACCTGCATTAGATATTTGGGGGATATCACAAAAGAGAGCAGCCAAAAGCTTTTTGCTTCAAGGAATTTACATTCCCATGGAGGGTAGGAGGGAAAAAATATGAATTTTTTTTGAAATTTCATTGGAAATTTGAGAAATTTTAGAAAAACTTCTAAGAGGGTTAGAGATGCAAGAACCTATGGGAAAATTATTCCAGGCAGAAGCAATAGCCAGAGTGAAAACCCCAAAACAGAAGCATGACAGGCAAGATCTAACAGATCATAGCAGTGATTCCCAAATAATGGTAATATGCATACAAATTTATGGCGTACCTTTTCGAAATGAAGATTCTGATTCAATCAATAGGTATAGGGAGAGAGCAAGCTGAGCTTCTGCATTTCTAATAAGCTTTGAGGTAAGGGGGCTGGTGCTACTCCTCCACTGCCCAGACTGAGTAACAACCAGTCTTTAAGCAGATGGGATGAAATTATTAATGAACTCCACTGAAAGTTTACCATCTGAAAATTTTAGGATAGAAGCAGGACTCCAAGCTTTATGCCTCCAGCATTCTTCACCCTATGCTGATTCTACTAACTCTAGTTTAAATTAGGACTAAAAAAATTCAACCAAAATTGGCTTAAGTAGAAACAGAAAATACATGATTTCCTGTAGCTTAGCTGCTTTCTTGCCCTCTTGAGCTCCAAAGACTCTAAGGATGTCATGTTAACTAATCTCTTTTGACTCTGTTTTCCTTTGTGTAGGTTTCATTTTCAAGCAGACTTTCTCCACATGGTTTCCCCCCCCAGCAACTCAAACTTAAATCAACCCAGCTCCAAGGTCATGGAAAGAGAGACTCTCTCCTCTCAATATTTCCAAAGAGCCCCAGGACTAAGTTGCATTTGATCAGCCTGGATCAACTGCATATCCCGGACCAGTCACTATTACCAGATGATCTTATGCTTTGTCTGGTTACAACAGGGTCAGATAAGCTCCTGTGTGATCAGAGTTGTTTCCAAGTGCCCACAAACTATACATAAAGGTATTGTGGGCAAGGGGATGCCCCAAAGAAAATTCTGTTACTAACAGTAAATTCTACAGAATTTAGTAAAAAAAAACCCAGAAACTAGTAACAGTAAATTCTGTTACTAGATATGGTAAGGGTGGGGGGAAGCCAAAATGTTGATTACAACCTAGCATTGTCTGAAACACATCTGGTTCTCAACACCACAGTGTGAGAAGAGGAATAGTGACAAACTTCATTTAGCTTAGATGAGGTACCTTTACTAATGAAATGGAAGCCAACCCTCACAAAGAATGACTGAATAAACACGAACGATGTGCTAAAAGAGTAGATTAAATTAAAACAGAACCACAAATAAAATATCTGTAAGAACATTAGAGAGAAGAGATTTGCATTATATGCATGCTAACTTAGAAGGAAAAACTAACAGGTCAAAGCCAGTGGTTTAAAGTTAGGGTGAGATGGATTTGGATACAACATAAACAAATCTTTTTTTTATGAATTAGAGTTTTCCATGAGGTTCCCTTCAGTGAAAAGATCCTGATTTTTCTGAAGATACTGGAAATTTTTTTTATGTAAAATGCTAAAATAGTGATGATTGAACTTTGTGATCACTGTGAAGAAGTTTTCAGTCTTTAAATTATCATATGTAAATTAGAACAAAAAGGTTATTTTATGTGCTAATTTATTGAATTAGTACATCAATATAAATCAGTTTTAAGTGCTCTCAGATCTGCTAAAACCTACAT
>CM052887.1:71462876-71561855 GCA_028534135.1 Potos flavus | reverse complement strand
TCGCAATCCTCTTCAGCTCTTTTTTCCTCCTTCTTTTCTTCAAGGTTTTAAATTCCAATTAGTTAAACTACAGTTTAATATTAGTTTCAGGTGTTGAATTTAGTGCTTATCACAAGTGCCCTCCTTAATACCCATCACCCATTTAGCCCATCCTCCACTCACCCCCCCCCCCAACTCTTGCAACCTTCAGATTGTTCTCTTTAGTTAAGAGTCTGTTTTCTGGTTTGCCTCTTTTTTTTCCCCCATGTCCATCTGTTTTGTTTCTTAAATTCCACATGTGAGTGAAACCATATTATTTGTCTTTCTCTGACTTATTTCATTTAGCATAATTTATAATATATATTTATATATATAATCATATATATATAATTCATTTATATAATCATATATATATAATTCATTTAGCATAATATTCTCTGGCTCCATCCACATCCATTGCAAGTGGCAAGACTTCATCCTTTTTGATGGCTGAGCAATATTCCATTATATTCCATTATATATATATGTCCATCAGTTGATGGACATTTGGGCTCTTTTCATAATTTGATAATGCTGCTATAAATATAAGGGTGCATGTATCCCTTTGAATCTGTATTTTTGTATCCTTTGTGTAAATACGTAGTAGTGCAATTGTTGCTGGAATATAGGCTAGTTCTATTTTTAACTTTTTGAGGAACCTCCATACTGTTTTCCAGAGTAGCTACACCAGCTCACAATCCCACCAACAGTGTAAGAGGATTTCCCTTTCTCTGCATCCTCATCAACATCTGTTATTTCCTGTGTTGTTAATTTTAGCCATTCTGACAGTGGTTTTGCTTTGTATTTCCTTGATGATGAATGATGCTGAGCATCTTTTCATGTGTCTATTATCCATCTGTATGTCTTCTTTGGAAAAACGTCTGTTCATATCTTCTGCCCATTTTTTTAGCTGAATTATTTGATTTTTGGGTGTTGAGATTTACGTTCTTTATTTTTTTTCTTCTTTCTTGCTCCTTTATTACAGTAAATTCCTCAAGCAGATTGTTAGCACACTAGTCTAGGTGTTTCTAAGACATCCCAGACTCTTACAAGTGTGGGTGCCAACCTGCAGCTTCTGGCAAGTCCTATAAAGTTCCTTTCTTTTTACAATGGAATAGGATCCTACCAGTACTAGGAAAATAACATTTTCTCTATATTATCACTGTAGCATGGGAGAAAATGGTCATTTTGTTCATTATCTTGGGAGACCAGGACTAAAAGACCCTAAAAACCTTTAACTATCATTTCAAAGCTTTCTTTGCCATCATCTCTTTAATCAATTTATATTTACTGCATTAATTTTGTAGCCATACACATACACTTACAACTTTTTAAAATGCTATTAATGTCATCAATTGAACTTACTAAATTCTAACTCTAATTCTAAATTCTAACTTACTAAATTCTAGGATAATCAAAGAAATCAAATATGCTAGAACAGAATACCAAGTTGTCAGTTCTCAGTACTTATTATTTCTGAATACTCCATTATATTTGACATTTGGACCATCTCATCTTCTTGAAAATTTCCACTTATCTTCCATGATATTCTATTGCAGTGGTTCTCAAAATGTGATCTCCAGAGCATATTAGCATTACCTGGAAACTTGTTTGATATTCAGAATATCTGGCCTCATCAAAAACCCACTAAATGAGAAACTTTGTTGGGGACCTAAAGAATCTAACAAGACCTAACAAGACCTCCAGGTGATTCGGATGTAGTGTATAGATTTTGGTTTGAAAAAATGAATAATGTCCCTGACTCTTCCTCTTTCTTCTTCTTCCATTCCTTAATCAGGGGAAATCTTGACTTCTTGAATAAAACCTTCAATATTCATTCTATTGATAGAGTTATTTGTATGCTAACTCCATAAAAAAGAGAGAGAGAGAGATTGAGAAAACATATCTATCAGTCTGTCAACCACCTGAATTATTTTCAGTAAAATCCATTTACACCCCACTGCTTTATAGAGGTTGATTATATATATTTTAAATAATTGGTATTATTTCCTAAACTCCTGCCTTCACTGTCCAGATACAGGAATTTGGTGTAATGTCACCTACCCAACATTGCCAAGATAGGTGAATTACTTTGATTTTTAAATTATTTTTGCATCTACACTGTATTTTTGGGAGGGCTAGGTTTTATTTTATCAATAAGCTACATTTTTTTCAGACTTTTCTTTTGTTGTTACAGGAGTAGAACTAAATTCATCACACTTCACGTAAGACCTCAGAAAGTTCTATTAGCAGTTCTGTGGATTTGGTTCACTTGCCAGAAAAAGGAAAGGAAATGAAGTAATAAAGTGAAACTTTGAAATAAGATTTGGATTTATGAAAGAAACTACTTTTGAGAAGGTCATAAAAATCTCCTTGGTTCAGTAGAAGACTGAAACACAAATGAGAAATGACATCAGTCTCCTGGTTAAAAGATAACTCTTGATGGCATTCGTGACTGACACTTTTCTCTCTTCTGTACTCCCACACATTTAAAATTGTCCCTGGCTTCTTCTCTAATTTCCTAACAACATTTATGTTTAAAGACTATTTGAAATAGTTACGTCATTTATAATGGTTCTTTGAGTCTGCATCCCAGTACTGGAAGGGACATCAATTTTAATTTGCAGCACAGCAGCAAACTCTCTAAAATGAGGGGTGGTAAATTTATTCCGTTTTTGAATATTTTATTTCCTTAGGAAATTATGATATTTTCATAAGCAAAATATATATAAATGTTAAAGCAACACATTTTAAAAATAATTAGAATGTTCAGAATGCTCTGTTCATGAAAACACACTATAAAGAAAATGTCTGGAAAATTGCAAGTTAGTTTGTAAAAAATCAAACAAAATTAAAAAAAACAATAGGGCGTATCAGATAACTACTTTGACACTGCATTAGGAGACAATGCATTAGGAGAAAATGCAAAAGGAAAGCATATCTCTTTCACCCATCTCTCAGTGGGAGTCAGAGCACTCTTAGCTCTAAGGCAAGCAACATGATTTACAATAGCATGGTGCAGGGGTTCCTTCAAGACAAGAGCTAGTAGGAGGAGGATGTTAGGACTGTTCCGTTTAAAGATTTTATTTATTTGAGAGAGAGAGAGAATGAGCAGTGGGAAGGGGTAGAGGGAGAGAGAGAGACAGAGAGAGAGAAGCAGACTCCTTGCTGAGCAGGAAGCCCAGTGTAGGGCTCGATCCCAGGATCTGGAGATCATGACCTGAGCCAAAGGCAGACACTTAACCAACTGAGCCCCCCAGGTTCCCAGATTGTTCTGTTTAATAAGAAAATTAACTCAAAGGATCAAAGAGTTAAGAATGGTTACACACTTGTATTAGAGTTCTCCAGAAAAAGAGACCAATAGGATATATATCTAAAATGAGATTATAAGGAACTGGCACATATGACTATGGAGGCTGTGAAGTCCCACGATCTTGCCTTCTACAGTCTGGAGACTCAGGAAAGCTGGTGGTACAGTTCAAAAACCTGAGAACCAGGAGTCAATGACATAAATTCCATCTCAGTCTGAAGGCCTGAGGAGCAGGAGCAGAGAAGGCAGGATGAGACTGCCATTCTAGATCATATAGTCAGAGAGAAAGAGAGAGATACAGAGAAAGGGGGGATGGAGGGAGGTGGAGTGGGAGGGAGACAGAGAGAAAGCAAATTCTCTCTTCCTCCACCTTTTTTTCTATTCAGGTCCTCTATGAATTGGAATGGGGAAACCAATCTACACTGGGGAGGGCAATCCACTTTACTCAGTCTGTCAATCGAAATTCTAATCTCTTTGGGAAATATCCTCACAAACACACTTAGACATAATGTTTAGCCAGATACCTGGGCATCCTGTGCCCTCTCAAGTTGATATATAAAATTAACCATCACAAGTCTACACCTTGTCAATCCGGCACATCTCCTTAAACTATAATCTCTAAATAACGGCAATAATAAGGTCATAGTTCCACCTAACATAATACAACTGTTCTGCATACAACTGAAGTGCACTAAACCTTCCCTAGAAGAGAAGGGAAAGTCTGTGAGTGCTGTCTACTCTTCTTGATATCCCATAACTTAAATACTATGATGTAGTATTAATAATACTTAAATACTATGATATAAAATTCAATATATCTTATGTTATATGATAAGGGGATAAGAGCAGGAAAAAAAGATATTTTATATCTATCTACCTATCCAAATATGTTCAGAACAAAATAAGGAAAAATACAATAATTACAGCCCTCATTTCTATAACTGGTCATGTGGTTGTAGTTAGTATTTTTAACAACATTCTTCTAGTACCCATTCCATATTCCTTTTGCCTTCAAAAAGCACCTCAGCTGTTCATGGTTCTTCCCTGGTGGTGAGGTGACCCAAACCTTCATTCTTGACAAGCTGTGTCATTTGTAGTCCCACCTGGACTGGGTTGTTGTAGTTTCCACTGACCTTGTTCATAGGGCCTAGTAATACTGAGACAGCCTAAGGGATCTCCTGTACTACAGTCATACTATTGCTCACATCTATTGTGGAGTGTAAGTCCAATTTCCGCTTGGTAGTCAGGATGAATCACCCCAGTCAGTACAGAAACTCTCTTCTTTGCCTATGGATTGAGAAGATGAGGAGTCCAAAGTGGCCGGGCAGCAGTCCTAACTGCCAGTTCAGCAGAGTCATTTTTTTGTCTCCTGGTGGAAGTATTCTTCCCTTCAGAATCTTTAGGGCAGAAAAACATATGGTCACAGGTATAGAAAGCAAAAATTTTGCTAGTGAACCTGTGATTCACTGTGTAGGAGCAATACTGTGTGGAATACCATGACAATGGATAATGTATTCCATAACCATGGATGTCAGTTTTGGCAGAAGTACTGCATTTAGGTAATGCAAGTCCATAGCCACAGTAAGTCTCTATTTCAGTAAGAAAAATCCCTGCCACTTCCACAGTAGAAGCAGTCCACCATAATGAACCTGTCATAAATAGCTGGCTAATTACCCTAGGAAATGATGCCTTATTGGAGACCCAGTGTTGGTCTTTGTTGCTGGCAGAGTCGGCATTCAGTAGTGGTCATAGCCACATTGGCCTTAGTGAGTGGAAGTCCATATCTGAGCCCATGTGTACCATGCTACCATGACTTCATTCATGAGCTCACTAGTATCCACAGAATATGTCATCCTATCCAACTAATTATAATTTTTCCTCTGCTGAGGTCACATGTTGGTAAGCATTCACATATAAAACAAAGTTTTCATTTTTTTTTGTCCTTTCATAGAGGTATATCCACATACTTCTTTCCCAAGTTTCCTTGTAACTAATATCCCAATCATGTTCCTTCGAAGTCCCTGACCATCCAGCCAAACCATTAGCCATAACATAATGACATACATCTCTCCTTCCAAGCAAAGTGAACAACCAGGTGCACTGCTTAAAGTTATGCATATTGGGAGGATTTACTTTCACCACTTGTTCTCCAGGGATATTCCACAAAAGAGCTGGGTGGTGCTGCAGCTGTCCACTTTGGTGCCTGGATATTGTACAGAATCATTGGTAAAACAGTCCTGGGTCTAGACTTCCTCACAAGGAACTCCCCATGAAGACATAGATGCAGCCTGGGAGAGAGAAGGCAGTGCAGCAGAAGTGGGAAAATGGACATTTCAGCCACTTCTTCATGTCATCTTGTTTATGTCTTGAGGGTCTGCTTGGGTCCAATCACTTACATTCCATTTCAATTTATGATGGAGTTTGGCTGTGCATACCCAACTATAGCTTAGTGGGTTAAGTAACACTTAGTTCATAATGGGCAACTTAGGTCACATAATAACTTACTGGCCAGTGGTTAAATGTCTAGTCTCAACCAAGGCCCAGTAGCAGCCTAAAGCCACTTCTCAAAAGGAGAATAGTTATCTGAGGGTGATTTCAGGGCTTTGCTCTCAAGTCCTGTGGACCTGTAGTGTGATTCATTTAAAAGGACCTACCAAAGGCTCCAAGTAGTATCCTTACCTGCCATTGACAGGTTAAGCATCACTGGCTCTGCTAGGTCATATGGCACAAATGGTAGAGCAATTTGTCCAGAAGCCTGAACTTGTTTCAGAGTCTTGTCCTATTCTGGGCTCTAATCAAAACTAGCAGCTTTTTTTTTTTTTTTTTTTGTTAAGATTTTATTTATTTGACAGAGAGAGAGATCACAAGTAGGCAGAGAGGCAGGCAGAGAGAGAGGAGGAAGCAGGCTCCCTGCTCAGCAGAGCCCAATGCGGGGCTCGATCCCAGGACCCTAAGACCATGACCTGAGCCAAAGGCAGAGGCTTTAACCCACTGAGCCACCCAGGCACCCCAAAACTAGCAGCTTTTTGAGTCATTCAGTAAATGGGCTGGAGTAATGCATCCAAGTAAAGACTATGTTGGATATAAAATCCAGATGCCTGCGAGATTTTGCACATCTTTTTTAGGTGTAGGAGGGGCCAGATACAACAACTTAACCTTTACTTTAGAAGGGATATTTCAGCATATCCCATACCACTGGACCCCCAGAAATTTCACTGGGGTAGAAGTCTCCTTAACTTTTCTTGTATTTATTTCCTAACATATTATTTCCAACCATCCAGCTCTCAAAGGTCTTACCAGTAAGTCTAGAGTGGTTACTACTTCTTGCTCACTAGGTCCAGTCAGTATAATATCATCAATGGAATGGACCAAAGTGGTATCTTATGTAAAGGAAAAGTGATAAAGATCCATGTAAACTAAATTATGACGTACAGCAGGAGAGTTGTTGTATCCTTGAGATAGGACAGTAAAGGTGTTTTGTTGGTCTTGCCACCTGAAAACGAACTGCTTCTGGTGGACCTTACTGACAGGGAGAAAAAGGCAGTTGCCAGCTCAATAGCTACATACCAGGTAAACAGGGGTGTGTTAATTTGCTCAAAAAATTAAACCACATCTGTCATAGCTGCTGCAATTGGAGTCACCACCTGGTTCAGTATATGATAATCCACTGTAACTCTCCAAGATCCATCTGTTTTCTGTACAGACCAAATAGGCAAGTTGAATGGGGATGTGGTGGAAATCACCACCTCTGCAAACTTCAAAGTCCTTTCTGGTGTCACTAATCTCTGTAATCCCTCTAGGAAAATGGTATTACTTTCATTTACTATTTTCCTAGGAGAGACTGTTCTAGGGACTTCCACTTAACCTTTTCCACCATAATAGTCCTATTATGCACAAGTCAGGAAACCAATATGGGAAGTATGCCAGGTGCTGAGTACATCTATTCTAATCATGTATTCTCAAACTATGTAAATAACCTCAAATAGGATTGTGGAACCACTGGACCCACTGTGAAACAGCCCTAAGATAAAACTACATTGATCACCTGACCTCCCATAGCACCTATGTTAATTGGCAGATCCCAGTGATGTTTTGGGTCTCCTAGAATTAGTGTCATTTCAGAGCCAGCATCCAGTTGTCACTGAAAAGACCTGATCATTTTCTTTTCCCTATGTACTGTTACCCCCGCAGAAGGTCATAGGTCCCTTTGGGGAAAGTTAAGAGAATGATTAACAATATAAATTATTTATAGTGTACTGGTGTCCTTTCTCAAGGAGACCTGGCCTCCCCTTAATGCAAGAACTTCTAGGTCTATATATTGACTCAAATCTGGTAACTGATTGGGTGACTTTGACTTTCTGTTTTTATGATTCAAGTTAAGACTTTTGTTCATTTGACCCAGACCTAAAACTTCTCTGCTTATACAGATCCAGCAAGAATTTATTGGGCTATCTACTTCACTTCCAGAAACACCACGATCAACTAGCCACCTGGACTGCCCTAATGATCCTCCTGTGAGCACTTCCAAGCCCAGTGATGAGATGAGACCAGCAGAGATGGTCCACTTTGAAATAGGCACCACAACTGCCTCCTGGAGAATTTTTTTTTTTTTTTCAGTTTAGTCATTTCACAGCTGATAAAGGACAAGTGGGGATGTGTCTGTGCCAGCAAGGTGCGAGGCAGCTAGAAATTCATTTAAAAGGAGAGCAAACAGTTCCTAGAAATTTGCCACTGAGGTTTATGAAGTTCAAACTGCTCTTCTTTCTCTCTCTTTTCCAATCTTTTGCTCTCACTGCCTCAACACTATACATTACTTTTAAAGCTTTTGATTTCACCAAAAACCAAAACTTGGTGTTATAGTGAATAGGTCTGAAATCAAAAGGAGAGAAAAAGCATAAATTTTATGTAACCCAAAATTGTATTTATTGTCATGGCTGCATAAAAATAGGAACATAATATTTGCAACATTTCACAACTTATTAAGATGATGTTTTCCTTAAATGAATGTCATTAGAAGTGAATATTTTAATGTAGTAATTTTATTCCTTTCTTATATTTGAATTAAACTATGTCCTTAAATGGTATATATAGATATAGATACCTATATCTATATCTACATATCTCCATATTGTATTTGGATAAATGAACAATTATTTCTGTCACATTTCAGGAACAACATATTTTTATGGCCACCGCCATAAAATGAAATAGCATGATTACATGCAATTATGCTTCCTTAGAATTACCTTTTATTAAAATATTTGGCAAGTGAACAGGCTCTGGAATCATAAGATCCTAACAGACCTGCAGGATGATCAATGAGTAGGGAGTCAAACATAATGAGTAATTACTATTTATCACTGACACATAACTTTAGATCTGTGAATGCCTTTGAAATATTTTATTATAAACTTCTTATAAAGAAGTGCTAGGTAGGTCAACATAAATATTTCTGTTGAAAAAAGAAACAAACATATGCTCTGGTATTGGCTTCAGGGAGACTCATTTGACTGGCCAGAGAAAAAATAGGGAAGCAGGGTAAATTGTGCAAAATTCCAATTATAATTCTGTACTGGTTTCAGTTACCCCATTTTTTTTTTTTTCTGTAAGAAAGATTCAGTTTATCCATAATATAGTGATTTGACAATAGTATATAAAGGTGAGACTCAGTAGTTCAGGTCCTTTAAAACAATTCTTAACATATAATTCTCAGTTAGTTCAGTGATAATGTTAATAAGCCAACTTTAACCTAAGGCAGTCATTCTCAAAATCTGCTTCATGTTAACAATCATCCGAAGAACTTTAAAAGCTTGTCAATGCCCAAGCTCTGCTCTGGTATATCCCTAGACATGAGATACAAATATGAGTGTTTTCAGAAAGATCTCTCAAATGATTCCAATTGCAACCACATTTGATCACTGTTAACATAGAAACTAGACAAAACAAATATTCACTTGAATCAAGAATTAAATCACATGGAGTCAGAATCAATCAATTGGTCCTCACATATAAACAAACAGGAAATGCTTTTCCAATTATATGGCTAACCCTACACATCACCTAAAGATAACTGAATCACAGAATGTTAATGCTACAGCTGATGTTAGATGTAATCTTGCTTACTTTCTTACTGATTATAGCTGACATTGCCTGTGAGTCCTCCATTTTTCTGTAATAAAGAGAATTCTGGGTTTTTTTTTTCCATGAAAAGACTTGACATGATCAAATGATAGAGTTTCTTATTTCCTTTCTTCTTTATGTCACATTTTCTTTTCCGTGATATTGCTTTCATTTCCTTTTTAGACCACACAATTTATTCTGTCTAGGACATCTTCACCCTTTAGACCGCTATTTATCTAAACACAAACTGTGGACCAACTGCATCAGAATAAATAGGATTTAAAAAGCAGATTCAGGACTCCTACCAAGAACAACTTGAAAGAACTTTTAGACCTCATTTACGATTTATATAAGAGGTGACTTTGATGCACATGAGAACCACTACTTGCAACATTCCTCATGCCAGAAATCTCACTTTGTGCAGAAGAGCAAAATCATTAATAAAAAAATTCAGTACATAAACTTACAGACCACTATAACTTTCTTCAGTTTTCAACCTTCAGTAGCTCAAGGTAACCCATACTTTTTTTTCTAGGCTGCCAATCATGGCTCTCTGTCAGCTGATTATTGCTCCCAGCTGTGCTGGGTTTAGTAATAACTGGGCTTTTATGTCCACCTGTCTGCTCCTCTCTTCTATCCTCTGATATGGTTCAGGCATCAACATTTAATATTTGGTACCATCAAATCTACACCCTTGTAGCACAATAAAATCAACTGGTAAGGTTTTAAAAATTAGCGATGCCTTAGCATGACTTCCCAGATCACAATGAAATTCCTCTGGGATGGAACTCAGGCTCTTTATTTACTTATTTTTAAACCTCTGCTGATTGTAATAGGCAGCCATAATTTAAAATCACTGTGCTACTTGTTAGCACAATAGTTTGGTCTCCAATTTCATCGGAACACTGGTTTTCGGTTCATTATGATTTCAAGCATCAGGTCTAAGGTATAATTACCTAGGAATTAAGGCATGATAGATACATAGCCAACCACACAAATAGCAGAATACTGGAAAGAAGAAATAACATCTCTCAGTTTGAAAAGTCCTGTTTTCAAGCTGCTATTACATCCATCTTCAGAATTTATTGCCTACGGGTTGCAGATGGTAGAACGCTACTTAGAAGAGAGATCCTGTTGGGAAAACCACACTACAGTGCAATTAATAACCAAAGGTGTTTCATCTTCCACACCCTCTTATCAGTTGAAAAAATCTCTACTGACTTAGAAGGTTAACTAACCTTATTAACTTAATAATATATAAAACACATTTACTTTTTAAACAGGTTTTATTTAAACAACAGATAAATATGTGAAAAATATTTTTACACACATCTGTTGCAGAGGCAAGTCAGTGGACACTCAGTCTTTATCACTGTTTTTACACAAAATATCATTTCAGTATCCTGTGGTATTTTTGTACCATATCAGATAAAAAAACTGATTCTTGAAAGCAGATGTTTCATTATTTTTGTTGATATTCTGTCTGACAAATCAGCAGTGACCAAGCAGTATGAAACTTTACTGTTGCCTGTACATGTCTTTATATTGTTTCAGCTTCTATGTGCTTAGAAATTCAAGATTTGCTTCTTAATTACATGCATAAAAGAAATGCATGGATTTTAAACAGTTCTTTAGGTTAGTTTTAAAAGACCTATGAAGCTATCACCCCAAACAAGGTGTAGTGCATGTCCATTGTTTTCCCACAGAAAGATCCCAGGTGCCTCTTTCCTCTCCATATTATCTGATTTCAATCACCATAGATTAATTTTGACTTTGGATCCATGCAGTACGTACTTATTTTTTTATGGCTTTTATCTCTTATAAAATTTTTGAGATTAATCTATGATGTGTCAGTTGATCGAGAATCATCTATGACATTCCATGTATCTGTATATGTGAGCTTGTATGCATTTGCTTTTATTGTTTGTTTAGGTTTTATTGCTTAATAGTATTTTATTAGATAGATATATAACATGATTTGTTTTTTCTGGTTGAGGGCATTTTGATTGTTTGCACATTATAAAGAAGGTTTATCATTCTTGTATAAGTTTACTTGAGCATATATTCTTATTTCTTTTTTGTAAGTACCTAGGAATTAAATTACTGGATTAAAATAGTGGGTATGTGTTCAATTTATAAGAAACTTAAAAAACTTTATACTCCAAACAGCAATGGAGAGATGAAAGGATCCTTATCAACATTTTGTTTTGTCAAAGATTTTTGGTCCATACATTCTGGTGCATTAGAGTTAGGGAGTATTTCATCGTGGATTTAATTTAGATGTGCATATTGACTATCTTGAGCATCTTTTCATGTGCTTATAAGTCATTTGCGTGTATTAACTTGTGAAGTGTGTACTCATAGCTTTTATCCATTTTATATTCAAAAATATATTCATATATTCCATTTTATATTAGTCATTTCATTATTCATTTGTATATATACATATTTAGGATAAATACTTTTAGTCAGAAATACATGTTGTGATATATGTCCACCAGTATTATTTTTTGTATTCATTTTATTAATGGTTTCTTTGGCTGAATAGCTATCTACATTTTCAGTGTTGACTAATTTTTTATTTCATTTTGTTTTATAGTCTGTGTTTTTTGTTTGCTGTCCAATAAAATAGACTCCTATGTTCTCCTCTAAAAGCTTTATGATTTATTATGATTTATTTTGATGTTTTGAAGGATTGTAGAAGAGTTTCATTTATTTCTAATGTGTTATCCAATATTTCAACATTTGTTTAAAAGATTTTTCTTTCCCTATTGGATTTAGCATCTTTGTCAAAATCATTTTATTGAATATGTGAGAGTCTGTTTTTGGACATTCTACTGAATTACACTTATGTAATTCTACATATTATATATTCTATATACTAATAAAACACTCTCATTTCTATAGTTTCATAGTAATTCTTGAAATTAAGTAATTAAATCCTTAAACTTTTTTTAAATTTAAAGAAAGCTGATCAGTTTAAAAAAAAGCTGAATTAGCTATTCTATATCCTCATTACTTGCATGTAAGTTATACAATTATGTCTGTTTCTTCAAAACAAGTTACTAGAATCTACACATCAATTTTGGAAAAAAAGTTGCCTTAACAACCAGTTCTTCCAATTCCAAACTTTATACTTCTCCCTATTAACTTAGATCTTTATTAATTTCTCTCCGTAACAATTTGTAGCTTCCAAATTAGTCATTTCACATCTAAAAATTTTATTCCTAGACATTTGATTTTTATGCTACCATATTTTACAGAGAAAATTAGATACTTTCTAAAACCCTGATGCTTCATTATCCCTTATTCTTAACATTTAATTTGTTTTCTCATTACAACTTAAACTTAAAGCTAATCAGGCAGCTAACAGATTCTATTGTATAACTATGAACATTATTATTACTTAAGAAATCATTTCAGCAATGCTAAAATTTAGTATGTATTTAATCAACAGACAATTGAGAAGGATAGTTAAAACTCTTAAATTTAGGAGACATTTCCTTAGATTAAAATTGTAGACATTTCCTTAGATACTGGGTTAGACATTTGTAGACATTTCCTTAGATACTGAGTTATTTAGAAATCTTCATTTTTGGAAATAATCATTCAGATATTTATTTAAAACATATATTTTTTTTTAAGTGATCGCAGGGCTAAAACCATGGGTAACCGTTATGATGATCTTTATTTGGAAGATAGCATGCTGGGTGTGACCATTACTCTAGACAGATGGTAAAAGCTTGTGTAATTATTATTTGTCTTAATAGTTCTGAGAGACGCAATCTGTTGAGATTAGACCACCAAACCCTGACTGATAGATCTTAGATGATTTCAGTAAATGGACATGAGAATTTCATGTTTGTTGTAGTGCAGCTTAGTATCTCTTTAAAGGGAAAAAAAAAAAAAAAAACCAGGGGAAGAGTTCTAATTTTCTTTATTTCCTTTCAGAATTTCTCAGAAGTATCTATTCATATTTCCCTTTAATGATATTTAAAGAACACAAGAAAGATTTTAGGACAAGATCAGCTTCCATTCTGTGAAAGAGGAGTGTCAATGCTACAACAAAGACATAAAAAATTGCCACTAGGCTACGGGCACAATATTCATACTACTCTGAATCTAAAATGATCCTATATTATGTAGAAACTATATTACTGTCATTGAAGTTGCCTTCACAATTAATATCTGTTAAACAAGGATGTGTTGTTTCGTTTTGGAGCTTAATATAGTCTGAGGTTTGTTGAAAAAAATATCCAAATATTTTAGTAGATTATAGCTCACATTTTCATCATACTATTTACACGATAATTCAGTAGTATTTTTATGATGAAAATAGTTTTGTTAGATAAAATGAACAGAGCTGAGGAAAGCCGCAGAGGTAGCTATACATGTTTAAAAGCAAATGACATATACTTTAAGAAATCAGTATGTCATATAATTCTCTCAGCAAGAAGACAAGATATCTCTCAGATTAGAGCTATACAGAGATTGTTCCACCTATTTTATTCGAGTTGAATGGCAGTCTTAGTTCCATAACTAATCAGTTCAAATTAAACAACTAATTGGTTAGAATAGTTGTCTAAATTGACTAATTAATTGAATACTGAAATAAGAACAATTAATCCTCATGTGGCTTCTATGCATTTAATGTATTTAATTCTGGCCAACTCTTTCACCTCCTTAAAATAAATTTTAGGTTTATGTTCTAATGAAACAACATATTTCAGGCTGCTTTAACAAAATACTACAGTCTAGGTGGCTTAAACAACAAAAATTTATTTCTCACAATTCTGGAGTCTGAGAAATCCAAAATCAAGATGCCAGCATGGTTGGATTCTGGTGAAACCCAGTTTGTAAATAGCTATCTTATGGCTGTATCCATACATGGCAGAGAGAGACATTTCTGTCATGTCTCCTATAAAGGCACTAATCTCATTCGCGAAGGTTCTATCCTCATATCCCAACAGCCCCACCTCCAAATAAGATCACCTTGGGGATTAGGGCTTCAACATATGAATTCTGAGGAGACACAAACATTCGGTCTATAGCAACTAACATTCTTTTAACTGACAGATATTAGTCTAACATTACCGAGGCAATTATACACAGTACCTATGAAATACAATCAAGTATTCTTTACATAGCATTGAAGTTGCTTTAATAAATATCCAGACATTGATCTTGATATATACTGTGTTATATTCCGTTTTAATTTTGGTTTACCCCAATAACTATATTTAATAAAACATGTTACCAGAAGTTAAAAAGTAAAAAGAGAAGCAATTAGGAGAAATCCCACGGTAGATTAATATTCAGGTTCAGAAAAACTGAAAATAAGAGATGAAAATTTTACAAACAATATGAAATAGAAAAAATTATTTTGGAGCAAGGTAATATGAAATAACACATTGATGATTATCATTGTGTTGTATATGACACATTTAGAGTACAAACTTTGTAAAAAACTGGAAGTAAATCACCTAATTTCTAAAACTTCAAAATATATTGTTATAAAGTACATAATAAAGTCAATTAAGTTAAACACAGCTACCACTGTGGATAAGAGAATGAGTAATATCATAAACATAAGTTCTAACACTCTGGTAAAAACTTCCCCTTTTTTATACACTTTCAATGGATATTGTAAGGCTATAATGTAATTTTTTAGAGATTTGTTAGATTGTATCATTTTCTCACAATATATCTTCCCCTCCCCTGCCATAATTCATTGTAGGCAGGACCTTTCCCCAACCCAGATGTTATGCTTGACCATGTCTCTGCTTGTAGGCAGAAATAAGAGGAAAAAAAGAGAGAGAAAAGAGAAGAGAAAAGAAAAGAAAAGAGAAAAGAAAAGAAAAAAGAAAAGAAAAGGAAAGAATAACATGTCAGTTCTGAGCCAAGGCCTTAAGAGGCTTTGTGCATTCCTGCTCTGTTCTCTTGAGTTTCTGACTACACGCAAGAAGAAAGACATGCTCCAGGAGCCATTTCTTCTTTAGTCTAAGGCCCAGAATGAAGACAAGTATAAGAGTACTGTCTAAATCTAAAGCCTGAAGTTAGGTCAAGTTTCTCTGAACCCAGCATCAAAATCTGCCCATACTGAAGGTGATATGCAAATCAATTCATAAAAAAAAGTAAATACAAACTTTCTTAAGCAACCAGCCAATATTTTAGGGCCTTTTATTAGGCATTATTATGAAAGTACAGTCACGGAGGACTGAGACCAGGGCATACTTTGAATAACACAAGTGCGTAAGTCAAACTTACTGATATTATGGGCATGAGTTGGGGTGTAATGAGATTAAGTAGGAGAAACAGGTTTAGACATCAAGTTCAGTACTTCATAATTTATCCTAAAATCAAAGTGATCCACTGAAAGATTTTATTTACCTAGGTAGAATAGTCACATTTTTAAAAATTTAGAAAGACTGCTTGCTTAAATTTGTAGCAAATGCTGACTGAATTTTCTGAGGAAACCCTCCCAATCCAACACACTGAATAATTTCTCCATAAAATATGTTACAATTCTTTATTCCATGATTGGAATGGCAGGAAAATCAATTACACAAATGTTAAGAAAGCTTTATTACAAAAAGAGAGGTGAGCTCTGCCCCTGGCATTTTTCCTTGGGGATATCTGGTAGGATAAAGCCTGGGTTTTAACATGTGTCTGGCTTAGAGTACAAGAGACACAGCTTGAATATTGCCAACACTTTAGGGTCATATTAGAGAGACACTCCATTCCTACCTCTCATGAAACTTGGAACCCCAAAGGACAACATTTTGCAGAGAAAAATCACCCTAAACAGAGTAAGAATATATGCCTTTCTCAAATTCTACTTACAGCAGAACAGACAAAATAAAATAAGCATCCCTTAAGAATACCTAATCATATGCCCATATAAACCTGAATCTATACTACTTGTGTGGTTTAAAACACACTAGTTGATATTTTATTTTAGTGTAGACCCAAATTAGTAGTGCTCCTAGGTGCCTGATAGAAATGAATATACTGAAAAATGATCTTCAAATGACAACCTCCAGGAACTCCTACCAATTAAAAACTAAACAAATGAGGACACAGTATTTTAAAAAATCATTGAACATATTAATGAGCCAGAATGCTAAAACATAATAGTGATGATAATTATTAGTTACAGAATATTAGTTTCTTTATAATATTCTTAAAATATAAAGGATGTATTGAAATTATAATGAAAAGTCATGATTTCTAAAAATTGAACAAGAAGATTTGTTTGAAGATAAAATATCTAAGATTTTAATATATACTAATCAAAATTAGAAACTCAATATGGGGAAAGAAGTAACAAATCTGACATTGCTGAACAGTGAATTACTGATTAAAAAGATGTCTCAAAAAATGCCAGGGTTATTATTGAGTAAAGTGAAAATATACATACTATATATTATATCTTATATAAAAATCTGTTCTCTCTGCCTAACTCATTCATTACTCTTCTTCTGTCCTCAGACCAGGTCTTCACAGCACTGGTTCTCCTGGTTCTCAAGATTTCAGATTTGGCATGGAACACCTCACTAGCTTTCTTGATTCTCCAGCTTGCCAAGAGCAGACTGTGGGACCTCTCAGACTCCGTAACAGCATGAGCCAATTCCTTATAATCAATATTTTTGTGTATATGTGTATGTGTGTATATGTATGTATATATGTATTATAATACATATATATAATATGTATATGCATATATAACCTGTTGGTTTTCTCTAGAAAACCCAAAAAATGTAGACAGAAGGAAAAAAGAGAGGAAGAGAGGGAGAAAGGGAGATAGACAAATTAGGTCAAATTGTTAATTATTCTTCACATTTTTATAATATTAATAAATTTCTGTCTTACTAAGTTATCTCAAGAGAGGCCGGATTTATTAGAGCTTCCTACAGTGACTATTGTTATTTTCTGATATATCAATTTTCTCTTTTTTAGGGAGAGGGGATGAATCTTTTAATTGAGTCATAATATCTAAAAAAGAAATGAGACCAATATATAGCTCAATGAATTTTCCTAAATGGAACACACCTGTGTACTAAGCACTCTGATCAATAAATGGCATTACCAGCGCACCAAAAACTCTTCTCATACTCCTTTCAAACCATTTAAACTCCTACCCCTTCAAGGTACACACTTTCTGCCTTTGGTAACCAAAGATGGGTTTTTGTCTATTTTTGAACTTTTTATAAATAAATTAATAAGGTATATACTGATCTGTGTCTGGCATCTTTTGCTTAACACTATTTGTATGAGGTTGATATAATTTTCTGTACATAGTTTTAGTTCACTTTCTCTCTCTTTTTTTTTTTTTTTGTAGTTTCAAGTTTTTATTTAAATTCCAGTTAGTTAACATACAGTGCAATATTAGTTTCAGGAGTAGAACTTAGTGAATCATCACTTACATACAACACCCAGAGCTCATCACAGCAAGTGCCCCCCCTTAATACCCATCACTCATTTAATGCATCCCCCATCCACCTCCCCTCCAGCTACTTTCAGTTTGTTCTCTATAGTTAAGAGACTCCTATGGTTTCTCCCTCTTTTTTTCCTCCTATATTCATTTGTTTTGTTTCTTAAATTCTACATATGAGTGAAATCATTTGATATTTGTCTTTCTCTGACTTATTTCACTTTGCATGATAGACTCTAGCTCCATCTACATCATTGCAAATGGCAAGATTTCATTCTTTTTATGGCTAAGTAATATTCTATTGTATAAACATACCACTTCTTTATCAATTCATCAGTCAATGGACCTGTGGGTTCTTTCCATAATTTGGCTATTATTGATAATGCTGCTATAGACATTGATATAAGTGATATGCATGATTCAGAATTTAAAGCAACAACCATAAGGATACTATTTGTCTTGAGAAAAGCATGGAAGATACTAGGGAGTCCCTTACTGCAAAGATAAAAGATCTAAAAACTAGTCAGGCTAAAATGAAAAATGCAATAACTGAGATTCAAAGGAAGGAAATAGACATCCAAATCCAGGAAGCACAGAGAACGCCTACCAAAATCAATAAAAACAGGCCAACACCAAGACATGGTGTAGCAAAATTTTCAGGAAACACAGATAAGGAATGAATCTTAAAAGCAACAAGACAAAAGAAATCCCTAACTTACAAGGGAAGACAAATAAGGTTAGTAGCAGATCTCACCACAGACACTTGGCAGGCAGGAAGAAAGTGGCAGGATATATTCGACATGCTGTATGGGAAAAAGACGCAGCCAAGCATACTCTATCCAGCAAGGAGGGATAAAGAATAGGAGAGAGAAAGAATACATAAAGAACTTCCTAGACTAACAAAAACTAAAGGTGTTTATGACCACTAAACCAGCCCTACAAGAAATATTAAAAGGAACTCTTTGAGTAAGAAAGGCCAAAAGTGACAAAGACTTGAAAGGGACAGAGAAAAATCTACAGAAACAACAACAAAACAAAATTAAAAAAATAAAATAAAGTAATAAAACAAATAATAAAATAATAAAATGGCACTAAATTCATATCTATCAATAATTACTCTGAATGTAAATGGAGTAAATGTTCCAATCAAAAGATACCTATGGTATCAGAATGGATAAAAAAAACAAGACCCATCTAAATGCTCCCTACAGGAGATTCACTTTAGACCTAAAGACACATGTAGATTGAAAGGGGATGGAGGAGATGGAGAAATATTTATCATTCAAATGAAAGCTGGAGTAGCAATATGTATATCAGACAAACTAGATTTTGAACCAAAGACCATGACGAGAGATAAAAAAGGGTACTACTCTATCATAAGATGGACGTCTGTCCAACAAGAAGATCTAATACACTATGAAACTTGAAGTCGACCACAAGAAAAAATTTGGGAAGACCACAAATACATGGATGTTAAAGAACATCCTACTAAAGAATGAATGGGTTAACCAGGAAATTAAAGAAGAAATTAAAAAATACATGAAATTTCATTTTCATTTGAAAATGGAAACATGCCAATACAAAATCTTTGGGATGTAGAAAAAGCTGTCATAAGAGGGAACTATATAGCAATACAGTCTTACCTCAAAAAGCAAGAAAAATCTCAAAATACACAACCTAGCCTTACACCTGAAGGAGCTAAAAAAGGAATAGCAAATAAAGCCTAAAGGCAGCAGAAGAAGGGAAATAATATAGATTAGAGCAGAAATATAGAAACAAACAAAAAACCCAGCAGAACAGATCAATGAAACCAGGAGCTGGTTCTTTGAAAGAATTAATAAAATTGATAAACCCCTAGCCAGACTTATCAAAAAGAAAGGTCCCAAATAAAATCATGAATGACAGAGATCACAACCAACACCACAGAAATACAAATAATTATAAGAGAATATTATGAAAAATTATATACCTAACAAAATTGGGTACCTGGAAGAAATGGATACATTCCTAGAAACATATAAACTACCAAAAGTGAAAGAGGAAGAAAGAGAAAACTTGAACAGACCCATAACAGCAGAGAAATTGAATCAGTAATCAAAAATCTCCCAACAAACAAAAGTCCAGGGCCAGATGGTCTCTCAGGGGAAATCTATCAAATATTTAAAGAAGAGTTAATACTTATCGCAAACTGTTCCAAAAAAACATAATTCATGTATACACTTCTATTGTAGATGGACATTTGGGTTGTTTCCAGTTTTTAGCTATTTGAATTGTGCTGCTACAATCACACCTGAGTATACCTTTTGATGAACATACACACACATTTCTGTAGCTATATTCCTAGAATTGGAATGGTATATCATAGGATGGGCATTATGTTCAGCTTTAACCAATACCAAAAACCCACATTACATTTAGAACAGATAGCTCTGGGCAATCTTTGCTTTGGGATACCTTTCTTCTAGTATACACTAGCACTCTACCTGAGGAAGAAATGGATAAATATTCATGGAAATACTGGCATTTATTTACTTCACAGAAAACCTGAGGAAACTTTATTATAGTATTTTTATCTCATAACAGGTATCAGTTCAATTACTAGAAGGAAAAATAAACTGGCAGAACATTGATCCATTAACCAAACTGTTGAGGAAGTATCTTTATAATGTCAAATCTTAATGTGACCCCATAAGTCAAATTAGCTCATGAATAACACAATGGAAATAAAAGCTTTATCCATAGTAAAAAAAAAAAAATACACACAAATAAAAGAATATATAAGAAAATACCATATGAACACGAGCCAGAGAAATAAGCCTTTTATCTCCTCCTTTGGACTCCTAATTTCATGTACACTTTCTATTTGTTGAGGGAGAATAATTTTCTGAACTTTTGTAGACACAGATTAAGACAAGAATTAACCAAAATGCTTACTTAAGAAAGTGCTGACAAGATCAAAGAACTCAAAGAATCAGTTAAGATATATCAATACTTTTATGAAACATGGAGTTAACTTGGATAATGGCAGCCATCTGCCTTGAAAGTAAATTATTTATCCCTTTAGCAATTCATACATTGCACAAGGCAGCAACCTGAAGTATTTACGTAACAGAGCAGCAATTAATAATACACAGTGATTTGCCAATTTAAACCACCGACACGTTTCTAATTACTATACAATAATTTCAGGGCCGCTATATTCAAATGCAATCAGTCTTACATGGAGTTCAAAATATTTCAGAATCTTAAAGGCCAATCTTACTAAAAATGTCAGGTAATAGTAATGGCAGCATTACTTTGGGGTTAATCCTTTCAATCTACAATCAGATCTCTTGAACTTCAAATGCCATGCTACAGATATCTCCACTCCCACAATCAAGGCAGAACAAGATAAAGTTAAGTTGAAAATCTATCAAATGTTTTGGTATTTATGTAAAACTGGAATTAATATTTACAACATCATCAGGCACATGTAATTCTGTTTTCTGAAATGATGTTTTAATCCAGAATGTTGCTGCTTGACTAATCCTAAATTATGTTTAAAAAAAGAAAACAAGCAAAAATATTAATTGTGTAAAGGCACCAAAATACTAAAATTTTATGTGGAATACTGTAACCATAACAAATCTGCTAAATAATTCTAATCTTCTCTTGTTGACATAAAAAAATTAGCCACCGAGAAATCAGAAAAGCACCAAAGGAATATTGAAAAAGAAGCATACTATATAGTTGAAGAACTTGGAGCAGTAGGAGAATTTTCATTTATTTAAGTTTCCTGGGAAAAGTGTAGACAGTGAAAGGTCTGCTACTTCAAAGGGTATGATTGAAGGGACAGAGGGCAGACAGAATTTTAGTGTGACAAGTAGGCGCTATGGTGGCAGCCTTTTCTTCTGCATCATACAGCAGTCTAAAATAAGCAAACCAATTACAGTGAGTGAAATAAGCCACGAACAAAAAAAGACAAATACCATATGATTCCATTTATATGAGCTACGTAGCACAGTCAAAACTATAAAGGCCAGGAAGCAGAATGGTGGTTTCCAGGGACTCTGTGGGGAGAGACGGGTGGGTGTACTGTTTAACAGATGTGGAATTTCAAGATGTTTCAAGATGCTGAACTTCCAAGTTTCAAGAGTTTTACTAGATGAAAGAGAGAGTGATGATGGTTATGGCTGCACAACATTATGAATGTGTTAATGCCTAAAAATAGTTAAGATGGTCAACTTTATGTTATGTGTATTTTGCCACAATGAAAAAAATAGGAAAAAAATAAAAAATAAAAACAAATAAAATAAAATAAATTAGTCCATGGAGAAAGCTAAATTTTTCTCTGACTTCTGGCATCCACATTTCAATAACTGATTGGCTGCCGATAAGAGCTGAGGGTTGAGGGAGTTGCCTAATCCAAACACATCATTTAGGTGCACCACAGTGGCAATGTTGAAAGGTGCATATGGTGAAGATAACAGTCAGACTTGCTTACAAAATGGATACAGTATCATAAGTATAGGTACAGCCTTACAAACTGCATATTATTACACGAATATGGCACAGCTTAGTTGGATGGTTGAGGGCCATAAACAGTAGAGAGTTTTAATGATTGTACCTGAAGTACTTTCCTTACACAACATATTGAGGTTATGCCTTGGAAGAGTTAACAGTTAAACATCAAGAGGTCTCATAATCTCTGGGTATTTTTGCCTTCTAGCTTAAGGCAGCAGAAGAGTACTTTTCCAACTCCACTGATTGTTGGGGAACAAAACAGCCAGCCAAAATGAATTCCAAGGCAAGGAAAATTTATATATTAACTGTAGATAGCTCTAATTACGTTATGGTGGAACTGGTCTTGGCAAAATTTAAGAACATAATAATAGATGCCATTTATCAAAAGTTAATTAAGTGATAATCACTAAATTGATGCTTATTACTATATGCATCAACAAAAACATTTTTGAAATTCTACTGGCTGCTATATTTAATTTATTTATACGTCTTATAAAGTTAATTTAGTTTAAAATTTAGTGCAATTGATACTCTCCCTTCTTTCTTCTCTTTAATTCCACATTAATTACAATTTTCTTAAACCACTGACTTTCTCTTATATACTTTGCATCCAATCTATCAGTACATTTTGGCAATTCTATCCCCTAAATCTTCTTTCCTTCTTCATTGCCATATCATTAGTCAAAACCATCATCATTGCTTGCCTAGATTACTGTGGTACCGAACTGTTCTCAAAGTTTCAGTGTTCATTCATTCATACTCATTATCCAAACAAATACCTATTTTAAAAAATGGACTGCCACCAATGTCCTTAAAATACATTATTTTGCTAATATTAGGGGTAAAAATCTAAATCACTTACATAACTCATAAAATAATCATTCATGGTTTAGTTCTACAGACATCGCCACACTTTTTTTTTTTTTTTTATGCTTTACCTACTAGTTTAATTACCAGTGTTCAGGATTTTCTACAGAAGATCTTTTTCCCTCCCCAACTTTACTGAGGAATAATTGACATATAATTTACAAATATTTAAAATGTACGTCTTGAAGATTTGATATACATGTGCAATGTATATCAAGATCAAGATAATAAACCAAGATCAAGATAATAAACACTTCCATTACCTCACATAGTTAGCTCCTATTTTTTGTTGACATTGCTTAAAATCTACTCTCAGCAATTTTCACACTCCTTTTATTCACACCTTTGCTTACACCATTGTAGCCACACAAGACTTTTACTCCACTTACACCAGATTCAAGGCCTTCTCACACAGAAGAGCAATATCTGACATGGTTTATATTCCACACCTAACACATTGTCACCCAATGACATTATTTAATAAACTGATGAATGAATATATAAATGAGCACAATATCCCTGGTATAAATAGCATATATAAGTATATATAAGAGACTATAAAAAATTCTTCTGGACAGTGTTAGAAAACAAAATTTATTGTAATAGGGCTTTGTTTAATAATACTGATAGTCTTTATTTAATATTCATTACAGTAAGTTTTTTCTCTTTTGAAAAAAAAATAGGCCCATTTTTCCTTGTCATTTGGGTTTCATGATGAATGATGATTTGTTAAGTAGAACCCTAGCAGAGCTTTTATATTTTATTCTATTATGCCCACTTTGAAATCCTATAGACAATTTATTCATATAATTGACAAAAATATACTGAACCCACAACATGTGTCAAGCATTCAGCTATGGAATTGTTAAAGATGAAAAAAACATGACCCTCAATATTTTACTTTTCATCTAGTACATGTAAACAATTACGACAATACAAAGTGTGAAAGGATAAAAGCATGAGGATGGCAGCTATGTAAGGGTCTCCAGAGCAGACAGCTGAGGGTGCAGCACACTGCTATGAGGTTTCCAAGGAAGATGGTAACTGACTGAAGGGTGAGCAGAAGCTTTTTAGGCAAAAAGGGCAGAAAATGACATTCAAAGCAGAGGAATATCATATGGATATCAAAGTGTGTGTCATCATTTTGTAATAGTCAGCTGGGAGAGTTCAGAATCTTGAACTTAATGAAACCACTGATGTGGGTTGAGAGGAATGAGATAATAGAACCAAATTGTTAAGTGATTTGTCTACAAGTCACTGTTAATGCTAGGATTGTATTTTCTTAGTCTACTTTTAGGTGAGAATGAAATGGTCAGATAAAAAATTTCAAAGTGCTCAAGCTGTGCATCTCACAGACATATAAAACAAAATAAGACAAATAAAATAATTAGGTAGTCCCTTGCCAGGCCTGTGACACTTAGTGAGGTAGAGAGAGTAGAACAAGTATAAGAGAGGAGGGGAACATGCAGACATATCTCATTCAGAACCTTTCCTTCCTTCCTTCCCTTCTTTCCTCACCTTTCCCTCCTTCCTATCCCTTCTCTCCTACCTTCCCTCTTTCCTTCCCTTCCCCCCCTTCTCCCCTTTTTTCTTTAATTCAACAAATATCTATTTCACACTATCTACATGGCCAGTCACTATTTTAAGCATTGGGAATCTAGAATTTACCTCTGGATGAAGGGAGGCAAAAAATAAACAAACAGATAAAGATATTATAGACCCAGCTTCCAGTTCAAAGGCTGAAAGTTTTAATCTCTGTAACATCTGAAAATGAGAGCTTTGGGGTAAAATGATATTTTCAGTCTCATTTCTACTACTATCGTGTGACCACATGCAAGTTATTTAATCTCTCTGGAATTCAGCACCCCAATCTATATAAGGCGGGGGCGGGGGGATATCTGTACTTATATTTGCTTGACTATTAAGTGATATGACATTTTATCTTGTATCTGACACATCTCAAGTGCCCATGTTAGTTAATGAACTAGCTACTCATTACATATTTGTTAAATCAGTAAATTGGAGAATAGAAATAAAACTAGAAAAGTATACTTTAATAAAAATTAAGAAAATAAAAGGGAAGGGTAACTTTCCACTAAGAAAGAATATTTTTTTTGCAAACTTTTACCTTTCTTGATTTTCACTTCTTGACTTCTATCTCTTCTCAAGTCTTAACTTTTACCCTCAATCTCTTCACATGCTTTCCTTACTATTAACAAATATAGCAAAAATACTATGAGTTAAAAGAGCCTCTAAACTTCTACAACTTATCAATTCATGTTTTTATTTCCAAATAATTAGTGAGTTCTCTTACTTTGCTTAGAAAAATGGAGAGATTTACTTCATTTTTCTGAAAACTAGAACCCAATTAATCAATTATAAGCAGTAAGTTCTTTCAATAAATTTTTGGTTAATTCATTGACTTTTTGAGGATTATTTCTATTGTGCTCAATAAAAACACGGACATGCTCAGAATAACATTACTTCAGCATCAAATAAAGTTTTAATTTATGTACACGCCTTTAATAACTGTGCTGTGCAACAATATCTTTTAAAAGTTATTTGCCATAACCCAGATCAATAGTTATTAAAAACTTCCACTTCTCTAGAAAACAAAGAATCAGCCTAGTACACAAGAAAACACTTAGCTCCTCATTTTCCTAGAAGTTCTAATATAAATATATATTTGTATTAAATATATTTATAATATCTATATTTATTAATTCTTTCATATACACTGAGTACATAAACCTTTTTACATCACTGAAATTTATACTTTTGTTTCTTATTTTACTTTTAGAACTACTTTCTAGCAGCCTATAAAATACCTGCTAAAAAGTAAATTTTTAGCATTTTTAAATGAATGAATCTCCAATAACTTATGCAATAAACATATACTGAAAACCATGTTTCTATATATAATGATATATATTAAGACACTGATTTATTATGAAGCTCATAAACTGCTAGTTTGTGCATATTATAGTATGAATGGGTAAGCCATTATACAAATATAATATATGATAAAAGCACACCTATAAAAAAAAGTCTATACAGATAAAAGCCTTAAGGGTTTCTGAAGACTAGTGACCAAATTAGATAGAGGCAAAAGGGTTATTAATATTTGGAAACATAAGCCAATAGACAACATTTGAAAACACACATTGACAGAAATGGTACATGGTTTATTGATATTAAATCAAAATACATGATCTTTCCAATGTGTCGTCCCTCATTAGCAACGCACACTTCAATATGCTTTGCAAAACTGAAATGAATGAAGTATATTAACACAGAAGTTCTATCAATCTCAGCAAATGAATCCATGATACACTTTCCTAGATAAAGTGTCTCTGATTTTTACTTGAAAAGAAGTTCAACTTTAGCATACTCTAAAAGCATAATAAGAGTACCTATTTATAAAGAAATACAATGAGATCATTTATTTTCTAGATTGTATGGTCACTAATCATAGACAAAATGAGATTCTACTAAGCCTTAGCTATATACAGTTGCCTCTGAGATACGGTATTTTCAAAGTATTTTTTTTATTCTTTATGCTTTTAAAATTCCTAAAATATGATATAGTAAGTTAAAAATGTAACTCACTGGCTAAACACACATAGTTTTCTGATAATATTAAAAACAAAATAATCTCTTTGCTTATTTACATTAAAAAAATAACATCTTTTATGTTCAGAGTGGTGTACCTGGTAACAGGAGAGACATGTTGACTAGGTTGGGTCCCCCTCATATCCAGAGCAAAAGATACCACACTTCTCCCTAGTACCCAACTCAGCTGATTTCTATAATTAATGTTGTTTACTTTCTATCTCCTCCTCTAAAATACATACTTCGTGACTGGAAGGTCTGTGTCTTTCTTTTGTCCCCTACTATCCCAAATGCCTAATAGTACCATTTTCACACTAAGAAAGTAAGTAATTATTTATTAAAATTTTGATTGGTTTGAAAAGAGAATTATCCCTGTCCCTGAGAGGCGAATGCATATGCATGACTGTGTCATAAGTCTCTAAAAAGGAACTGAATTTGATCAGATTTTGGGTATGGGTCCCACTTTTGTATGTGACAATCTTGGTCAGAATGCCAGCACTGTCCAATACAAATATCACTGGTGCTGTATATGTTAGCCACGTGTGTAATTTTAAACTTTCTTTTTTTTTTTTTAGATTTTATTTAGTTATTTGACAGAGAGAGAGAGAGAGAGATCACAAGTAGGCAGAGAGGCAGGCAGAGAGAGAGGGGGAAGCAGGCTCCCTGCTGAGCAGAGAGCCCCATGCGGGGCTCAATCCCAGGATCCTGAGATCATGACCTGAGCCGAAGGCAGAGGCTTTAACCCACTGAGCCACCCAGGCGCCCCTCCTGCATAACTTCTATGACAAGTTTGCTGATATTATAAATATTGCTTGACATATTGTACCCAGAAACGCACTTTTAGAACTCTCTTAATTCAAGAATTTTCACAAAAGTTGCCCAAACTTATACCTTCAAACAAAAGGAATGAGTTTGTGATGCTGCCTACTCTGATGCTTTTGATTCAACTTTAATTTTTTATAGTTCAACATGTTGGATTGTTTGCAGTGCTCTAATCATGATTCTTCCCAAGAAATATCTGTGTGCAACAATCCCTACTCTTATTTATCTGTGTCCTACAATGATATTTCAGTTATTTTTATGTGTATACTGTACAGTCATAAATCAACAAAGGCTGTTTTCTCAGAGTGCTTGAACATAGGTTTCCCACACTAGATTTATTCCAGGGGCATCACACAGAGTTTTACAGAATTTTGGCTTATGTGGTCCTTTCACTATCCCCACCTCTCTCCTTTCTCTTTTCATTAAATTAGGTGTAGCATGCTGTGCCAAGCATAGAGAAGGATTATGTATCTCTCTTCAAAACAGCCCAGTTTAAAAAAAGATTATTATTATTATTATTGATTTTATTTATTTATTTGACAGAGAGAGACACAGCAAGAGAGGAAACACAAGCAAGAGGAGTGGGAGAGGCAGAAGCAGGCTCCTCGCTGAGCAGGGAGCCTTATGTGGGGCTTGATCCCTGGATCCTGGGATCATGACCTGAGCTGAAGGCAGCCGCTTAACAACTGAGCCACCCAGGCGCCATCGAAAATATTATTAAAAGACAAAACCCTAGGCATTTTTAAATGCCCTGCAGTTTAAGAGGCTGGTAACCATCATTTCAGTTGGCCTACTTAACATAAACTGTAGCAATTATCTGTTGTTACAGTCCTGTAAATAGTAAACAGAATACTAAAATAGCATGTATTTTAAAGTACCAAATCTTCTAAAAGAAAGTACAAATTTTGTTTGGTATATAATCTAAATGTTATTGATTTTTAATGTTATCTAATCTCATTTTGTTTTTTGCTCCTCTAAAATTTGCATTTTATAGTTGGCTTTTGAAAAATCACAATTTCAGTGTAAATAAAATGCCCTGTATTCAGGCAACAGAAGTGTGAGATTCAAAGAAATTAGCTTCCAAGATAGTACTAGAAATATTTATTTTGGTCCATGCACAACAAACTCAAAATTACCTCTAGCAAATTATGGAACTAGCAATTATATTTAGCTAAGAAACATAATAGAAAAAACTCTAAAACAGATTTTATTAAATATTTAAATAGGTCCAGCTATTCACAAATAACATTTCTGTCTTTCTTTCACTCCTCACCTCCAGTCTGTCAATATTTTTCTTACACACAAATACTGAAATTCTAATGCATTATTTCTGAACCAATAACATATGCAGTATTTATAATTAAATAATCCTAATTTTTTGAAAAAATAGTAAGTGGAATTTTCAGCTGGGCATTTTAAAATGATAGCTGACAAATATTAATTCTGAGCAGAGAAAGCAAGTCTATTTTCAATGTTGTCATGACATTATCATTCTACAGTCTGTTCTAGCAATGCTATTCTAATTCTTATAATCTCCCTAATTATTTTATAGCAATAATTTAATGATATAAGATTATTCTAGGAGCCTAAAAGAGAATAATATTTCTTTTTTATATAAAAATAGAAGGAACTATCCCCCAGCACTAGAATTTCAGCCACAGAAGGTAGCTATACTTGACCAGCTGTTCTATGACACACTGCAAGAAAGGATCCAAAATAAGCAAATTTGTGTTTGGGGCAAGATTCTTGTGCTGCATCACTGACTTGGTAGTGCAGTAGAGACATATGCAACTGAAAGGAAAAGGGAATGGAATTTTACTTTAATGAATACAATGAATATGTTTATATAAGCGAAAGAATTTTCAATGTCACTGTATGACTAATGCTGAAGGAAGATTTGTTTGTGTCTATAAATGACATTGGTGGAATTCCTCAAGGCCATTTTATTATGTAAAATATTACTCCTTAGGAAAAATTGGACTTTACCCAGTAGGAAAAGAAAATATGCTAAAATCTGTTACTCTTACTCATGAATTAATATATTTTCGTTTCTATCATAAATTTAGGATACAAACACCATTTACTAGCCACCTGACAGCAATTTTTTCCAGAGTACAATGTGCATGAAATGTAAGCAGTCACAATTTTACTGATTCCATTCTGTTCAGCACTCATTTTAGCAAAAAAAAATATAGTTGCTTTAATAAGAACTTCATTGTTCTGACCCTACCACATAAATAAGATAAATAAAAATGCAGGACAGCCTTCAGTTATTTGAGGAATGCGCTGAATATCAGCAAATGTCCACAAATTGAGAAAAACATCTTCTTTGGAAATCAGAAGATTACAAGGGTGATTTTTGCTTTGAAACATAAATGGCTTTTAAGGTTTTTATATGAATGTCAGGCATTGGTTTCATTATCACATTATTGCAGAGAGTTAGCAAAAATATATTACTCGAAATCTTACAAACCTTAGAATTAGTTGTGCTTTTATACACAAATTTTTGTTGTATAAATAGATAGAAGCAAATAGAGAGATGCTATTTCCTTCAAGTAGGACTTTACTGACATTAAAGATATTGGTGAAATCAAGAACTGAAAAATAAAGAAATGCTTCTCACAGCACATGTGCTGGTCATGAACTACTACATATATTTTATCCACAAACACCCCTTTCCAGTTGATTATCCAAGATAATCTATATAGATTGGTTACAAGCAGTAAGCTGACACATTTTGTAATTTAGTGAGCTTAATTTGATTTAAACTCTAAGAGAACAGAGATGAAAATACACCTATCATCAACTGTCTCAAAATTAATGTTTAGATGATTGAAAGCCTACTCTATTTCCTAAAGGGGCTAATTCCAAGGCAGGGGCAAACCTGACTACTCCCAAAGAATGAAAAGCTTATAATAAGCCCTTGGTCAAACCTGATCAAAGTAAGCAGAATGCTGTAATCATCAATCTCATTACTGTGAGAAAATGGCATAGACATTTAAAGCTTTATTACTAAAGTGTGATCCATGGACCAGCAGCATGGGCAAAACCTGGGAACTTGTTAGAAGTGCAGAATCCTAGGCTCCACCCAGATCTAAATCTTAACAATATCCCCAGGTGACTCAAGTAGCACTAGTTAAAAGGAGAATGGCAGAGTGACAATAAAATTCTCAAATTCCCTTTGATGGTAGTATGGTTTCAGAAAGAAACCACATCAGCCATGGGCCAGCAACAGAAAAAAAAAAAGAAAAGAAAGAAAAAAATTACTGTGAACATGATAAAAGCATAAAGCCAAACTGAAGAACAAGAGAAGCAAATGAGGAGACTAAAGCAGAAGTAGATCAGAACACATTTAGAGAGGTGGCGTAGGTGGTAGTGTTTCATACCACAGTAGTGGTATGGTAGTGTTTCATACCTTCTATAGATATAAAGTTGCAGATCTAAACCCAGCAGAGGCTAGATGTTCACTGTTTAGGTGACATGGGTGACATGGGTGACATGTGCAACAAAGCAACTGAACTAGACTTCAGAATAAAATGGTGCTTGGGCTGTCTATATGGAGTCTGAAAAATATATCTGTCTAAATCAATTATTTCCTATAGGGGTGCCTGCATAGCTCAGTCAGTTGAGCATCAGACTCTTGGTTTCGGCTCAGGTCATGATCTCAGCATCCTGAGATGGAGCTCTGCATTCAGTCTCTATGGTCCGCAGCGAGTCTGCTTGAGATTCTCTCTCTGCCCCTCCCCTCATCTCTCGCTCTCAAATAAATCAATCAATCATAAAAATCAATATTTCCTGTTAAAAAATAGAGACTATGTAAAATTATTTTATGTTTAATAGAGAGAAAACTATAGGCAGAAATAAGGATAATGGGAGGTATTATTTCAGCAAGTAGTTTAAGCACGCCAAGGTCATTTTCTTGTTTGTGAGGAAGACAGATATGCTTAATAACTTTAATTATTTTACTAGTGATATACAATGCTAGAATGTTAAGTTAACCATTTACAAAGAAAATTAATCTATCAAATGAAAAATACATTGTGACACGAATGGAAGGTCAAAAATGAGAAAGTATGAAGTTAAGACAATTTATGACAAAGAGAAAACACTGAACAAGCATGGTGCAAATCAGTTTAAATATATCAGTTTTCCCTAACATGGATTAAATTCACCTAAAATGTACAAAATCAAATAAAATGAAAAAGCTCAAGAAAACACTAAAATTAAGTGACTCAAAACTCCAAGAATAAAAGAATGGGTAAATATATAACAGATAATTATGAAATAAAAGAAATTTGTAAAGGAAATATTGCTATCAGAAGAAATAGATATTCAGGTAAAAGTAATAATGAGAGCAATACTATGGTATACTACATAATGAAAAAGGAACAAGTTTTCAAAACTAAAGATAAAAACTAAGATGGTACATTGACCTAATAAAAAGCTTTAAAAAAAAAATAATAAATCTATAACAAAAAATTAAGAACAGAATACCAAGAAGAAACAAATTCACCTAGAATTTGACAATGACATTGTAATATAACACTCTAATTGTCAGATTAAAAAATAAATTTAAAAATTATAAAAACATATAAGATTTCAACAAACCAGTTAACAAACTTTATCTAATACATATTTAGAGAAATATTCTAAACATGACAGTGACTGTCAATTGCACATAAATCTTTTACCAAAAATGAGCATGTTTAAGGCCAGAAAGTCTTTAGAATTTCCAAAAAGTAATATGACACTGGTAAAGTTTTCTAATAATAACAAATCAAAATAATAGGTGATTTTAACACTACGTTTAAAACTCAGGGATGTTTATGCTTCCGGGAGGATAAAAGAGACATACTTTGTTCTATTTTTAATACTTTTTAAATTCCAGTTAGTTAACACACAGTGTAATAGTAGTTTCAGGTGAACAACACAGTGTTTCAACACTTTCATACAACACTCAGTGCTCATCACAATAAGTGCACTCCTTAATCCATATCACTTATTTAACCCATTTTTAATACTTAATTTATTATTAACAACAAAGAATCCTGAGGATTATACATAAAACAAAACGAAAAAAATCTCAAGTGTGAAGAAAAAGCAGACCAACTAGGGATATCAGGACACAAGAAATGACACAGTAGTGAGTTCCCTGGGGTTTCTTTTTATCTCCTATATCTCAGCACTGGAGCTGAAGAAGCAGAAAATCTGGAAATATCAACTGACTGCAGACCCAAAACAATGACAAAAAAAAAAACACACACACACACACACAAAAAAACAAAAAAAATACCCCTGTTACATCTAGTCAAAGGACAAGGAAAAGGGACGCCTATCAAGATAAAAAAAAACTTTTCAGTGATAGCTATTCTGCTCTTGCCAAACATCACAGAAAAAAACTATGACATCTAAGTTATCTAATTTATTGATATACTTTTGTTGACACTAGTCCCTTATAATCTTTCTATTTCTGTAATGCCAGGACTAATGTTCTGTCTTTCATTTTCTCTTTTAGTAACTTGAATCTATTTTTTTTTCTTGATCAGTCTAACTAAAGATTTGTCAAATCTGTTAATATTTTTGAAGAACCACTTTTGGTTTTGGTTATTTTTTGGTTATTCTCTATCATTATTCTCTTCCTTGTTTTATTTACTTCCATTCTAGTGTTTATCATTTCCTTTCCTATGTTTGCTTTGTGTATAACTTGCTTTTTCTTTCTATTTTCTTATTATGGAAGTTTAGATCATTGATTTAAAATCTTTTTCCCTTTTATAATATCGGGACGTTGTTTAATTATGTATTTTTCAATTCTCAGTTTTGCTTCATGAATCTTGTGGTCTGTCCCTATGTACATATGTGGCTATAACTGTTAACATCTTTTTTATTAATTGTTACATCTTCTTGAACCATTTGCCATGTCCTTTCTTTCTCTAGTACTAGTATTTTCTTAATGTCTATTTTATCTGATGTTAGGATATCCATTTCAGCTCTCTTTGAACCTAAAGTTTGTCTCTTGTTGGTAAGATATGGTGAATCAGGTTTTTAAAAACCAATTCTACCGATCTCTAGCTTTTATGTAGATGTTTATTTTAAGTAGATGTTTTCTAGTATATTATTCTAGTTCCTGTGTTGTTTCTTCTCTATATTTTTTGGACTTCTTAGTAGTTGCCCTTGGGATTCCAATTAACTTCCAACATTTAAAACAACATCATTCAATTAATACCAACTTAATTTTATTAGTACACATAATCTTTGCTCCAGTATAGTTCCTTCCCTTCCACCTTCCTTTGTAATACTATTTGTCACACCAATTACCTCTTTATACATCATAGCCCATCGAGATAGTCTTATAGTAACTGTTTTATGCAGTTATCCTTTAAACGAGAACAGAGAAGCTAAGAGTTTCAAGGAAGGTTATATATATTCTATCATTAATAGTTACTTGTGTCATCATCTTTACCACTCTCTTTATTCCTCCATACACATGTGAATCATTATCTATTTTCCTGTCAGTTCAGCCCAAAAAACTCCTATTAGTATTTCTAGTAGAGCAGATATGCTAACACTGGATTCTCTTAGTTTTTATTTATCAGTTAATGTCTTTATGATTCTTTTATTTTTGAATGATAGTTTTAGTGGAATAGCTTTCTTGGTTGATAGTACCTTTTACTAATTTTTATAGCTTTATTTTTTAAAAAAATACTTTAAGTATGTCATTTGTAAATATGTCTTCTGTGTCTCCCTAAGGAAGTACCTCCAATGGGATGTGCATTCTTAATAAGATGATTCTGCAGCAAAAAATAGTTATAAAACCTTGGGGGGAACCTTAAGTGAGAGTTAAGGAGAGCGAACAAAAGCAGAGAGATTTTAGGAAAGGGGGAGTAATAAAAAAGAGCATTCATGTAAAAATTATAAATTACATAAACATGAAACATAATAACAAAGATCACTTACCTCTTATCAAATATCACGGAGGTTGAAAGAGAGTGAAAAATATCTTTGCAGTGCTGAAATAAAAAGGAAATGTGTCAATTCAGAATTCTATATTCAGTGACATTTTTGAAAAATAATGAATTATCTGAAATAAAAGGAGTTACCCGAAAGGATTAAAGGAGAAAACAAGCCCAGTTCACAAACTACCAAGAATAATGTCTGTTCATAAAACAGCCAGATTAGAAAAACCTTGCATTTTATGGGACACTGGCGTTACTCAGATGGGCTTTATCTCAGATGGGAAGGCGAACAAATCTTAGATAAAATAATGCACTGCTCCCACCGAAAAGCTTAAAAGCAAGACCTAAAAGTTCTAAGTTGTTTCTGAGGAAATTGACAGCATCCCAGGACAAACTCAAGAATATTTATAGCATGTAGGGGGCGCCTGAGTGGCTCAGTGGGTTAAGCCTCTGCCTTCCGCTCAGGTCGGGCTCAGGTCATGGTCCCAGGGTCCTGGGATTGAGCCCTGCATTGGGCGCTCTGCTCGGCAGGGAGCCCGCTTCCCCCTCTCTCTCTGCCTGCCTCTCTGCCTGCTTGTGATCTCTGTCTGTCAAATAAATAAATAAAATCTTAAAAAAAAAAAAAGAATACTTATAGCATGTAGAAATATCCAGCACTCATAAGGAAAATCTACATTGGTACCCTGCTAAAACGTAAGCAAAGAAGCAGACAATAGGACTCATGATTACAACAAGAAAAATAAAAAAGATTGACCCTAGTATGATACAGCCGATATAATTAATAGAAAGGATATTAAAAGTTAGAATATCTATATTCCATTAGTAAGAAAAGAAGTGCATGCTTTTTAAACTAGCAGAAAACAACTGTAAAATAAAATTTAAAAGTTTCATTTCACAATAGAAAAATGAAATAAGATACTCAGGAATAAATTCACAAAAGCCATGCAATATCTCTACACTGAAATCTACAGAACACTATCAACTCAAAGAACACTAAAATTGAACATATCTTGTTATACTTTGGGAAAATCAATCATTTTATTGATTCAAGGCAATAACTATCAAAATTACTACAGATATTTTTGGAGAAATTAATGATGGTTCTAAAATTTTATAGAAATATAAATGACCCATTAGAGCCAAAGCGGTTGTGAAAAAGAAGTATCCAGTGGTCTGATTACACTACCAAATTTCAAGGCATAATATAAATGTAAAATCATCAAACAGCATGATACTGGCGAAAGAACAGACATATAGATTAATGGGACAGAACAGAATTCAGAAATAGACCCAACTACATATTTTCAATTAATTTTCAACAAAGATGTCAAGGCAATTCAATGGTAAAAGAAAAGGCTTTTCAAAAAATCATGGTAGAAGCATTTGGTCATACAACTAAGAGAAAAATGAACATATACCAAAATTAACTTGAAATGGATCAGAGCCTAAATTTAAAAGCTAAAATTATAAAACTTCCTGAAGAAAACAAAAAGAACATCTTCGTTGCCTCGGGTAAACAAAGATTTCTTAGGTAAGACACAAGAAATGCAAGTCATAATGGGAAACTGAGAAACTGGAGTCTCTCAAAGTAGGAACATTTTATCTTCAAAAGATGCCATAAAGGAAACAAAAAGGCAAGCCACCAAATGGGAACAGTTTTAGCACATATATGTGACATATCTGTAGCCAGAATATATTAAGAAATCTTATGAATCACTTATAAGAAGGTAAACGACCCATTTAAAAAAGTACAAATATTTGGACAGATAAGTTGGCCAATAAGCACATGAGAAAGTGTTTAACATCATTTGTTATCAGGGGAATGCAAACCAAAATCATAAGGGACTCCACACCATTACACATTTATGAGACTGGCTAAAATGATAAGAATTGTCTATACAAAGTTTTGTAGTAGATGTGATATTGCTAGAATGTAACACATTGCTGGTAGGAACTTAAAACAGTGCAACTACTTTGGAAAAAATATCTGGAAGTCTCATAAAATATTAAACATATGCTTGCCATAATTCCCAAGGCATTTCATTTCTATGTATTTACTTGATATAAAGAGAAACATTTTTCAACATAAAGACATGTACATATGTCCAATACTCTTCCATTGTTAGTACTGAAAGACTGAATGCTAATGGTATTTGTTTTTGTCACCCATCATATAGATATTAACAGTAAATTTATAAATAAGTTGAAAGTTTGATGAGTAAAGATATTTATATATTTTCAAAGTGAAATCTAAATCACATTTACAAGGGAGCAAAAATAAGTTTTCAGTGTAGAAATCTGGCGGACACTACATTAATCGAATGATCAAAGAGAGCATTATCAATCACGGTACAAACAGAAATCTTGTGTGACCTGAAAGGATGCAATGAAAACCATGCAGCATGTATCTGTGCAATTCTCATCAAAAAGTGTAGGCTGCATATAATCACAAGGGAATATCAAGCAAATTCATATTTAGAGACATTCTTTAAAATAATTAGGCTGCATTTTCAAAAATATTAAGCTACTGAAAGTCAAGGAAAGGCTGAGAAACTGTTCCAGGATGAAGGAGATTAAAGAAATACATGACATATAAATTCAGTATGTGATTTAGATTTCATAATTAAGTTAGAGCAATGGACACTTTTCCTATTAACAAATATTAGTGAAGTAGTTGGTACAACGGAACAGGCTGTAAAGATCAGATGATGTATCTGTAAATGTATGATGAATGTAAATTTCCTTATTATATCGGTCCCACTATGGTTATGTAGGGGAATGTCCTTTTATTTATAGAAAATACACCCTGGAGTATTCAGAGATGATGGGCATAAGGTTAATAACCTATTATAAGGTAATTCAGGAATAATTTTTCTATACTCTACCTCTTGTTTTTGCAAGTTTGTGATTGTTTAAAAATACAAGAAAAAACTTAAAATCCTCTAAATGAAAAAAATGACGCCATATCTATGGTTTGTAAAAAGTTATAGTTTAAGAGAAGATAAATGGTCAGAAGCTATCTCTGTCTAATGATGAATACCTCTAGTACACAAAATTTGCTGAAGAATAGTCTGGAGGCTGCTAGAATGAAAAAAAAGATACCTCTAACTCAAGACAATAACGAAATGTTAAACACATTAAAGCAACTAAAACAAAAATACATTGACCATTAAAATTTCTATAAAGCACTTCCATTTTCATGTTCAACTTTTGAAATATAGTTTTATAATTTAAAAACTACTTAAATGTATGGAAACTAATCAATAAAACTTACACCCTTTTAAAAGTTGTTGATTAAAATTACTAATATTAAATTTCACATATTCCCATTTTAGTAAAATATGCCACTTTCATACAAGTTAATTTTTCAGCATATATGTATTTTTTTTTTACAATTTGGATAACAAATATATTTTGCTTAACCTTAGACAGCATCCTTTATGAAAAGATTATCACAAATTCAGGTGTATTTACCCTCTGTGAAGTGAACACAGTGAAGTGGAAATTTCACTTATGTCCCAGTAACATTCTAGAAGTGAATCAACAGCAGTACTGGTATAAATTATATTTAGTTATACACTAAATTTTGAAAAACCAGGAAAAATTAAATGAATTCTATGGAGAATATTATGATTTTCATTATTTATAAGTGCATTTCAAAGGAAGAATGGGTGATTTGAAGAGGGAGAGCTCACCTTCACTAGTAAGGCCAAATTAAAAGTTTGATTATGTAAGTGCTAACATAGCAATAAAAAGGGTCTTTGCCATTGAAGGTGATTTGCATTTTCCTCTACATAAACAGAATAAAATTTAGGGGAAATAATAAAGAATAAAAAGAAAGTGAATAAAAGAAAAGAGAGCAGCCATTCAATCCTGGCTTCTGGAAGAAAAACTGGATGACAAGCCCAAGGGCAATTTCACATCTTCCAGCATAGCTTTCCTGGGGAGCCTGCCAATAGGCAAATACTAAAGCTAGAAAAACTGCCTTCACAGCTTGACATCAGAACTCAATGAGGGCAGTTAGGGGTAGTGGTGACCTGAGGTTCTGACCTTCTCAACAAAATAAGAAGGAAAATTTAGGGGGAAAGAAGTTGGAATATGGATTGATATGTCTGTGACCTACACATGGTCCTCACAAGTCATTCTACATGGATATATCAACGGTATATACCCTTGACACATTAGAGACAATTACATAAGTTCAGAAGAAAGTCTATTTTATACAAACTTAGCTTCAATCTTTAGAATTCATATTTTCCTTATTAGGTACCTCAAATATTAATGTCCTATTTTGTGGTAAACAAATAGTACATTCACATTATTTTATTTTTTCAATATGTTTATTCACTGCATCCCAAATCTTATGTCAATTACCATTTTGTTAATATTAATTTGCCTCAATTAATAATGTTTCATTTTGTTTGAGATAAAAAAAGTTTTGTGTTTTTGTTTTTAGAAGGTTATTTAAAGTTCCAGTTTTTTCTTTAATGGGTTCCTGCAACACTTAATAGAGTATTTGGCATAAAAGGGGCAGTTCTGTTTATTGATAAAGTTACAACTACTACATAAAGAGACTTATATTCTTGAAATATAAATTTATTTGAAATTTTCTTCCTAATGATCTTGACTTTACCAGAGGCAGGATGTGCTACCAAATCACAAGACAGAGGAATTTAGGAGTGCTTCTTATTTGAAACACATGCATTATTATATTCTCTTTTATCACTATTACAATGGAGATTTCTGTAAACACAAAATTACTGAACAGAAATGGAAAGAAACAAGTACCACTCATCCTACAGTTTTTATGAAATAGAATTGGTTATGCTGAATATTTTGAAAAACAATTCAGAGCACACACATATCTAGAGAGAGAAGGACTTACTGAACCAAAGTTAAGGGAAACAGTATACAAGGTAGAAACATCCTCAGAAGGATGCAGAGGTGCTGGTGTAGCAGAAAGGAAGACTATAAAAGGAGAATGTCAGAGAATAGCGTTAAGTGAAAGACAGGTAAGTGAAACTTTACCAATAATAACAATTTCTTGAGAGTTCAAATTTTCATTTCCAAATTTTTACAAAATAAGGATTTGCCCTATCCCTATGTCTTTTATTTCAGTTTCCTTTAGGTATTTGCTCTCCAGAGTGGCTTTGGCTTTTTAATATATACATTAGGTGATATATTAAAACAAATAAAAGAACCCACATCATCAAATAGATATTGGTATTTAAAGACTATTGCTGGGAGGGAGAGGTGGAAATACTGAAAATACTAGAAGGCTAGTTGGGATGTTTACTGATATTCTGAATTCAAGGAATATAAGCTCTGTTTAACTTGGTAAAAAATTAATTCCTATAGCTTTAGAGATACCTTGAGTATAAAAGAAGTATTCTATGATGCTGAACGCTAAATAATCTCTGCTTCCAGGCTTCTTATTTCACTGTCCTAGAACTCAAGGGACCACTCAAGCATGAGATGGATCACGTATATGAACATACTCTGCTGCAAAGATTCGATATGAGGTATTTAGAAATAGGGTTAAAACTAATATATGGAATTCTAGTATCTGCAACTGTTTTCCTACATGCCAAATTTATCCCAAATTTATCCCAAAGGTATTACTTTTTTTCCATGATTTTACCAACAAATATATTTATATTAGTATTCTAAAAATTATTTTGTATTTGAGTGCATTAAAATAAATTTTATTTTATATATATCTACTATTTTATTTTATATATATCTACTAAAACTTTTGGATGTTTCTTTTCTGATTCTGAACCAAAAGATAATAGAGGCAGTATTTAGCATGTACAACCTAAGTGCATTTTTATTACCATTGGTAATATAGTTGCATGTGGTTATGTGCTAGGTGCTTGCAAAATAAACAGAACTACATATAGCTAGCAATTATATCAAAGAAACCACAGACTGTTGTGTTTAATTGGTTATATAAGAGATACATTTTCTAATGAAAAATTACTAGAGCCAGCATCAAGACATTTATGAATATAAAAACAGCAAATAAAATGTCCTAAGAAACAAGCAATGGTTCAAGTTACTCTTTGTGGTAAATTTGTTGTGATATGCTGTTGAGTAAGGATAAACAAGCGAGCAAATGGGAAAACATACATTTTACTAAATGTCACTTGCATGAATTAAACTTTCACGAATACCCTAATAAACCAATTCAATTAGGAGAAGTTTCACATGTTTAAAATTCACTTCAGGTACAACTAGATGGCCCTCTCAGGAATGAAAATGTCATATTTTGATCATTTTCTGGTAGATATTTAAAAGAATTTAGACATGCAAATATTATCTTCAATTCTTTTTCATCACTGACAAAAATACAGCTTACATAATAGTTTAATAATTAAAGTATTAAAAATTGAAGTTTAGTGTAAATACATAATTATGCTCTAACTTAGATAATTTGATAGTCATCATTTTGTTTTTAAAGATATTAAAAGTTTTCGGGGTGCCTGGGTGGCTCAGTTGGTTAAGCATCTACCTTTGGCTCAGGTTATGATTCCCACAGTCCTGGGATCCAGCTCTGCATCAGGCTCCCTGCTCAGAGTGGAGTCTGCTCCTCCCTCAGGCCCTCCCCCCTCGCTCAAGTGCTCTCTCTCAAATAAATAAATAAATAAATAAATAAATAAATAAATAAATCTTTAAAAAAGATATTAAAAGTTTTAAATTATAAAAGCTATTCTTTTAATGTTTGTTAGGTAGTTTTAAAACTACTTAATTTGAGATAATTGTAGATTCACCTTCAGTTCTAAGAAATAATACAGAGAAAGATACATCTTACATAGCTACAGTAAGATAATACAACTAGGAAATTGACACTGATACAATCCACCATCCATTTTTGCATTTTACCAATTTTAATTTATGTGTGCATATGCGTGTATGCATGTGTGTGTTCAGTTATGTGCCATTTTATTTTACATGTAGAATCCTATGATTGTCACCATATTCAATATAAGAACAGTTTCATCACAAAGATGCCTTGTGCTGCTACCCTTTTATATCCACATCCACCTCTCTCCTGCTTCTTTTCCCTAACCTCTAGCAATCACTAATTTTTGTTCTATAGCTGTATAATCCTATCATTTCATGAATGTTATATAAATTTGATCATACAATTACACACTGTATTTTGAGATTGGCCTTTTTTACTCAGCATAATTCTTCTGAGATTCAAACAAGTTATGTGGTATTACTTTTTTTTTTTTTGGTCAAGTAGTATTCCACGACATGGATTTACAGCAGATCATTTAACCATTCAGCTACTAAAGGACGTTTGGATTGCTTTCATTTTGGGGATATTATAAACAGAGCTACTAGGAGCATTTGTTTATAGGCTTTGTATGAATGTAAGTTCTTAGGTCTCTGGGATAAATGCCCAGGATTAAATTTGCCAGGCCACATGGTCATTATATGTATGTTTGTTGTAAGATTAAATTTATTCATTCAAGAGAGGGAGAGAATGAGAGAGAAAGAGGGAACAGAGCTGGGGAAGGGGCAGAGGGAGAGGAAGAAGCAGGCTCCCCACCCAACGCGGGGTTCAACCCCAGGACCCCAGGATCACAACTTGAGGTATAGCCAGACACTTAACTGACTGAGCCACCCAGGTGCCCCATTATAAGAAACTATTATAATCTTTCAGAGTGGATATACTATTTCACATTCCCACCAACAGTGTGTATAAATGATTCAATTTTTCTGTAACCTCGCCAGAATTTGCTATTATTATTCTTTACTTTAGCCACTCTGACAGATAATATTGCTTTTCCCTAATGGTTAATGATGTTTAACATCTTGTCATCTATTTATTTACTATCCATATAAACTTTACAGTTAAATGTCTATTCACATATTTTGCTCATTTTTTAATTGGACTTTTTGCATCTTTCTTTTGAATTTTAGTTCTTCATATATTCTAGATACTAGTCCTTTGTCAGAAATGTGGTTTGCAAAGATTTTCTCCAAGTATATAGTTTGTCTATCCATCCTTTTAATAGGGCTTTTCATAGAGTAAAAGTTTTTTAATTTTGAAAAGTGCTATTTGTCAATTTTTCATTTGTACAGATCATGCATTTTACGTTAAGTCTAAGAACTCTGTGCCTAGCCCTAACTTTTCTTCTTTTTTACTTTTTTGCAAATGTTCTGTATTTTCATGCTTACCTTTAAGTTCATGATCAACTTTGAATTAATTTTGCTATAAAGTTTGAGGTTTAGTCTGAGGTTCTTTTTTGGAGGATGGAGATAAAGACTACGAATGTCTAATTGTTAAAAAAAACTTTTATAGAAGGTGCTATTCTTCCTCCATTGGATGGATTGCTGTTTCATCTTAGTCAAAAATCAGTAGGGCATATTTGTGCAGAACTACTTCTGGGTTTTCTACTTTTTTCCACTGATCTATCTTAATGATCTATGTATTCCTCTTCTGGTACCAAAATGCCTTAATTACTCTAACTATAGAGTACACCTTAAATGAGCAGAGTGATTAATGTCATTTCATTATTTTTATTCAAAATTGTTATATCTGTATTAAGTCTTGTTCTTTCCCATATCATTTTTAGAATATGCCTAAAATATCTACAAAGAACATGCTGAGATTTTAGTAAGAATAGCATTAAGAGAATTGACAGTGTACTAATGTTGAGTCTTCTAATCCATGAACAGGATATTTTACTCCATTGATTTAGGTCTTCTTTGATTTCTCTCATGAGGATTTTTTAATCTTCAACATACAGATCCTACATGTTTTATTAGGTTTATATCCAAGCATTTCACTTTCATTAGATCAATTATAAATGGTATTTTCTTCTTAATTTTGGTATCCATATATTCATCGTTCATTTATAGAAATGAGACTGATTCTGTTTGTGTTAATTTTGTATCCTGAGTACCTGCTGAATTCACTTAGCTGTAAGAGTTCCTGTGTATATTACTTAGGTTTTCTATGTAGACTATCATGCCCTTTGCAAATGAGAACAGCTTTATTTTACTCTTTGCAGTTTTTATGTCTTTTATGCTTTTTTTTGCCTTGCTTCTTGTGCTGGTTAGAATTACCAGTACCATTTTGAATAATTATGGGGAGTGCAAACATTCTTATCTTGTTCCCAATCTTAAAGGGAAAGCATTCATCTTTTAATAATTAAGCATACTGTTGCTAGAGGTTTTTGTATGTGTTCTTTTTCAAGTCAAGGAAGTCCCCTTCTATTCCTAGTGCTCAGAGTTTTTAGTCATGAATGGATGTTGGATTTGGTCAAATATTTTTTCTGCATCTACTGATTTTACTGAATAATTTTTCTTAGACTATTGATACTGTGGATTTTATTGATTTATTTTCAAATGTTAAACCAGACTTGCATAATTGTAATAAATCGCACTTGGTCATAATATATAATTCTTTTTATACATTGTAGGATTTGATTTGCTAATTATTTTATTGACAATGTTTCATCAGTGTTCATGAGAAATAATTGGTTTTTAATTTTCCATTCTCATAATTAATCTCATTTTATTTTTATGGTAATTCTGCCTCATCGAATGATTTGCAATCTCCTCTGGAAAATAATATAGAGAATTACTATAATTTCTTCCTTAAATGTCAGTAAAACTCACTAGTGAAACCATCTGGGCTTAGTATTTTCTTTTTTGGAAGATTATTAATTACTGATTCAATTCTTTATTAGTATATAGAGAGTGAATTCCTATTATCCATTTCTCATTGCATGAATTTTGGTGGACTGTATCATATCTTTCAAGGAATTGGCCTATTTCATATAAATTATGAAATTTCTGGGCATAAAGTTTCTCATTTTATATTTTAATTTTAATATCCATTGGATTAGTAGTGGTGATCTCCCTTTCATTTCCGATATTAGTTATTTGTGTGATTGAGAGAAAGAGAGAAAGAAAGAGATCTGTTGGTTAGCCTGGTTAGAGGTTCATTAATTTTATTTATTTCAAAGAAATATCTTTTGGTTTTGTTCATTTTCTCAACTATTTTCCTCTTTTCAATTTTATTGACTCTATTAATTTCCCTCCTTCTGCCTACTTTGGGTTTATTTTGCTCTCCTTTTTCTGTTTTCTTAAGGTAGAAACTTAGATTATTGACTTGAGACTTTTTCTCTCTGTTTTTTTTTTTTTTTTTAAGATTTGATTTCTTTGAGAGAGAGAGCACGAGAGTAGGGTGAGGGGCAGAGGGAGAAGGAGACTCCTCACTGAGCAGGGAGCCTGATGTGGGCTGGGACTCAGGGTCATGACCTGAGCGAAAGGCAGATGCTTGACCAACTGAGCCACCCAGGTGCTCTCCTCTTTTCTATTGTAAACATATAGTCCTATAAATGTCCTTCTCAGTACTGTATTAAATGCACTCTATTTTGATATGTTATATTTTCAATTTCTCTCAGTACTATAATTCCCATTATTTTAAAAAGGAAACACATACACCACCGAAAACAAAAACAAAAACAAAAAAACCCCACAGTACATCATGTAATATAGTTACTAAATACAAAAAGAAATTCTCCTCTTTTCTTCTCAAAAATAGTTAATGGTGAGGCAGCCTGAAGGTTTTTTCCCTAGTCATGTAAAAATGGATTGCCATATGAACATGTATATAATGCTATTATGATAGGAGGGCCAATGTAAAGGTTTTGTTTAACATTTCCTATATTTATGGTCCTTATTCCAGGTCATAAGGGTGAAGAGGTTTTTCTGCAACATTGAATGGAATATCTCCATTCTATCTAAGAGGTCAGAAACTGGGGAAACAAGTACATAACTGGGTCACAGAGTCACAAGACTATATTGTGAGTAAATCTAGTCAAATTTCAACAGATCAGTTGAACTTTATAAGCTCCCATTCTGAAAAGTGAACATGTGTTGCATATTAAATTACTGTAAATTCAGAATAAGAGCCCAGTTATCTCCATAAAGTCTATGTATGTCCACATTCTTAGTGTATAAACACATTGGTAATGGCTATGTGTTTCTTTAGAAAGACCAGGAACAAGATTTACCTGACTGAATACAGAACTTTGGTCTAGCACAATGGTGTTAATTTATTCATTTGTGCAATTTGCTTTAGAGGTGGGCTTGTGATGAACTAATTTGTTGCCAATGAGACACATGAGAAGTCTTTTGAGAGTCTTCTGTATAAAATCTTTCTCCTTGATAAAAAGATAGGGCCTTTTGGGGAACCTGGGTGGTTCAACTGGTTAAGCATCTGCCTTTGGCTTGGGTCATGATCCCAGGGTCCTGGGATCCGGCCCCATGTCAGGCTCCATGCTCAGCGGGGAGTCTGCTTCTCCTTCCTCCTCTGCCCCTCTCCACCACTCATGCTCTTTCTCTCTCCCTCTTTGTCTCAAATAAATAAATAAAATCTTAAAAAAAAAAAATAAGATAGGGCCTTTGTATTCTGATTTGTATGCTAATACTTAAGACATGATACATACTAGGAAGTTTCTGTAGCTCCTCCCTCCTCCTCCTCCCCTTCCCTCTGACTCCCTCCTCCTCCTTTTTTTTTTTTTTAAAGATTTTATTTATTGATTTGTCAGAAAGAGAGAGAGACAGCACAAGTGGGGGAGCGGAAGGCAAAGGGAGAAGCAGGCTCCCCATGGAGCAGGGAGCCTATGCGGAACTCGATCCCAGGACCCCAGGATCATGACTTTTTCTTCTTTTAAATCACAAGACAGCCACAAGATAAAGCAAAGTTGACAGAATCCTTCAGAATTTAGCAATGCCCATTTCTAGACTTTATGTTACATGAAATAATTAAGTGTTCTTATTGTTAAAATAACTTTTACTGACACATTGTATTGCTAGAGGCTTAAAGCACATAAACTGATACATACTAGCAGTTGTTTTGCCCTTTTTCAATTTTAACTTTTCTTAAAAGGAAAATGATGAAATTAGAATGTCAAATCATAATTTAAGAAAAATTTTTATTTTACAACTTAAGATAGTGCATACGCTGTTAAATATAAGATGCCAAGATAGCAGATGGAACATAAAGAACTATATCCTATTCCACCCTGAAACCTGAACAACCAAAAATTTCAGTTGAAATTAAAATTCTACACAACGAAAATACATGGCATGCTCATCCCAGTATGATTTTCTAGGAAAATACATTCTATTTATTTGAGAAAACCTCAATACACCAACTACCATGGGAAAACTGAAAAGCTAATAAAACTGATTTATCACTGTACCTGTTAAAAATAGAATTCATAGCATATCAATTCTCTACTCAAAACTTTCCCATCATTTCCCATTCCATTCATGGTAAAGACCAGATTCATACTGTGGGTCTTCATGACCCATTACCTAGCCTTACATCATCCCCTACTGTATAGTCCATATTATTCCTTCTTTCACAAACACAACTGACTATCTTGCCATTCCCAATGCCAGTAGCAGTGCCATCTCAGGGCATTCACATTTGCTATTCCCACTGCCTGGAAGAATCTTTCCCATCATAACATCTTGTTTTACTTCCTCAATTCTTGGAGGCCTTCATTAAAATTTCACTTTCTTAATGAACTCTTCTATGGTTATCCTATTTTTATGTGTACTCTAACCCTAATTTTCTCCCCTTCACCGTATGTTTCTTTATATTTCCCAAGATACAGCATATAAGATTTTTATTTGCATTGTTTATTAATTGAATTCCAACTAATTCATGAATTCTATGAAGGCAAAGAATTCACTGATGTACTCCCACAGGTCTAAAACTATGCCTGGAACATAGTATTGTTCAACAATTGTTTGTTGAATAAGCAAATTAACTAATCACCTGTCCTAATGGTTAAGAATGAGCCATCTGGTGCCAGGTGTTTGGGTTCAAATCCTTGTTCAGCCAATTTATAGCTGTGTTATATAGGGAAACTTATTTAACTTCTCTGTGGTTTAATTCAGTCATCTATAAAATTTAGAAAACAGTAGTATTAATCACAAAGCAGTTATTAGGAAGATATCAATATATATTATTCACAATGCTTGGCATACAGGAAGTCCTAGAATGTTAGTTATTATACATTTTTATTATCTTATTGCCATATAAATATAAAGACTAGAAATATCATTAGAAATGTATTTACTAAATTATGTATATTGGTTAATTGGGGGGCCTGGTGGTAAAAGACATATTTTACATATTTCTGTACTGCTCAGCTAAAAATAATTATAAAAAATATATGTATCTATATATAATGTCTCTATATATCACAAAGATACATGTATTTATCTATCTGCTGTTTATCTTCTTTTCCTTAGAAACAATTATTCTATTAATTCTACTCATTAAAAAAAAAAAAAAAAAAATTCTACTCATTACTTTCCACCAAGAAGTGGTCACAGATATCTTATTTTTCACATCTTCCATGGTCCTCTGGTGAGGTTGATTTATGATTCCTTTACTGCCTCAAAGGTCCAACTCTAACATCGGAGAGCTTTATTCCTTGGGGGCTTTCCTTCTCAACTTCCCAGGCAGACTGCTTCTCATTTGCTACACAGCTGTGTGGTGGCACTTCTATTAAGAATATAGACCCATAGCTATCAAAACCAGCATCATACTCAATGAAATTTTGAAGCTCTCATAGACTCAGTGTTTTCCCCTCAAGAAATCCACAATATTTCACTTCAATCAGCATGTAAATTCCTTTACTAAACCCTTGTCATGATTGAAAATCATTTGTTACAGTTCGGTAATCTCAAAAGAAGTAAGAGGATAGTAATGTAAATGTTTTGGAAGATTGTTTTTGTTTCTTATTATAAGAATAACAAATAATTATTGAAAACTCTGGGGTAAAAACACAAAGATAGAAATAAAAACATTCAGATTACCATTTTAAAAAAATATAAATCGTAAGGCAATGAACCTTTATATATCAAAATTTTTATATAACTCTGTGCATTATCCTATACTATATATGCATATGTACATACACACACATTTACAAACACCTATGTGTGTGTGTGTATATATATATATATATATATATATTATGCATTTGCATTTCTATTTTTAAATCTACATGTATATATTCAAAAACACTACATAAGTGTGAGGATACACACAAACACACTAATACTGTAAATTTAACTCTAAAATAAATGTACCATTTTACATGCTCAAAGAACTATCAAAATGGTCAAATTCATTTCACTCTCAATTATTTTCTCACTCTTCTCCCTTCCTTTCTTCTTCTTCTATTCTTTCTCCTCCTTCTCCTTCTCCCCTTCTGTTTCTCTCTCATTTTAACCAAGAGAATAACTAATCACATTAAAGTATACTTTCTTTTAAAACTATAACTTAAAAGTATCATTATGTTTTTAGGCGTTCATAATTTTTCTTATTTTGTGAAAAGCATTTTTATCCCACTTTATATCAATCTAGCAGCTTTATATGGTCTTATTTCAATTTTCTTTAACAATGTTCTTTGGACTGAATTGCTTCTTCCTCACCCCAAATTAATATGTTGAAGTCTTTTTTTTTTTAATATTTATTTTTTAAAGATTTTTTTAAATATTTTTTTTTTATTTGACAGAGAGAGAGAGATCACAAGTAGGCAGAGAGGCAGGCAGAGAGAGGGGGAAGCAGGCCCTCCGCTGAGCAGAGAGCCCTATGTGGAGCTCGATTCCAGGACCCTGAGATCATGACCTGAGCCGAAGGCAGAGGCTTCAACCCACTGAGCCACCCAGGCGCCCCTAATATGTTGAAGTCTTAATCTCCAGTCCGTCAGAGTGCGACTGTATCTGGAGATAAGGTCTTTGAAAGAGGTGATTAAGTTAAAATCCAGTTATTAAAATGGGCCTTAATCCAACATGATGGGTGTTATAAGGACACAGACATGAAAAGAGGTAAAACCATGTGAAGACGAAGAGAGAAGATGAACACCTACAAACCAAAGAGAGAGACCTTAGAAGAAACCAACTCTGAAAACACCCTGATTTGGGACTTCCTCTCCAGAATTGTGAGGAAATAAATTTTGTGGTTCAAGCCACTCAATCTGTGGTACTTTTTTATGATAGCCGTAGAACACTAATACAGGTGTTACTCACCTTTTCCCTCAATATATGTTCAAAATATATTTTCTAGTTTGTCATTTGGTTTTTGTAAGTAAGCTTTTTGAAATATGACTTAATGCCATAAAAGTACAACATCATAATTATATAGCCTCATGAATTTTCTCAAAAGGAGTACATCTGGGTAACCACTTCCAGGTCAGGAATTAAATAGTTAACAGCCAGAATTCACTCTCATTCTTCCTCTAATCACTACCTACCTCCAAATGTAAAGAACACTCTGTCTCTATTAATTAGACATGAGCCACAAGGCATGTGTATGCTCAGCTTTAGTAGATATTGCCAACTGGTTTTCCAAAGGCCAAGAAAATAGAGCCGCATATGAGAGTTCCATTTGCTTTACATCCATGCCAACATTAGGGAATGTCAGTCTTTGTTTTAGCCATGTGTCTTTTCTTCATTCTAGCCATTCTATTTTCTCAGAAGGCAGATGCTTAATGATTGAGCCACCCAGGTGCCCACAGTAGTGATGGAGTCTTAAATCTCATTCTTATGTTGAGTATTAGACTGAGCATTTTTTTCAAATGCTTTTTGATTAATTCTATTTCCTTTTGTATGGCACCCTTGTCCATGAGTGTTAGTCATGTTTTTATCGCTTCATCTTTTTCTTATTGTCTTATAAAGGTTCTTAATATTATTGGAAATATGCATAATTTGTTATCTACATATAATACACACTTCCATATTTCACTTGCCATTAGATGTTTTACTGACTTTAAATAAACAGAATTATTTTATGTAGCCATTTTAATCATATATATTTTTTATAGTTAATGTTTTTTACATCTTCTTTAAAAAAGCTTTGACGTACCACAAGGTCAAGAAGTTGTTCTCCTGTGTTTATCTTCTAGAGGGTTTTGTTTTGGTTTCTGCCTATTTGTTTTTAGATCTTTAAAACATCTAGAATTTTTAATTTTTAATTTTACAATTCAAGATTTCTTTTTCTTCAGATAAATATTCAATTCATTCAGTATCATTTACATTTTTTTGTCACTGCATTGTAGATTCACCTGTGTCATAAACTATATCCACGTGGTTGTATTTTTTTCTGGGTTTTCTACGCTCTCTCATTAATCTATTCCTGAACAAAAGCCATGTTGGTGGATATTCTCTCCGTTTTTCACTATCTGATAAAATCTTTACTTTGTCCTCTTTTTTGAAACATGTGTTTCATAGTTTTAAATATCAGGGATAGCAGTTATTTTCAGAACTTCAAAGATGTCATCTTCTTTTCTTTTGGCTCCCTTTATTTCTTTTAAGAAGTCAACAGTAAGCATTATTGTCCCTAATCAGAAGATAATGTTTGCATTAGATTGACTATTATAACTATTATTCATTCAACTATAAATGTATTTTGGAAACAACCTGGAAACTTTTAGGAGGGAAAGAGAGTAGCATTAAATATGACACCAGAAAAAAACAAACATACATATACAACCCAGCATTATTTATGCAAAATATGATAAACTATCACATATCATAAACTATCACATATAGTCACCCTAACTATAAAGAACCCAGATATGTTTTATTCACATTATTAGAGTTCTTAGTTCTTCCTGAATTTGGCTGAATGTTCCATTCTCTCCACAACCTTTAGAGCTCGGATTATACTTAAGCTAAAATTCTTTCAACTATCACCTGTTTGTTGTTTTAGTTTCTGTATTTGCCATTTGTTTGACTTTCTATGTTCCAGATTAGGTGTTTTCTATTGGCCCATTTTCCAATTCACTATTCATCTACTTAGTTCTGTTCTTTCTAGTGTTAAACTCATCTACTGAGCTCTTAATTAGAGGTATTATATTGTTCAGCTCTAGAATTGTCACTGTGCTTTTTTCTAGAGCGTAGTTCCCTGGAATTCTAATTTTCTGGAGTCATTTATTTTGCTATATATAAGAATTATAGGGTTTTTTTTAAAGTTTGTATTTCCCTAAGCTGTATGTGAGTAACAATGTAGATCTCTTTCTATTTTTTGTTTGCTGATTCTGTTTCTTTGTATGCATGGTGATAGTTCATTAAACAAGAAATATTTTATTTGCAAAATTTAAAAATCTTAAAAATTTAAATTTAAAATAAAAAAATTTAAAAATCTACATCTCTTCCAGATAATCTTATCTACATCTAGAAAGCTTTAGTTTATGACTATCAATAAGTTTTAATGTAGATAATCTTAAATTAAATCAGAAACTGAATCAAAGCTGTGTTTTCAGGACTTTCTTTGATTTGCTCTTAATCCTAGGCTATATCCCTTTACTTGTACCAGGTGAGGGTCTGGAATGTTGACAAGAGCTCTGCATCCTGGAATAATATTATTCCTGAAATGACCATATAAATATTCCTTTATGATATATGTTATTTGCAAATACCTTTCTCATTCAGTAGATTGTCTTTTTGTTTTGTTGGTTGTTTCCTTTGCTGTGCAGAAGCTTTTTATCTAGTCCCAATAGTTTATTTTTGTTTTTGTTTCCCTTGCCTCAGGAGACATATCTAGAAAGATGCTGTTACAGCCAATGTCAGAGAAATTACTGCCTGTGCTCTCTTCTAGGATTTTTATGGTTTCAGGTCCCACATTTAGGTCTTCAATTCATTTTGAGTTTATTTTTGTGTATGGTGAAAGAAAGTGATCCAGTTTCATTCTTTTGTATGTAGTTGTCCAGTTTTCCCAACATCATTTGTTGAAGAGACTGTCTTTTTCTCATTGCATATTCTTGCTTCCTTTGTTGAAGATTAGTTGATCATATAATTGTGGGTTTATTTCTGGGCTTTCTATTCTGTTCCATTGATCTATGTGTTTAACATCATTTTTGTCTCAGAAATGAAAATGCTGTAATTTCTGACATGTCCCCATGAATCTAGATCCCTCTTTTCCTCTCTAGATGTTATAATCTCTTCACCTGATTCAATTTTACCATAATGTGAGGTTATACTTACTAGAAATTGTTTTGTTTCATAAAACCTATTAAACATACAGTAAGATGCATTTTAAAATCTTAAGAGTTTGTCCATCTTCAGCTTAGTTCAATATTCATTTATTTAGTTATTTCGTTAAAACTATAGTGCCCTGATTAACGCCAAATATACCCCTACTTAGGACTATTATGGATGCATACTGCTTTGTACTTTTTTTTTTTTTTACAGATATATTAATGGAATGGTAGTAAAGATATGAGGTGAGTCCTTCCTCAAGAAGATACTTGAAAATGTGAACAAATGAAATAAAAATACCCAATGCCTGAGTAACTTAGAGACACATGTTCAGATGTTCACATATCAAACACATCTCTATTCAGGTAAGCCATTTCAATCTCTAAAATAGTGTCTATTACCTTCATCAATGTATCTGTAAGTATTCTTTCAAATGTAACAAAAATTTTATATTATTTCCCTTATATTGTCATACTGAACTTACTTGAAGAAGTTTAAAATTATATTTAATAAGCTTACACAAATTGTCAAAATATGAAGAGATCTCTGTTACTTATTGTCCTAACATGCTTAAAATAAACATTTATGAGTTAAAACATTAAAACACATTTTCCTCTTAAGAAAACAAATTTGTAAATTTTCTTTTTTTTTTGAAATATTGTGCTTATTTATTACTATTTGTACTTATACAAGACATATTCATTTCCTAGGGCTGCCATAACAAAGTACCACAAAGTGGGTTACTTTAAACAATATAAATTTATTGTCTCACAGTCCTGGATTCTAGAATTTCAAAATCAAAGTCTCAGCAGGGCCATGAAACCTATAGGAAAGAATCCTACCTTTCTTCAGCCAGCTCAGGTTTTTTGTTGGCAATCCTTGGCATTCCTTGGTTTGTAGATGAATCATTCTAATCTCTGCCTCCATTGTCATAGGGTCATATTTCCTCTTTGTGTCTCTATGTCTGTGTCTCTTCTCTTCTAATAAGTACAGGAGTCATATTGGATTAAGAACTCATTCTTTTTTTTTTTTTTTTTTTTAAAGATTTTATTTTTAAGCAATCTCTACACCCAATGTGGGGCTTGAACTCATGGCCCTGAGATCAAGAGTCATAAGTTCCACTGACTGAGCCAGCCAGGCACCCCTAAGGAACCATTCTTAAGATAAACTCATCTCAACTAATTACATTTGCAATAATCGTATTTCCAAATAAGGCCACATTCTGAAGTCCTGAGAGTTAGGAGTCAACATATATGGGGTGGGGTGGGCACAATTCAACTTACAACACAAAGAAAAACTGTATAATATTTTAGAATAAGTAATTTCAAAAATGACATGGGGTGGCTCAATTGGATGGTGTCTGACTCTTGATCTCTGCTCAGGTTTTGATCTCAGGGTCCTGAGTTCAGGCCCCTCACATTGGGCTCCACGTGGGGTATGGAGTCTACTTAAAAAAAAAAAAAAAAAAAGACAGGAAATACAATCAATTATGTAGAACCAAAATTACCAAACAATGGAATCTCAAAATCTAACAGTGTCTGAAATAGCTAAGCTAAATTCGAACCCTTTTAATTGATAATTAAATTATTACCATTCAGTGCAATCAAGGATAGCAGATTAATAAGCAAATTAATGCTGTTTTAGTGATTAGACTGAACTAAAAGTTCATGTTGAAACAGAGCAAAGAGAGACATTCTAGATATCCTGAACATTTACCATTTTGTATCCTTTTAGTGTAAAATTATTATGACAATGTTGTCCATAAAGTATAAGATATTGAAAAGAAGTATCTGGTTAAAGATAATTCAGCAAAGTTGTATTTGTCTTTTATGAGTCTCAAACTGATTTTATTCTCTTCATATTCCTTCTTCCCCTTATTCTTTTGTCTAGAAGAATCTCAAATTTTTGTTGGGAAGTACCATATAAGGACCTTATGAAATTTCTGGGCTCAGCACACAGGGGCTCTGATTGAATAAGAGATCTGGAATGTGATACAAATATTTACATATTTCTTTAACCCTCACTCCCCCTTTACCTCTATGATTCTAATCCAGGTATATCACACATCAGACTTCAAGAAACATAACTTTTTTGTTAGAAGGAGTTAAATCATACTTTTTAAGGTCCTATATTCTTTTAAATTTTGAACCTTTTATATCAATTTGTATATTTTTCTCAGCTGATTTACTTTTTGGTACTAGAATTTTCATCTACTCATGAGATTTCAAGAGGCTATTAAAACTCCCTGAACTAAAAATTCAAGTGTATATAGATTATCAAATGGGTGGCCTCATTCAGTTATATGCACAATAAACTCATTCTCATTACTACTTTTAAGACTACAATGTAAAATGTCCCTTTCCATAACTGGATGATATGGAAGGCAAGCCTATAGTTTCCCAAGAAAAACTGGGCATTAGAACAGTTCCTTCATTATATATTAATAATCCCAGTGATCTAAATCCAAACGTAAGCTCATTTTCCAATTTAAAGTTTCTCCCTCAAAAATAAATAAATAAATAAATAAAGTTTCTCCCTCTTCCCCCAATTCAGCTCAGAGTAGTCAGGGACATCTGCAATAGAGAAACTATATGCAGTCTGCCCTTTTCCTGTTTTCATCTTGTTTTGTACTTTACTCCTCGGATCATTATGCTGTTACAAATTCCTCCACACATGGACTGATGAAGAGAGATAAAGTAAGGAGGCAGAGAGGTGTCAGTTGGCTCTTTCAGTTCTCATAGTTCACCATTCAGTGGCTTCTACTGTTGGGGTCTCTCTACCTCAATGGATGCCTCTCTCTGAAAAGTATTGAAAGTGGCTCTAGCTTTACTAGGTTCACTTGCCTCTTGCCCCAATTCTAGAAGTCCAGGGTACTCCACCTATGTCACTAACCTTTCTCTGGTATCACAAATACCTTTAGCCAGACTCATCTTTTGACTTTTCCAGATAAAAGAAAAATGGGGTCTTTATTCCTTCTAAGTCTAGGAGACCTGGAACAATTTAAGAACTTTCTTACCCACTCCACTTTTGTAGCAATGCAACTGGGATTAAGCTGTTTTACAGATCAGCAATAATTGTTCTGAGGTGAAGATGTTATTCTGCGCTCCTGGTAAATACTCCTTGAAGCACCTCACCTGCTTTTCCCACAGAGGTATAATGATGCATAAATCATTCTGACAATTCTCTTCAAAGAATTCTCACTCACTCTCTCTGAACAACCTCCTGTCTTATCAAAGACATAGCCTAATATTGATTGAAGAAGTGTCATTGATTTGTTTTTGAGTCCTCTAATGCAAATAGTTTAGCATCTTCCATCTGAACTCTGGGAAGTTTGATGTTGTTTTTTTTCCCCCCAATTGATCCGCCTCTGCCAGGAATCTAAGTCAAGCTGTACTCTCCTATTTAACATCCAAGTGTAGGGGATTCATCAAAACTACACAGTCTGTTAAGAAGTATCAATAGAACAAGCTGTACAGATTGCACAAAGTGCCTTGGTTCTGATAATTTGAACTGCATCTCCTGCCTACTGGGACAAAGGCCAGCTCCTAAGCTGCATAGGTTTCCCTCAGTCTTATTTAAGGTGAAAATTAGTAGTTGTATGTGGGATGAGAACTGAAAAGAGTAACTCTAAATCTGGGGGAAAGATCCAATGGAAAAGAGCAGAGAAGTCAAATTATGAAACTGAAAGGGTGGTCACAAAACCAAAAGCATGTGAGCCAAAGAAAAGCAGAACAGGTAAGATAGAAGAAGATATGGTACAATTCCAAGAAAATGTGGTAGCTTTTATTCACTCCCAAGGTGCCTCTTACAGAAAGTTAAGATTGGCTAAGGCATACACAAGGCAGCTTTGTGCGTTTCTCAAAATTTTCAGGTTTTTGGTTTTTTTGTTATTTATTTATTTTTGCTCTCTCTTTTGAGAAAGTTTTTGTATGCTTATTTGCCAAAGCACCATAAAATAAAACCTGAATTTATTATTTCCATTGTATTAAATCTTTAAAATGTGCTAATCTCTCTAATCAACTGAAACAGCATTTATATGACTCTTCTGCTTTAACATTTCATCTATTTTTTTTTTTTTAAGATTTTATTTATTTGAGAGAGTGAGTGAGAATATATGAGCAGAGGGAGAAGCAGACTCCCCTGCTGAGCAGGGAGCCTGACGTAGGTCTGGATCCCAGGATGCTGGGATCATGACCTGATCCTAATACAGGCACTTAACTGACTGAGCCACCCAGGTGCCCCAGAGTTGAAACATTTTAAAGAGTAGTGAAAATGTTTCATTGCTTCAGTGTTTATATTTACAATATGGTAGAAATTACATTCTTTGCAATTATTAAATTTATGGATTTAAATACACACCATCTATTTTAAGGACATTAAGTATTAAGTGAAGATTTTCCATTTCTGCCATACCTTTTTAAAGTACTTTACAATTTTATTTTAGCATGAGGGCAAAAAAAGCAGAAATTCATAACATTGTCCTTCTTATTAAGTTACTCTTTGGTTTGTCAAATTTAAAAAATCATTTTTCCAAAATTTTTTTAATCTCATGACTTTTAAAGCTATTTAAAAATTTGATAGTGTATTGCTTGCTCTGACTGAGTTTAATTAACACATCTTTTTCTATGTCAAGCAATCTCTCTGCTGGAAAACAACTTTTTCATTAGTGACTCTAAGTTTTTTCTAATTACAAACAACATCTCTCTCTATAGCTTTATCTATGCTTCTCTATCTTTTTCTCTCAATTTAAGTTAACCATATGTATTTCTTTGAATCTCACTTCTCCCCTCAAATTGATTTTTATCATATTCAACTTGATCTTATATTTCTATGATAGTTGAATTAGGAACAGTATAAATGACACTCCGAATACTTCAGAGAGATTTTAATATTTCTGAAGACTTTAGTATAAACATCAGATGGGTCTTATAGCTGATACCTGAGGCATCGTTACTGATGGAGGAGGGAAGAACTCTGAACTCTAAGGCTTTGAGCTGCTTTGACTAGAGAAAGACCATTTCCAATCATCAGGCAGAAAATTAACTTGGGGATTGTTAACTTTCATCAGTGGTTCATAAACCTATTAGTAATTACCTATATAGCATTCAAAAATGCAAATTATTTTCTAAAACACTAGGTTCCAGATTTAGAAGGTCTAGGTTGGAGTGTGTGTGACAATCTATTCTAATGAAAAGAAAAAGAGAGATTATTTGTCTATTTATTTATCTCTGATTTTGTAAAGGAGCAAAATATACCAGTTCTTGGTAGGTTTGGTTCTCAGAACAAGGATGTGCTATGTAAAATTTTTCTTAGACTTCTTTTTTGAAAGATGAAAGCTTAATAACATACCAAAGATTATCACCGCTCCCTAATTTCTTCCAATGACAACTCAATTCTTCAACTAAAAACCATATCTGAAGGCTGTATTTGACACAGTAAAGAAAGCCTATCTCCTGAGAAGTGCAAATTAAGAGTACAAGGGAAGGCAGCTGCCATGTATCATGGTATGATGGTGCTTGACATGATGGTGGTAAACTCAAGAATCCAGCAGAAAGGGGTCTACGTTATGCATGAAATGAGATATTCCTAGTGATGTCTGAATAGGCCAGTAAATTACGCTGTTTAAAAATTTCTTCAGTATGTCTAGGAGGATTTTAATTCTTTTTGGATTTTTCCCACTCCATCTGTCTTCCTATGCAGACTATCCTCAAACTAGCCTCCTGATATCAACTGTTATCCTCAAATGGAAGGGAACAGTCTATCTGCTCTTGAAGTACAACTCTGAGCACTCACTACTCCCTCTTCCACTATTAAAATAAAAGGTTCCACCTCTTTTCAGATATCAACTTACTGGGAAAAAGACTACTCCTTTTGTTACTTCCCCTGCCAGTCAGTCACCCCTGGTTTGATACCAGAGAAAATACACCATGCTAACAATAATCATTGGTCTGGTCATGTACATTTGGGGGGAAAATAAAAAAAGAATTTACACTGAGCCTTTTTGATAGAATTTAAAGTAGTGGTAGATCATAATAAACCCTAACAGCTCCAATTTAAACACAGTTAATAAATGAAAGACTTTTAAAAAGTCAATTTTAAGTGAGAACTTAAAAACTAAGCAGTTTTTGAAAAGGTAATGTAAAAACTAGAAAGTTATAAATTAAAAATAAATTTTAAAAATATACATATTATATCACAACTCACAAGATAAATACTGTAAAAATTATAATTAAAACCTGAAATAAAAAAAGCAAAAATTATTAAAGTAAGATATACTTGAGATAGATCCAGGAATCAATTATTCAAATGACAGAGTGTCTACAAAAAGGAAAGAATATATATCAAATATATTAGGAAACTATTTTTCTGAATCAAGGGAAGCCACAATTGTACACCTTCTCCAAAAGATTTCTGTATCCTAAGCAATTTCTTTTTTTCAAAATAAAGGTGCATTCCCAAAGTTATTTCCTTCTTAAATATTTTGACCCTTAGAATAAAGAGAATATTATACAAATATTCAGACAGAGAGGTTATTTATAAATAAAAATAATAAATTATAACTGCATCAGATTTGTCACTGGAACAAACTGCATCAGATTTGTCACTGGAACACTTTTTCCTTAGCCTGCCAAAATACCATTCATGGGCGTGGGCAAAAAATACTATTTCACTATGCACAGATTCAAATTATATTATTCCCATCTCGTACAGTTGGTACATTGCCAATTGGAAAGTACGTACATATATTCATGCAATAACAAATATATGAAATTGGAACAAACCTGACATGTTTTAGGAAAAATTAAGAGTTCCAATGTGTGAGACTGCAGGACATTAAGTAAGAAAGACACTGGTGTGAAAGTAGAGGGAGATATCCAATGAGGCCCAGGAGTTAGACAGACACAGAGTTGTTTAAGGCCTCTTAGGCCATGCTCAGACTCAAGGATTTATTATAAACAGTAAGAACTGTTACTGCTTTTTTAGCTCAGCTGCCAACAGTTTGGCTTTTACCTCATCTGTGTTTATCATACTTCCTCTATTCTGTGATATATACGATTGGCCAAATATTTTATATGCACGCTATTAATTTTAAGCTTGAACATGATAAATATTGTGGGTGGATGAGCATAAAATTTTCAGCTACAACTAAAGAGAGGTGAAGCAATCTGACAAAAAGCATCTATTCCAGAGTAAGTGGGATGATTTCAGGATAGTTAACCTACTGTTAGGGAAAAGTATAACCACTAGCCTTCACTTCAAAGTCTTTGGCTGAACCTAGGTCACTTATCTCTGTTCTAATTTTCAGAGACATTAGTAAAGTTTAGGTTAGTAAGTTAGTAAGTTTAAGTTCTGGATGGGGATGTGGATTTCACCACCCACAATCACTCATATGGTAGAAAACTACTCCAAACTAGGAAGTGTATTTAGATACAGGGGAGCCAAAAAAAAAAAAAAAAGAAAAAAAAAAGGCACGTTTTCATTAAGGTATATATTTAAAAAGAACTATAAGAAGTGTGACACAAGCTGACATATTCAACATGTGACACTCAGACCTCAATCAGAAAAGTGGTATTATGCAGGATGAACAAAAACAAAAACAAAAACAAAAAAAGCTGTAAGGAAAACCTTTAGGATTTAAGAAATGAATATGGTGGATGAAGAGGGTAAATGAGTCAAGCAGAAAGAATCCTGAACTAAAGGGTTGGGCCATGAGGATTTGTTACTTTCCATACTGGATTGGATTTGGGCAAATCACTCTTGGGGCCACAAAAGTGTGCACTTTTGTGTAATGGATGTAATGTTGAAGAGAGTTTCTGTGATTCCACATTGCCAAGCTTGAGAATAAAGGAGATTGGTGATAATCTATACCCAAACATGTCAAGAAGGAAAAAGAATTGGGTGATATCATGAAATTGGTTTTTAACATGTGCTTTAAAACTAAGAGTGAAGATATCAAGTTGAATGCCTGGGAGCAGCTGTGTTGAAAATTCAGCGTAGATAGAGAACAGCATAGGAGTTGGTTTCATTCCTAGCCAGCCAATGCAAGGGTCCCTTCGTTAGAACACTAAGGACCAACTACTATTTTACACATCATTAATATTAAAGAAGAATAATATATAAGTGTTTAACTAGGTACCTTCTTTAGCTAGATCTGTTAATATTAATAGAATGCATATAAGTTTCCAATTTGTATTAACATATGCTTTTATTATAGATTTGTTAGAATAAAGGAAAATGCCACTAGTAAAAATGTTTTCATTGGTTCTAGGATCTGGGTTTCTAAGTTTAGCACGGTCTGTAACAGTGCCAGTCAGAGTTAAAGCCGAAACACGTAAAGGAAAGCTCAATAAGAGGATAGGTTTGCCAACAAGAAAAAAATGAATGTCAAAGTTTTAACTTAGATGATCATGCATATGTACAGTTACATAAACGCAAAAATTAACTAAACAAGCTTAGGGGTAAATGCAGAATGTAAATGTTTGTACCACTGCCATCATGCAAGTTTAAAACCACATAGTATACCTGAAACTAATATTACACTATATATTAACTAACTGGAATTTAAATAAAAACTTTAAAAAATAAAATAAAACTGATGTTATCTAGAAAAATAAAGAAATGTTATGAAGGTCTAAACACAGTAAGTTATTTACATCAGAGACTTACTTATTACTTTGGAAATTATCACACAGAATCCCACATATTTCTAGAAATATATAAGATAAAAGGAGTAAAGGTTTTGACTAGATTGAGAAGACACAGCTCATTATATACATTATCACTTAGGGTACATTATCAGAAGTCATTAAATGAGTATCAGTTGATTACAGTACTGTACAATTTTAATAACTTATGGACAGATTCAGATTCAATGGAGAAAGTCAAATACATGAAACCGGATTTTGAAAAATAGAAAATTTTTATATTCACCTCAGTGAAATTTCCTTTTTACTATCATGGAAGCACTTCAGTTCACCTTGTTTTAATTTGTAGGTTTTTGTCAAGCTTCACTTATTTAAATACACGTTCTATAAAAACAGAGACCTTACCTGCCATTTTCACAATTGTGTTATCAAAACCAAGAATATTACCTGGCATTTAGTAGAGGCTCAATAAATGTTGACTGACTGATTGACTCAATGGATAAGTGAGCTCAATTTTTGCAGCGATTTTATTTAAGGGAATAAAATATCTACTTTGTGTTTGTTGTAAGAATTTAAGGTACCTTCTTTAGAACACATTTAGTTTATAATTTTGGTGTTGGTACATAGTAGGAAATCAGTAAGAGCTGATTTTCCCTTCTTCCTTTCCTCTAAACACACACGCTATACATAAGAGCTAACTCAGTTACATTTTTGCATTGATGATTTTGCTAATATTCATGATTAGGTAAGTGAGAAAAATTTTAATTTACATACTTAAAATTAGACTTCTAAATTATTTTATTTATATGAAAAATACATATTACCAAAACATTGCTTTCTTATTACTTTTGTCAAACTGATTTCTAACAGAACTGTATCTTTTGTCATCCATGTAATATAATGGATAAAAATATGGGATTCACAATTTAGGCATGTCAAATTAAATGGAACACTGAAGTACTACATGAAATATAGGTTTTCTACTATATGTAATTTTAAATGTAAGCCTTTATGTCAAGTCAGCGTTTTACCTATTTATCTATACCCCAAAATGTTTTTTTATTCAGTTCAATCATTACAAGAGTTATGCAATTCTTAGTTGATCCCTCAAACATTAAAACATATAAGACCTATATCCTGCACTTCAGTTTCTGTAGAGCACTGTTTATTCCAAATAACTGAGTGGCAATCGATTAGCCTTTTCCATATGCAATCTCAAAAAATTTTACTTCATTTTTTCCTCCACAGGATTTAGTCATTTATACAATATTTACCATATCATATTATGTTGTTATACCATATCACATTATACTATAGATGTCTATAAAATCCTTCAATGCGCATACCTATTGCATAGTAAGGTAAAGTTTAGGGGTCCTTAACAAGAACAGGTAATGCAATGTCTACTATAATCTATCACATTTTAAGTGAAATAACTGAAATTATGGTAGTCCAGATTCACATTGAATCTCTTCACACTGAGTGTCTTTTTTTTTTCCATATCCTCAACAGCGATATAGTTTCATTTTAGTATTGGTTTATTTGATAGCACTGAATGAGATGAGATTTGTTTTTATATTTCACATTCTCATTTAAGGCATTCCTACAACACAGCTGGGAACAGTTACAATCATAAACTCAAATGATTGTGTGGTTTCTAAAATGAAGGAAAACTAATAGAACTGTTAGAGCAGTTTTTAAATCAAAAGTTAAAATGTTAGCAAAGATTTGTGGTTCATTTGTAGCTTTAGGCCAGTCTGATCATAGTCATCTGCCCCAATAAAATTAGTTCAGTTGAGTGTAATTCAATTACTACGTTTAAAGACAGGTAGCTTCTCAGGAGAGTGTGAAAAACACTTGTTGCAAATGTATTTTATGGTGTGTGAAATAGTTTGTGTTTTTTACAGCATGTATAGGAAGTAAATAATTTTCCATTTCGTAGATGAACCAAAAAGCTCGAAAGTGTGTGGATAAACAATAGGAAGCAGAGTGAGATTTAGATTTCAATAACATTTTTCATATTTTTTAGTTTATTTGCTATGATTGTATGTGTGTGTGTGTAACTCATCAGACTCTGAAGGTAAAGTGGCAGATTTTCACAACCATTTGCATCATCAATCAAATAAATACATAAAATAACACCAACATATAAATACAAGTAGAAAATTAACAACCATTTATAATAATGTATTAATGTACTATTGTAATAATGTATATAATGTAAAATTAATGCATTAATTTTATATAAATATAAATGTATTAATTTTATATAAATATTTCATAGAAAATTTAATAACCCTATAGTTGTAACAGATTGTTTGCAATATAACATATAGGGAATGGATGTTGCAAAGAACCACACAGCAAACCGTAATTACCACCGACTGCAAATATTGAAGGTAAATGTCTACATGTAAACAAGTTTCTTCAGGTGCCTACAAGGTGAATGAATCAAATATTTAGTACCTTTCTCTATAGTCCCTCTCTTGATTTGCATAGGCACTCCAGCTTGAAACAAAGTATTAACTGTCTTTGGCATGAGATATCATTATCTACATTACCTTGCTTAGTTTACATATTTAATTTTTAAGTCCTATTGGAATTTTTATTATAAATATATTTAAAAGTTACCATTTTATCCATTCGTTATCATTCCAGCTTTTAAAACCATAAATTAATATATATACTAGTATTTGAAGACCGTAGCCTCACACTGGGATGTAGAATACATTTCGTATATATATATAAAATTATGTTTATTAAAAATTGGTGTCATGAATTACACAACTATAAAACTCTTACTGTGTGCTTACTTCCTCTTTAAGTAAATGGCATAAAGATTTCAGCTCACCAAGATAAATAAATAAATAAATAAGAACAGAAAATAGGGAATCTTGGTCTTGAGTTTTAGAGCAAATTTTAGCATATTTTGTTTTAATATTTAGGTAATGTAAAATACAATGGTTATTGAAAATATAAGCAACACAAGCAGAGAGAATGATGCCGCCCACCATATATGGAAATATTCCTTTGAGCAAAAAACACCATTTAGTTGTGCTCTGCTCTTACTAGAACAAATCCCTAAAGGAAGAAAGTTTCAGCTGAATTTTCTCATTCATCATGAAATGACATTTTGCTCTCAGTTCCTATAACCCAACCTGATACTTTAATATCTGCCCATTTTATTATCTAACTGGTGTAAGGACCTCAAAAAAAAAAAAAAAACAAATCTAAAAAGCCAATACATTTCTTCCAGCTGTGATCTGTGCTAATGTGAAAAGAATACATTGAAGTATCAGATGGCATCTCCCCCCTAAGCAGTACACATGCAAGGCTGCTCTGACAAATATGCAATCATACACTTTCACAAATGATGTTATTAAAGATGTGGCTCCCGGGCATCAGCTAGTAAACCTGACTTTGTTCTCTGATGCTTTTGTATAAATTTTTAAAATTAAGACTTAAATATATATACAACAGGGGAAAAATACTAAACCATATTATTGGACATATTAGATGAAAATTAGTAATACCAATTGAATTATGTATTTCAGATCACTGTGATATCTGATTATTTCACTAGCTCTGATCGTTTTGCTTTAGTATTTCTTTTGTACAGAGAAAGAAAGAGCAGGATGGGGTGGAGACAAAGAAAGATGCAACAAATAGAATTATGCGAATGAACTTACCTCCCTGAAATATTATTGTGACACTCTGTCTCTCTACGTTAAAAGAACAATTGTAACACACTCACAAAACCTACAGTAAACAACACTCAAAGCCATGATTTCAAAGGGATCTCTAGAGGAGAAGGCAACTGAAGATATCCATCCTCTGGGCATTAGGCAAGAGCTGGGAAAGTGGTATCAGAGGAGAAAGTCATATATTCTACCCTGAAGCCCCAAGTAGGTTAGTGAGCTTCTCTCTTCATCTCAACTGCTGGGTAATACTTTACCCCAGCTAGTTTTAACTCAGGCAGATATTACTACAACATCCATTAGTACTGGTTTGCCATTTCCCAAATAATCCTATTATAGAGCTAATGAAAGAACACAAAATAAAGTGTAATTTAAAAAATAATACATATCAGCTCATTGAAGGAGGATCAGTAAACTGGAGGAGGGAGATCCAGCTGGAAGTATAAAAATCAGTGGCTCCTACGGAAAGATAACAAGTGGATAAAATGGTAACTTTTTAAATATATTTATAATAAAAATTCCAAGTGACATAAAATTACTGTGTAAAAAGCTTTCCAGTATTTAAAAAAAAATAACTTTTTACCACGAAAAAATTAAATAAAAACAAAAAATAGAATGCAACTTCTAAAATCTAAATGGTCTGAAAGATCAAGTGGAAATATTATCTGACAATAAGTATGTTAAGTTCCAAGATGGCAGGTACACATCTAAATACCTCTCTACTTTAAGCACCTAAAACAGTACCCAGCACATGGAAAGGGCTTAGGAAATGTTTGTTAATGAAGACATAATCAACACATAATGAGTTAGAAATTAAGGATGAAAAAGATTAAAGAAAACATAATTAAAGTTTAAACGAGAAGACAGATGATCTAGAAGAATCATTAGCTTATGATATAATAAATAAGACAAATTCCCCGACAGTGATGTCCACTGTATATACGTATGTGTGTGTGTGTATATATATAGGTGCACATATACACACACACACACATACACATAAGCATATACATATATGTGTGTATCTTAGTGAAAAATAGAAGTGGCACAGTAATATGTACAGTGTGATTCCATTTTTTATTTTTTATTTTTTATTTTTTTTTAAGATTTTATTTATTTATTTGACAGAGAGAGAGAGAGATCATAAGTAGGCAGAGAGGCAGGCAGAGAGAGAGGGGAAAGCAGGCTCCCTGCTGAGCAGAGAGCCTGATGTGGGGCTCGATCCCAGGACCCTGAGATCATGACCTGAGCTGAAGGCAGAGGCTTTAACCCACTGAGCCACCCAGGTGCCCCTGATTCCATTTTTTAAAACCAAAAACAGTCATGTACCTTCAGATAATTCAAAATATTTTTCAGTGAATCAATGCGTGTATGAACTTGAAGGTGATACATAAGCATAACAGCAGACATTTATTAATGTTTACATCAGAGGATGGGATGGGGTACAAGAATGTCAGTTTTTATTTCTATGACTTCTGAATATTTTATTTTACTCATTATTAAACTTTCTAATAAAGATTAATTCAAAAGAACTACATATTATATATAAAAAGCAAATAAGGCTAGGGGATCTTAGCAGCTGTGAGTCTAGAAGGCAAGTACTATAATATTTAGTTCATGTTACTACAATATGTGACAGCATAAAATTCGTTTGAGAATGCAGACTCTTGGCATTAAACTGCTTGGATTGAAATTCTGTTTTTTCCATAAAAAGCCACAAAGCCATAGGGCCATTTTCCTCTCTTTTCTGAGTTTTTTTAAAATCTGTAAAATGAAGATGAAAGTAATGATTCCAGCCTCATAAGGTTGTTGTGAGTAACATATGCAAAATAATTTAGAAGAGTAGAGAAACAAGATCTTCAGAGATCTTGATTGGCCTTATTGTCTCACTCAAAACTTAAACTAAGCAAACAGACTACAGGGCATTTTAGCCACATCTAAAAGTCCCTGAAAACCCCAGTACATTTGAAACTCAGAAAGATAGGCAAATTCAGTTTTACAAAAGAATCCTCTCTGCTAAGTTTTCTTAGTCATTCTGGACTTGGAAGGCAAGCTGACTTCTCTCTTATTGTCTATGGACTGATAGGATAATTTGAAACTGACTCTTTGCTCCAGGCCTGTAAGCAGTCTGGCCACTTCCCTAGATATCGGTGCATGCCAGGGGCCCTGCAGGGGACAGAGATAGAGCAGGAAACCACCAACACAGTGTTTTTTGGCAGAAAGGGAGAATTCCTAATACCTCTCCCCAGGCTCCCTAAATCCGAAAATGTTGCTATAGATAATTCCAAAAGATGAAATACAAATATCTTAGGTCAGGTTACAATTTATATTTTCGTGCTAATGGATTTCAGAGCTTTTTTTTTGAGAGCAGTTTGTCAAAGGTACAAAATATGACTGAAGTGAGAATAAAGGTTTATTAACTGGAAAGCCAGGGATAACTACTTTGCAATTTGGCATCAGTCAGCATTGCCCTCATATACAAAAATGCATGTAACAAATATTCACTATTATTTTCCTTCATGCAATTGGTAAGATCAGCTACTGACTACATTATAGGCCATCTTCTCACAGGTTTGATCATTTGAGAAGTTAACATAATTTGATGATAGTTTTGATTCAAGGGAGGGTAAGAAAGAGGGAGATTTTCTGAATCTTGGTTCCAATTTTTAAAATCATAACCACTAATGCACTCATCTTGCTCATGATTTTGGATTTTGAGATTAATGTTACATAACTTTTATTGACTGCCTTAGCCTTTCTTTCTCTTTTGATTTAACATGAAGTATATCTTATTTACAGACAAATTAGTATGTGTGCATTTATACACATGTGTGTGCATGTGTATATGTATAACGGAGTTTACCATGAATGTTCTATACCTCTCAATCTACTTATTTACCTATCTATCTCTATTTAGTGGCTATCTGCTACTTTTTTGAAGTACAGAATAATTTATTTAAATCTGTATTAAAGGCTACTAATATAATAAAAAATGTTGTAATATACATGCTCTTTCATGTATTTTAGTCATTTTATTTCCTCTTAGAATAAATTGCAAATATAGAATTTTGGATCAAGAAATTTTTATTATTTTATTTTACTTTACTATTTTATTTTAGGTTTTTGGTACCTAATGACAAAACTTGGCAGTGTATTCCACACAGGCATAAAGATATCTGTTATTAGCTATTTTAAACTTTATCAAGTAGAAAGATGGGAAAAACTACATCAGATTATTGTTTTCTTTGCATTTTTTTGATTACTAGTATATGTGAGTATATTTTTTGTATCATGTTTGGCATCTATTTCTTGTTCTAATTTTGTAGATTTACATTCTAAACTATTTTATCTATAACATTTTGGGGGTTTTCTTAGTGATGGGTAAAGATTTTTTTTTAAATAAAGGTATTAATCCTCTATCATTTTAGATTATACCTCCTCAAAGTTTGTTATTTATCTTTATTTTAATGGGCTCCCTTTTAGTAGCCCAAAAGTTTTACATTATATTTATATATAACTATAGTATGCATTTTACTGCCTCGGGAAGGAATTTCCCACCATATATTGCATAAACATTAGATAATCTAAATGGAAAGATATTTCCTTTATATCAGGCATGCAAAACTACTATTTTATCTAGTGTTCTGCAATAACTGTCATTAGACCCACAGTTTAAAGATTACATTTATGACAAAATACAGAAAACATGTCTCAATGGTTCTGACTACTGTTCAAAGTTGTAGAGGAAAAAACCTCCTGGTATGCCATTTATTCATATGCATCAAAAATTTTTCCAAGTCACTAAAGAGTTTCATAATGTTCATCTAATTAATCACCACCACTTTTTTTTTTTTTTCAGAGAGAGAGAAGGCACATTTATTAACCTTTTTTGAAGAGTAAGAAATGGAATTTTGCTGCATGACCCTAGTCATTCCATAGACCAAGAGAAGAGAAAAAACCTGCCTCTGCTCTCAGGCTATTCTAACTTGCCCAGACTCTTCTTTGGCCTTTCCTACTGGCAGCTGGGATTTTAGTTATCACTCAACTCCTTAGATTCTGAAAGTCAATAGCATGAAGTACACTGGATTTGCAATATTCCTGAGCAGACTGAGAGAACACAACATAAATGACCCCAGGACACAGGAGGTAAAGTAAAATAATTACAAAATGCTGTGATGTAAGCCAACCCTCAGTATGAACATGAATAAAATTCTTAATGTTGTCAAGAACCCAAGTGTGAAAATTTTAAGACAGCTGTCAGAATAAATGCTGGGTGCAGGTCCAGAGAAGACATTGAGAGGCATCAAATACAATACTTCCTTGAAGTTACTCCTATTAATGAAATCTCACCAACTGAGTACTTAATTGTACAGAAGACGGTGCTAGAAAGAATTTGGTTGCAACATTAGAAGTTTAGCACAAATCCAATATTTAAAATAATGAATGTGAACAAGAAAAAGAATGTCTTAAATTCTTTTTGCATCTCTGTAAACTGCTAGCTAGCATGGAAGAAGTACCAGCTGTGGGTTTTTACAATTAACCCCCCTAAAATATGGTTCCCTAAGAGTATAAGACAACTTGTTAATGTAAAACATGGGATGTTTACCTAAATTGTCCCTTCATTTCAGCTGTATACCCTAACTGATTAGGACACGGTATTCCCTGTTATGATAATAATCATATTTCAAAGCATCAGGGCTGCTTTGGTATTTTTCTTTATTGCCCAGATGTGCAGGTTGGGCAAGTTTCACAGGTTAAGTCTGGATCATACCTGGAGATATCTGGTAACTTGCACAAGCTCAAGAGTTAAGTTGTTGCACTCACTAATTCTCCTTACGATGAATGTGCAAGAGATTAAAAATTAAACAGAGTTCTCATGAATGTCATGGGCCAGTGCAAAAGGTGTCCAGACATGCTAGACCTGACTTGAAAATTAGTGGCTTCTAAAAGGTAGTAGCTCCAATAAAAGTGGCAGGTTCCAGATTGGGAAATTGGGAGCACAACATAATGAACTTTTGGATAACTCCCTATGCACCTCTCATTTTTGGTTAAAACAAACAACTGGGGGACTAATGGAAAAACATTGTTCTTTTGCCTGGATCACGGATCTTTTTCCCCATTTTCTTTCTTTATTTTTTTATTTTAATCAGCATCTTGAATGTCCTTTCCCACAATTCATTTTAGCACATTTATCACACCTCTAGTTAATGCTCCACTCTCCCTTTTATTTAATTAAGCCATCCCAGGTGCCTCGTTAGCGCAGTAGGTAGCGCGTCAGTCTCATAATTAAGCCATCCCAGCCCATCTCATTGAACATGGACATATATGTTATAAGACAGACACACTTATATTCTGGAATTAATAATTTGGTAATTGAATGACCTTGATAAAATTGGTTAAACATTATGTGCTTCAGTTTTCTCAGTAGTAAAACTGCATACCACCACCTAACTCATGGGAATTTTAAGAGATTTTAACAAAAAATGACTATATAATACATATATAAGCTTACTGTATATCAGGAACTATTCTAAGCACTTCCCATATATTGACTCATTTACTACTAACCTTTATTATAATCCTCTGAAAGACAGTGTTATCTCTATTCGACAGATGAAGACACTGCTCTGTACAGTGGCAAACAAATATCCAAGTGTTGCCTAACTATATAGTAGTGGAGTTTAGATCCAAATATAAACAGCACATCTCCATAGCCCGTGACCTTAACTTCTATCCTGTGATTACATAAAGTCGGTAACTGTTAGCTCCTTTCCCAATTTCATCAATCCTAAATATAAAAGAAAAATTTAAAACTGAAGGAGAGGGGCACCTGGGTGGCTCAGTGGGTTAAGCCTCTGCCTTCGGCTCAGGTCATGATCTCAGGGTCCTGGGATCGAGCCCCGCATCGGGCTCTCTGCTCAGCAGGGAGCCTGCTTCCCCCTCTCTCTCTGTCTGCCTCTCTGCCTACTTGTGATCTCTCTCTCTCAAATAAATAAATAAAATCTTTAAAAAATAAATAAATAAATAAATAAATAAAAGTGAAGGAGAAAATATAAGTGATCAAGTGGTGTTCCATCCAAACAGACCATTTAGAGAATGTTTGTTTTATTGATTTTTGTCTTCCAGGTGATCTTTATGGTGTCCTGACAGACTGTTCTTAATCAGGAATGAAAAGAAGCAGAACATGGTCATAGATACAAGCCACTCTATGTTCCCCATGACGCCTGACCATCCATCCCTTCCATGCTCCATTCCCTACTGTCTCACCCCTATCAGGAGCTGTCTCTCTGGCAAAGCTTGCTATATCAAAGTAAAGACACTCAAAAATAAATCCTCCCTCAATTCTCTAATGGTTTGACATATTTCTGATAGAATGACTCCAGTACAATATGTTTGAAAGACTCATAACCAGGGTATTCCATCATCGTTCTTCCAAAGCATCAAGTCTCATTAAGAGTGAGTGAAAATGAGAAGGAGATATTAAGGCTTCTATTACGTCATTTCCCAGACACCAATAAAGATCTGTTCTGAGATCTTTTGGGAATGATAAATTTGTTTAATGTTAAAATAATGTTATTTTTATGGGTCAGATTTTTGTACTGCCTGCATATTTAGTATATATTGTTAATACCAAACACAAGAATAAACCTCCAGGAGATTCCTTTGATTTCTTAACTACAGGAATTCTGTACCAACCAAATAAGCTAAATTATGTTGTGTGACAAAACAAACAAAGAACAGCCACGGCTACAACACACGCTTTATCTCTTACCCATGTTACACGTCAACTATGGTTTGGCTGCAACCCTGTTCAGCCAGACTTTAGTCAGGAACCCTGTTCATCTTCATGCTAGAATGGAGTCTCAAGAAGCAGCCCATATCTGGGACAATAGTAGGCTGTATTTGAAAAAGTGAGCAAAATGGCATCACAATTGACTCTTCAAGCTTCTTTCAAAAGTGGGATATCGTTATCTGTTCATATCCATTGGCCAAGGGAAGTCACATCGCTAAAAAGTCTCTTCCAGTGAATCAGGAGTACGAGGCTTGCAAAGAGAGAAGTACTGAATGCTTGGGGGAAAAATAATATCTAACTCTTCTTCCCAAACATGTACACCTATAGCATTAGGGAGGATGCTGTTAGAAAGCACTGCCAGGTCAGTGTAAAGAGAATCTTCCCTATTACACAAAAAAGAACATTCAAGCACATAGGGTTCTGAAATATCTTTATTTCCAATGAAAAATAAATAATTCCAAGAAGTAAATGGCTTATATATTGAACTCAAAGTGTATTCCATGATATCAAAAGAAATGCCCATCATCATCTTGCCCGAGATACTAAATTTTTGTCCATGTAGTTTTTCCTCTTTACCCTCAGAAATATGGCAGAGCTGTTACACTCCTTGTCTTCAAGGAGTATTTTGTTATGGAGCCCAAAGAAGAAAGGGCCTACAACTCAAGTCTCTGGCCCTTTTCTTCTGAAAGCTTTGGCCATTCATGTTATTACGCTAGATGTGACATGAAGGGGAGAGAGAGTGCCTTAGAGAAGTGGGGAGGCAAAGGAGTCTGCTCTTAGATCTCTGCCTCATTCTTAGATTTAGGGACCACCTAGATAATCTTCAGGAGTGTGAAGACGATTTCCGTTCCCTTTCTCTCTATCTATATGTAAAAGTGAAGTAAATGGGCATGAAGAAATGAGAAAAAAATGGGTGAAGGAGTTCTTTTTCTATCAGTCATGTGATTGGCTGCTTAATAAATGGACATCCCATTCCCTTTTTTTTTTCTTTTTCTTTTTGTAAACGTAATTGACTATTTCTAGCTTTAAGAGATCATTCCTTATTTCAGTTGTCTTGTTCTTTTTTAATGCAGATATTTACATTATGCACCCCAAACCAGTCATTGATTCACACAGAACCTAACCTATATATTTTAGCTTCTCACCACATCCACTTCCAATATAATAAATCAGATATTTTAGTTAAGCTCTTATGGCTATTATTTCTTTACTGTTTTCTGTGCCTCCAGTTACCACCTCTCCTCCACAGCCTGACAGACACATTCAGCTTTTCATCTAATCTCTATGCTATTCCCATGATTACTTCACAACTCATGCAAACCAACATAATAAAATCTATTAGATTGTGTTGTATTTGTAGGATTAAATTCCTGTCTTCTTCTAGACTATAAATACCTTAGGGAGAAAAATCAATTCCTATCATTTCTATATTATCAATACCTATCAAGAGTACTCGGCATATTTACTGAATAAAAGAATGCTGTTTTAAAACACTTGTGGATCTATTTCATAGAGAAATAATAAGATACAATGTAATACAGGGTGCCTGGGTGGCTCAGTCAGTTAAGCGTCTGCCTTCAACTCAGGTCATGATCTCAGGGTCCTGGGATTGAGTCCCACATTGGGCTCCCCACTCAGCGAGGAGTCTGCTTCTCCCTCTACCCCTCCCCCTGCTCGTGATCTCTCTCTCTCTCTCAAATAAATAAAATCTTTAAAAAAAGATGCAATGTAATATGAACATATAAATGTGACAAAGGATCTGGCTTCTAGTCTATGTATATATCCTTGATGTGTGACCTATAAAAAACTGCTTAAACTGTATGACCCTCACTTTATCATCTATAAAATGGAATTAAAAATATCCTGGTATTTATTTATCAAATTTATTTTTAGAATGAAACAAGGTAACGAATGTGAGATTATTCCAGTTGCTATTGCTGAATAACAAGCCACCACAAAATTTACTGGCATAAATATCCATTTTATTAGGCTACAGGTTCTTTGGGTTAGGAATTAATTATGAAAAGGCTCAGATGGAAGTTTTTGCTTGGGGTCTCTCTGTGGCTGTAAACAGCTGGTGGCAGGCACTGTAATTATCTGAATGTTCTACTTGTTCAGTGTTATAGTCCTTTGGAGTTCTGAAACTCCATGTAAAAAATTCTACTATCCTGAGGCCGCCATGCTCTGAGGAACCTCAGGCTACATGCAGGTGCTCTAGTTTGCTCTAGCTAATTCCCAGATAATTGCCATTTTGGCTTATTCACATGGCTTTCAGATGATTCTAGAACTCAGCTGGAATTTCAGTTGAGGCTGTTTACTAAAGCACTTCTAAGTGGCCACTCCATATGGCCTGAGCTTCCTCACAGCATAGCAGCCTCAGAGCAGTTGAACTTCATATACAGTGGCTAAGGGCTCCAGGCACAAGCAAATCAAACAGAAGTATAAAGCTGCATTAACTTTATATCCTAGTTTTGGAAGCCATGAAACATAACTTCTCTTGAATTCTTTTGGTTACACATGAAGTACCCAAGCTTCCCAGATACAAAGGACAGGAGACATGGGCATACCACTTAACGAGAGAAATGCTAAAGAATCTGTGGTCTTTCTTTTTTTTTTTTTTTTAATCACCACATAAATATAAATTGTACAGGGGTAAGTAAATATAACAAATTATCTTATTGTCCTATGAAAAGGTTGCTTAATCAATTTTCATTTTGTTATGCCTACTGCCAAAAAACACAACTAAGCATATCTCTTACCTTCCATGACAACTGCAGGATTTTCTGCTACTCAGTGCCTTGCTTGGTCTTGTTTTTTGTTTTTGTTTTTTCCTGACTAACTTTTCTACCTTTACTTTAAATGTCAAACTATCTAGGGCTTACCCCTGGGCTCCACTTTCATCTCTATAACAGAGTGATCACATTCAGTCCCATAGCCTGAAAGACTAAGTAAATACCAGTTAACCTAAAATAAATGACTCTAGACATGATACTACTCCTGAAATCTAGATTCATATATCCAATTGCCTATTTAAAATCACAACTTGTATAAAAGTATATTAAACTGAACGAATCTAAAGAACATTGGATTCCACATCTCAAACATTCTATCAGTATATTCCATCACTACCCATCCAAATTGTCAAAACTATAACTTTTTTCTCTTTGTTGCTACTTGTACACATAGTACACTACTACAGTTTTGCTTAAGTATTGGTGACAGTCATTTTTTCTGAGGTTTTTCTCTTACAGATGAATGCACAGAAATTACAGTTTCAAAGTCTATATAGTGCACTGGATCTATTGTCACATAAAAACATTAGGGAATTACAAACAAGATATCAGCAAACTACTAATACTCAGTAACTTTCTCTCTGAGCATGTAATAAGGAATATGCTTTTCTCACTTTCTCCCTTTCTCCCTCCCTCCTTGACACACACACACACACACACACACACACACACACACACACACAGCCTTCGTTTAATCTTTTCTCATAATTAGTTCACTGAAATAAGTAAATCTAAAAGATACCAAGGGGAAAAAAATAAATGACACAGACATGCTGTTTACCTAAAGAAAGTCAGTGTTAACTATTTTATTTTTTTAAAGATTTATTTATTTTAGAGAGAGAGAGGGAGACAGAGAGAGAGAAAGCAGGGGGAGGGGCAGAGGGAGAGGGAGAGAAGCTCTAGCAGACTCCCTGCTGAGTGTGGAGCCTGAAACACAGGGCTCCATCCCATGACCCAGAGATCATGACCTGAGCCAAAATCAAGAGCTGGATGTTTAACCGACTGAACCACTCAGGTACCCCAAGTGTTAACTATTCTAATATAAAATTAGAAATATAGATTCTTAAAAATTAGAAGGGACTGACATCAAAAAACCTGGCTGCTAACTCAAAAGCCACTGTCTTCTTGGTGGCTGGGAGAGTTTGCCTTTATTTGTTCACTGAACACATGGGTGACTACTGAATAGTGTAAGCCATCCTGGAAATCCTGTTCTTCTTATCCGTTACTAGTTTGGCTACACATGTGATGTAATTTTAGTTAATAAGAGGAAGATTACCAAAGAGCTTCTAGGAAAGAGTTTCTTAGCTTTTCAGTCAGAAACACGAGGAAAATCTCCCTTTTCTAACTCTGAAGAGGACTAAGTAAGGAAGTAGTGCCTGGAAATGTGGCATTATAATGAGTTAGGAGGAAATCTACCCTAAAAGAAAAACCAACAAACAATAAAAAACACCTCAAGATGCAGATAAAACAGATGGAAGAATTTAGGTCTTTAGTAATACCATTGAGTCATCAAATTAACCAGCCATAGAATCATCCTTTCTCTGTGCTTCTAGTCATAAGAAAAATAAACTACTTATTGATTTAACTATTTTTAGTTGGGTTTTCTGTTAGTTGTCCCTGAAAGTATTCTAATTTATTTAGGGACCTTAGAGATTAATTAGCCCAGCCTACATACACAAAGCTAAATATATTAAGTAATTTGTTACAAACCATTCATTTCTTCTCTTTCACCTTCTCTCCCCTATCCACTTTTCTTCTTCTCTTCTTTCCCTCCTCTCTTCCTCCTGCATCTTCTCATTCTCCCTCCGTTTCTCACACAAACCCCCACATACACACATTAACCATGTGTACACATGCACACATGCACACATACAGTCTTGACTCAATTCTGCTTTCACCTTGACCAGAGGAAGACCAGAACTGAGTGCACAGGTGACTCAACCCAATGTCAAGCTAATCTGCCCATTAGATATTTAAGAATTGTTTTCATATTATAAATTCTAGAAATTTTAGATAACGAAGTAATAAAAGTACTTGGATTTTCATGCAAAAAATTGTTTTGAATATATTAACTTCAGTTCAGGATTTAATACATGCAATAAAACAGAATCTGTACATAAAATATATTCTGAAAAATGGGAGTCATTGAATAGGTACTATTTTAATAGCTATTCATTTCTAATAAAAAAGAATCCTATGGGCTTAATAAACACACAAAATATTATTGGATCATAAAGTGGCTAATTAGTTTTGTGATTTTAAAATGCTGTGTTTGCATGTGAAAACTAATTACTGATTATATGCAGCCTTGAGTTGAATATTTTTTTTCACATGCTATTCTAATGATTTGTAAACCTAAATTCCCCAGAGGTATTTCCTTGGCATCCAGATTTCAAGCATTCAGTCAGTAAATAAGTTTATTATTACCATCTATCTATCTATCTATCTATCTATCATCATTCTATTTTCCCCTCAAGCATAATCACCAATAAATATAATCTCAAATCTTTAAGAAATACCTTATGTTTATTCTTTGCCAGAATTACACACCATGGAATCTAACTTTGATGCATGATGCATTAGTTGTAGTGTTTTAATTAACACTAGTGGAATTCTGGAAATTACATCTCAGAGCATTCAGCTAGCTGAGTTTAAATTCTACACATATGTCCTGGATCAATTATGAACACAATCACAAACACTTGAATAAAAAATTAAGAAATCATTTACTTGTATATTATTTCCAGTGACACTGGGAAAAAAAACATGAAATTAGCCAAATAAATAAACATGCCTGATTTACCAAAAAATAAATCCACACGAAGTGCCATTTGCAAAATGTGCATTTGTTTTATGCAATATCTTTAGTCTTCAAAAGCTAGAGTTACCCTGCCTATAGCTACGTTCTCCCCAAGGAACCATTTGATAAAAGAATGTCACCATGATTTGTGTCTTCTTCATTATTTATCACCAGTAAAAAACATAACAAAAATGAGTATCACTGTCTCTCTCATTCTTCCTCTAAATCTCTTTGGGATCTCCCCGATTGGATACTTTACCTAGGAACTTAGTCAATTTTCACTTGAATGATACAATATTTCAGGTAAATAGGGAAAAGAGAAGGAGGGAGTGGAGAAACAGAGAAAGGAATAGTTTTCCAGTATTAATGTCACTACCTTGGAATATAACTTTACTTTAGGCAAATGAGTCTGTGGCCTTTTAATAATCTTTTCCACCTTATATGACAACCTGTCCCTCTTATGCACACGTTTGCTCTTAATTATAATCCAATGCTCTACTCTCTAATTTCCTCTTGAGCTTTCTTCTAATTTCACACCCAGGAAAAATATTTGATGATGCTACAATCATTTATTCATTATTAGTAATATGCAACACAGAGTATATTATAGTTTAATTTTGAAGAAGGAGCAGACTGAAATTTAAAGTAATGGTCACCTGAAGAGATGATATTAAAGGTAGAACACATATCAGAGAGAGCTCCCTGTTCCTCTGTTTCAATTCTGTCTTCTTTTTCACCCCAACAGTATTCTTCACCATCTCTACCTCTATTTTTATACTTTACTAAGAATGTCAGATATGCTTTGAGAGTTATTTTATTTTTATAGTATTTGATTTGTGTTTTTACTCAAAATAATCCCTTTCTTTTAAAATAGCAGACCTAGGTGATTCTGACAAATGACGTTCCATAATAGCCCTTGGTACACAAAATTCTATACTTAAAAAGTCGTAGTTCAACATTCGCTTTTTTATTCTCACTCCTCATTCCCATTTCAATGCACCACACAGATCTTTTATGTTTATGAAGATAGCCATCTCTGTTACAGGTTGTTATCATTTTATCTTTTTAAGGTAGAATCATTCACTTCAGCAGGGAGATCATGCAGTCCTTGCTAGGCAGCTGAGCAGTTGTGAATGAGAATGGCTGATGATGCCTACACTTATGTTTGGAACCCACAGTGTCAAAGTAACACAGAAGTGGTTCTGCCAGGAAAAGAATAGAAGCTATGACAACTAAACATTCTAATGCTGGAAAAGGATATCAATCTGTGTCATTATTTTCAGGAAACAGACTCTAATTTTGAAAACTGCCTGACTCCGAACAGTTATTACACAAATATTCCACCCAACTTGCCCCTGCCACATACATACACAAGTTAAAGATTTTTAAACAATTTACAAAGAGTCCTGGCAACTGAGCAGATTGTTCTTTGAAAAAAATTGTGTAGATTACTATCACTTCACTTACAGTAACACCAAAAATACCGAGAAGACTGTTACTGAGTTGTAAATGAAGCCAAAAATCTTAGGAAAAATACATGAAATTGCCTCTCTATTCAGTTTGTCCATCCATGAGAGCACAGCCTTCGCTTTGAGATGCCACATAGACAAATTGAAGAGTTAAAAGGATAGTGATGAACCGAATAAAAAGGTGGATGAAAAATCTGAATAGAAAGTCTAATAATCAGTCAAGACAACCTTTAAGATATTATATTTTAATAGTCCTCTTAATGTAAATAATAAAGATATACTTATGCGGGTTTCTCTCCCATATCGACTCCCCATTTTAGTGAAGACAATATTTAAACAGTGGTTAAATTTTTAAAGTTTATGGTTGGAAGTTCTCAATAAACTTCATAAGAATAATTCAAAAAATGAACCACTCCATATGTATTTTAAACCTTTCTATACCACTGAGAATATGTCTCACAATATTTATGATTTAATGGATAAAAATGTAACAAATTCATCAACATAGTTTCCAGTTGTAAAAATTTCAATGTGATCAATCTTTGTGTTTAGTGAATCCTTAATTTCTTGTAATTGGTCCTTATTTCCTGATAGGAATATATCGGTCTTTAAATTGAATCATTTGGAAGACACTCAGATAATATGTAGATACAAATACTTTTCTCACAGTGATCTGGTTATAATTAGTACTGAAAAAAAATGAATTGAAATGTCTTGATTGCCTCCAAAGTAGAGCTTCTTTCACATAACAAAATAAGAAAGGATTTGAAATCTTAGGAAAACTCACAAATGAAAACTTTGATAAATTTGACTATTTCTAAACATGACATCTCTGTAATACAAAAGACAACATTTAAGCTGCAAACTCTGAGAACCTATTTGCAATAAATATAAGAATTGCTTCCAGAATAAAAGATGATTCTTATGAATCCAATAGAAAAATATAAACAACCCAATGAATATATAGTTCACAGAAGAAACCCGGATCTTCTAACAGAATTTTTTTAATGAACTCTTTTACCCACCCATCATTGTTTTTTGTTTATTTGTTTGTTTTTTGTTGTTTGTTTGTTTTTAAGATCTGAGAGAGAGAGAATGAGCGAGAGGGGCAGAGGGAAAGAGGGAGAGAGAATCTCAAGCAGAGGATGCAGGGCTCCATCTCATGAACCGGAGGTCACAACCGGAACTGAAACCAGAAGTCGGTCACTCAACCACCTGCATCACCCAGGCCTCAACCCACCCATGGTCTTAAACAAGGTTCCCAGGCACTATATACCAAATTAACTAGCTAAAGCAGTTTAAAAGGTGATGGGGATTGAGGAGTGCACTTGCTGTGATGAGCACTGGATGTTGCATGGAAGTGATCAATCACTAAACTGTAAACCTGAAACTAATATTACACTGTACGTTAACTAACTGAAATTTAAATAAAAACTTAAAAAAAAAAAGAAACTACACTGTAAATATAAACAAACAAACAAATAAATAAATAAATAGGCAGGTTTTGAAAATAGTGTGAAGGAATACCTTTGCTTGTGCCCTTTAGGCTACCACAACAAGGTTATAAAGACCTTGATGCTGAAAAAAGGGGGAAAGTGGAAAATAGAGAGGAATAATTTGCTGAAAGTGGTGTCATGGGATTCAAGCCTACAGAGCACTTTCACAGTTGAGGAGCACCAACGCCTAGGAAAGGAAAAGACCTTGCAAAAAAGGGAATTACTTCAGTGAGAGCCTGAAATTTCAAATTTCGTCAGTAAACACATCAGTTTGAGACTTGGAACTGAGATGGTCATTGAGAGGAGCACTGTATCCTAACAGAGAGACTATGCTAGATGTGTCACCCAGAATCAAGAGCTGAGTCAAGTCATAAGCTGCCCCTTGGAGGACACATTATCAAGGATAACTGAAGATAAGAAATACTCAGCAGCAGCAATACTCTCTCAAGAAACCAGCATGCACCTCATGAGATAGATTTAAACAACCACCAAATCTGTAAAGTTTTATTTGCATAAACTGTGTTTCTTATTTTCCTTCCTCTATTATGAAGGTTAATTACTGATGTGAGTGTTATGAAACCAGAAGAGACAGAAATATTATACGTATTTTTTATATGAGAGTGATCTAAAAGAACATGGGGCTTTTTTATCTAAAGATTTGGAAAAAGGAACCAATATTTGGGTGTTTCTTGGGCATTTGAAAGGAAGGAATAAAATTGCCTTACTAATGCACCACACTGGATTCCAATTTTCCATAAGTGTTAAAACATACAAAATAAATATTAACTTTATTAATAATCAAAGATATGCTTATTAAAAAAAGAAATACATGGGGCGCCTGGGTGGCTCAGTGGGTTAAAGCCTCTGCCTTCAGCTCGGGTCATGGTCTCGGGGTCCTGGGATCGAGCCCCGCATCGGGCTCTCTGCTCAGCGGGGAGCCTGCTTCCTCCTCTCTCTCTGCCTGCCTCTCTGCCTACTTGTGATCTCTCTCTCTCTCTGTCATATAGATAAGTGGAATCTTTAAAAAAAAAATACATATTAAATCAAAGATATACACGTTAAATATAATAAAACTTTATTTCATAAATATTAAATTTGTAGGAAAACTGTAGTCCTGTAATATCAAGTATTTGATAAGTGTCTGGAGAAACGATAACTCACATACTACTGTTGACAGTATAAGTTGTTAGCACAACTGCACATCAGCAGCTAGTAAAATTCGTATCTATATCCAATACCAGACTAAGCAATTCTGCAATGCATGTACATGCTGGACTATCTTCTATATGTGAAAAAGGAGGTATTTTACAAAAAATCTTTTACGGTCCTCTTTGGAAACAAAAGGCTCATGTAATGGAATGGTCAGATACAAAATAGAGAGGATGGGAAACTACATCATGGTTAAAATTAATGTGTTAGATACATGCGTATCTGTTTAAACAGAACACAGAAATGTAATTTTGGGTAAATCATTTGCCAAAACATATAAAGAATTAAACTAATTAGGAAATTTTAAAACGCAGAAATAATGTTTATTATGCTCAAGAATTCACATATGTGAATGTAGGTAAAAGTATAAACATAACGGTCTTTAAAGGTATACAATAAATTCATGATAGTTTCTCCTGTGCTGGTCAAAAGTGTCTTTGACTATATTTATTCTGACTCACTGGATTAGGAGATATCTTAAATTATTTTTTAAGTCTAAAACCCCAAATGTTAATATGCTTATCAATCACATCTACTCCCTGTTATATTTTTACCACTGTATCACAATATATATGCAATGAATTATTCTTAGGTACAAGAGTTTTATATTTTAAGAACAGCGAAGATCTAAGACTCTATAAGCAATAAATAAGGTAATATTCAATGATTTTAAATTCATTTTCTTATTTTATCTTTCCTTTTTTATTGAAAAGATATAATCTTTATCATGTCAATGCAATACACTAGCAGTATATATTTTGTGTGTGTGTGTGTGTGTGTTTTAGAGGTATGTATTAGAAGTAACTACTACATTGGGGCACCTGGGTGGCTCAGTGGGTTAAAGCCTCTGCCTTCAGCTCAGGTCATGATCTCAGGGTCCTGGGATGAGCCCTGCATCGGGCTTTCTGCTCAGTGGGGAGCCTGCTTCCCCCTCTCTCTCTGCCTACTTGTGATTTCTCTCTCTCTGTCAAATAAATAAATAAAATCTTTAAAAAAAAAAAAGTAGTAACTACTACATCTTCACCCATCACTATTTTTGGAGCCATTATCCATCTCTTATTAATCTTATTAACCAGTATTAGAGATGGAAAATTTAATAAATATAGAACTGATCTTTGCATTATTTAAGACAACAAAGCTTTCTTTGTTTTTCAGTGAAGCAATCAAAATCTGTCCTTTATAAATCAGTTATACAACTAAAGCTACAGTTTCTTAGTCCTTAATTTACTATTGTTTCAGACAGTGTAACTACAAAGAGACAATGGTTTCTTATTCTAATTCCACTGGTATAGAAAATGAATAGAGAGTCATTCAGAACCACAGAATATGTAGAGTTAGCCCAAAGAGAGACTATCAACAGTCTAATGATCAAATAGATTTCAGTGCTATTGATCAAATAGATTTCAATGTAGGAAAAGCAAGTGACAAACAGAACTCCGCTTTTTATCCTGTACCTTTTTATTTGTCTTAAAAAATTATTTGTGAGTTGTGACTAAAGTAACACAGGTAATGAAATCTAAGTCATTAAATTAAAATATATCATAGGGGCACCTGGGTGGCTCAGCCATTAAGCGTCTGTCTTTGGCTCAGGTCATAATCCCAGGGTCCTTGGGATCGAGCCCCGTGTAGGGCTCCCTGCTTGGTGGGAAGCCTGCTTCTCCCTCTCCCATTCCCTCAGCTTGTGTTCCCTCTCTCGTTATGTCTCTCTCTGTCAAATAAATAAAATCTTTAAAAAAAATAATAAATAAAAAATAAAATAAAATATAAATAAACTCCATTTCTCTCTCCTTCTCATTCTCTGGTTCATTCCTTTTTAGTGTAATGCACTTGTCCCAACCTCACTTATTTCAAAGTGTCTCAAATTATCACCACTATCACTAGTAATCCTTTGTATATGATATGTAACTTTGACCTCTATGGTCAAATACCAGGTTAGCACTAAGATTTCACCACTGTACACATAAATTATACAATCAATTGTACAATCAATGAGCAAAAATACAGTTAGAGTCTGCTTGATTAGAACCACCCTTACTTACAGCTGGACTACATGGATATTTCATCTTGTCTCCCAAACAAAATTATTGCCATACTTGCTGGTAACTAAAATAAGAAACTTAATTAACCTCATGATATATTTCAGCCAGTATCACTGAAAGTGTAATACAAAAAATCAAGTCCAGCTTAAAGAAGTAATCATTTATAAAATGTTAAGCTAAGCAAAACCACTTTCTATACAGAAACATATTTCCCTATCAAATTGTAGTTTATCTACTTTTCAATTACATCCTGTTATAAGAAATAATTTTCTTTATAATGAGATGTTAAAAAAAAAGGGAATATTTTGATGTTTCTCTTTTTGTATCACCTGTTGCTCTTTTATTTTTCTGGTGGACCCTTGGCATTCACACATTAATTCTGAAAATTTGCTCTCCAGTTTTGGACACCAATGATATATTGCTTATGTTCACAGGTATTCTTCCCAACACCCAGCATCCAAGCGTCATACATAAGTCAGGTGCCAAAACTACATAAATGCATTTTTGGAAAGACAAATAGAATTGTCCACTCAATTACTCCAGTAGCTGTCTGGTTGGCTGCCAGTGAATAAGTCAGAATCAAATACTTCTCACCACAGGGGGAAGGGCTGCTATGGGCCTAGCTTTCTAGTTATCTATATAATTGCAGCTGTCATACAAGAATTGGAATTCAACTTTCCTAAGCAACTTCCTACTCAGACATCTCCTCTACTTTGCAAGACTACTTTTATGGGAAATCCATATATGTGAAGAGTGGCAGAGGGTGAGCTCCCAAACCATTATGTCGTAGCCCCACTCCAAGGCAAGTCCACATTACTAAAAGATGCTAAAAGAGCTAGTGACCACATGCTTCCAACTGCTGCAGAACTTCTGCTTTCACAGTTCTAGCCTATGCTCTCTAATTCTTGCATGTTATTTGCTAAATCAATTGCAATAAAATATACCTCCAAATCATGGTCTGCCATTTGGTTGGCATCCTGTGAAACAAACTGGGTAAAGGTAAGTCTTCCCAGTTTTAAATTCCTAATTATAGCCTCACCCTAAATGAGGCCTATAAAAATCATTCTAAGTCAAAAGCACTAGTGAAGTTTTCCAGATGAAATGAAAGAAATACATAAAACTAAAATTGTAAGTATGTCCAAGAGAACAAAGGCAAAATGTATGAAAGTCAAACCAACCTTTAAATTCCCAGAAGAACTCTTCTCATTTTAATGTGCAATACCCAGCTTAGTACTCAGATTTGCTTTTACCAATAATATTTAGGACATCCATTTTAATCCTCCCATAAAGGAATATGCAAAGATTTTGGAATATGAAAAACTTAGATTTATATCCCAGCTCTGTCACTAATATTTTGACCTTTATAAAATCACTTAAGGTTTTTGCATTATTAAATATCTCAGAATAAGGACAATAAAGATAATCTCACAAGGCCATTTTAAGGGTTAAATGAGGTAATATATATGGGATTCCTATACATAGCCACTTCACAAGGATTGGCAGTTTTTCTGTATATTGGAATTAATTAGAGCTAGTTAAACTGTTGCAATTTCATCTCCTATGGTACCTAAAAAAAATGAAAATCAAATAGAATTCCTGTGCCTCATTTCTTTTTTCCATACCCATGTGATTTAGCATCTCTGCCAAGGGCACTTTCTGTGTGACAATCTGAATTACTGACCACACAGAAAAAGACTGAATAGTACTAGGGGCCAAATCGTGCCATCTGATATGCACTGAAGCTTACCTCTGAAAAGCAGAACCAGTTAAACTTTCCACAAACTGACAGCAGCATTTTTACATGATTTATGATCTGCCAATACTCCATTTTCCGTAAAACTGTTTCTTTACAACTATATATTCTAGGAATTTCTAATAGTAGTTGTCAGACAAGAACTTCCTCTCAGATTTTCTTCATAAGCCTATTTAATGATTCCCTCTTTATATTTAAGAAGGGAGTGGCTGAAACAGGGCAATTTATTTTTTAATTTGTATCTCTGAATTTAGAACACAATATTGTATTTACAGTCAAATATATACCTTAATTTATCATCCTTCATTATCTGAAATAATAAAATCAGTTATCTCACTTTCTAACCACAGTATCATTTAATTCCAGCTCTCTCAAACAGCTTCTCCCCATAAATGAGTTTTTTGGTCTCACAAAACATCATAGTATTTTTTCTCCACCTATATCAGCCCCATGGAAGCTAATTTTCTTCCTCTCCCAGCCTGTATTACATGATCTATTATTGTTCTTTAGTCAATCACTGAGCAAAAACTTGAGCCTTGGTTGAATTCCACTGTCACTTTTCACCAAGCCTCCATTTAAGCAGATCAGAGATATTCTACAACCCAGGAAGCCAACTCCTTTGAACCCCAATAGTACCTACAAGGGCCCGTTGGCATTTCACTCTCGGTCCTCTAAAGGTTGTTTTAAATTCATATCATGGAGAATTCCAAATATATACAAAGTAAACCAAATATTGTAATGAACCCCAATACACCCATCATCCCCATTAACAAACATCACTCATCTGCCATGTTTTTTCTTTTAAAATTTGCACTCAGCAGGCCCCCACTTCTCAGTTCTTTATATGAAATTTCCATATATTAAAAAACACAAATCGTAACAGTTCAATTTTCATAAATGATATCCGGGTAATCCACACCCCTATCAAGATATAAAATATTTCTTTCAGAACAGAAAGTTCTCTCATGTCCCCTCCTACTCAATCCCCTTTCTACAGAGGTGACCAGTGTTCTGATTTTTCCCACCACAGATTAGTTTTACAAAGATTAGATCAGGTTAGTTTTACTAGTTTTCTAATGAAAGACTAGTTTCTTTCAATTAGCATTATAGCTGTTAGATTTATCCATATTGTTGCCTATATGTTCATTCCTTTTTATTATACATATTTCTTTTTTTTTTTTTTTTTTTTAAGATTCCATTCATTTATTTGACAGACACAGAGACAGACAGAACAAGCAAGGGGAGTGGCAGAGGGAGAAGCAGGCTCCCCGCTAAGCAGGGAGCCTGATGCAGAGCTGGATCCCAGGACCCTGGGATCATGATCTGAGCTGAAAACAGATGCCCAACCAACTGAGCCACCCAGGTGCCACTATTATAGATATTTCATTTAATAAATATACTATAATTTGTTTAAATATTCTTCCATTGATGGCATTTAAGTTGTTTCCAATATGTAGCTATTACAAATAAGGCTGCTATAAGCATTCTTGTTCAAGTCTTTTGGTGGACATGTGCATTTGTTTTCCTGGGGTAAATATGTACAAGTGGAATGGCTTGGTCAAAAAGTAGGCATATGTTTAATTGCTTCTCTAATCTGACTACATGTAAAAACAATAAATGACTCTATTTTCAGCAGAACAATGAGAGTCTGTGGCATGATCTGGCAATAAAAATACACAAAACATATCCACTGTATACTCCTAATCACTTAAAAGAGGCAAGGATCTGAGTGGCCATCTATATGATACTTCAGCATTTTTTGCCAAACCAATGAATAACATAAGGTTGGCTGGTTGTTCCTAACGTCACTGGACAAAGTGGGAACAAAAATACAAGCTCAGAAATCCAAACTCCCAGCACAAGCACTGCATGAATGACCTGACAGCTTCTATATTTCCTTGAAAGAGATCCTTTATCTCCTCTGGCCACAGAGCTGAGATGGATGAAAACCTAAACTCAGAATATCATTCTGTGAGTGTCTGAACTGCAACAGAAACTGAATTCCCAGACTCACAGGGTGTTAACTGGGAAAGAATGGGAACCTAAACGTTAGAATGAGGATGGCTTTATAATTGTTTATTTATATTAGTTCTTGAAATCAAGTAATGTAAGTCCTACAATTTTTGGTCTTCTTTTTGAAAATTATTTAGACACTTCTTAGTGCTTTTACATCCAGATAAGTTCAGTATTATTTTGTCAGTTTCTTCCAAAAAAGAAGAAGAAGCCTTCTGTGATCATAATTTACATTACGTTGAATCCATAGAAAAATGTGGGGGCAACTGGTATCTTCGAAATATCAAATCTCCCAATTCATAAAAATTATAAAGCTCTGCATTATAGATTTATAACTTTTCTGAGCAAGGTGTTATCATTTCTGTATAGAGTACTTGCATGACTTTTGTCAAATTTACTCCTAAGTGGGCTTTTTTGATACTACACTACTTTTATTAAATTCTATTTATATTTATTTAAATTTCATTTTTATATTTGCTGTTAAATTTAAAAATACAGTATTATTTTTTACCTAATTAGTCCTAGACATTGATTTTCAGGTAGTTTAGTGTATTAGTTTGCATGGGATGCCATAACAAAAAACCAAAATTTCTGTGGCTTAAACAACAGGGATTTATTTCTCACAGTTTTTGAGGCTATAAAGTCAAGATCAAAGTACTGGTCAATTTGATTCTCCAAGGATGAAGGCCCTCTTCCTGGCTTGCGGCCACCTGCTTGCTGTGCTCTCTCTCACTTGGTGAAGAGAGACAAAGGAAGCAAATTCTCTGATGTCTCTTCTTACAAGGGCACTAATCCCACCCTCATAACGTCATCTAAGCCTTATACTTCCCAAAAGCCCCATTATCAAATACCATCACATTGACTTATACTTTATTAAAGTATAAGTCAAAAGCCCCATTATCAAATACCATCACTTATACTTCCCAAAAGCCCCATTATCAAACACCATCACATTGACAGAGACACAGTGAGAGAGGGAACACAAGCAAGGGGAGTGGGGGAGGGAGAAGCAGGTTAAGGGTTCAATGTATAAATTTTAGGGGGACATAATTCAGTCCATGGCACTAAGCATTTTCTATTAAACAATTATACTTTCCATAAATAGAAATGCTTTGATTGCATCCTTTCTGATCTTTATGGCCTGTATTTCTATTTCTTGTTTTATTGCAATGGCTAGAACCTCCAAAACAATGTTGAATGGAGTGGATAAGATGGTTATCTTTGCTTTGTTTCTGACATCAAGAGCATTCAATTTCATACCATTTAGGATGATAAACTTTAAAAAAAAAAATCTATTATTCTAAAACTCACCCTGATCCATATATCTTTATCACCAAGTGATCACATATTCCACTTCACTGAGAAAATAGAAGCCAATAACAATGAATTATTGTACTTTATACCCCATGACTACAAATACATGGGTTTTTTGGGGGGGAGTTACTGTCTTTCCTCCCACTTTCCATTACAATAAGAGGGGTTTCCTTCATACAATCGAAATTTCCATACCATTCCTTTTCTCAAGACTGACTCTTCTGATTATTCATTTTATTTCATTGTCTTCCTTTCTGCTGGTGATTTCTTAACATCAAAATCTTCAATTATCCCTTCCCCAATATTTCATAAACAAGAATAAGGAAATTATTTCAATTTGTTTCCCTTCAGATGTTTTCTATATTTTTCTTGCTAATAACATTCAGATTTCTTCAAAATGACACCAATATTCATAATATTACTCTCTCACCTTCTGCTTATCTCTCCAGATCTGTGTTTGTAATTATTTGCTAAACATACAATTAGTTCCAAGGTAGCTCAGCCATATCTTGTTTAAATTGAATTAATCATTTTTATCCAAACTAGTTCCTCTAGCTACTCCCTAACTCAAGTACTCAAAATTGAAACCCAAATTATCCTGGCATTTCCCTTCCTACTCAATCCCTTCCCCATTTAAAAAGTCACTAACCATCATAATGATACCTCAAAAATATCTTTCAATTTCCTTCTAATTATTTGACTCTATACTACATTCTCTAGTTCACATTACAAAAAAAAAAAAAAAAAAAAGGTAATTTAATTAGTCTCCTCTCTTCCAGGATTATCCCCTGCAAAAAGAGTCTAGGTGCCTACCTATAAATCTATTCCCTACTTCCTGTTTTATGCCATAACCTCACTTTTTCTCAGTATGGCAATTTGTCTATTTCCCATTCAACTTGAGAGATCGTGTGACAAATTTCTGGCCAATATGAGTAAGAAAACACTGTAGGAAAGCTTCTAGGAAGTCTTGCTAATAAAAGGTTCACTCTTCTTCTTCCCTGATGCTTCAAAGGAGGTTATATTGGCAAGAATTTCAATAGCCATCTCTTGATTAGGACATCAAGAACCAGGGGTGCCTGGGTGGTTCAATCAGTTAAGCATCCAACTCTTGATTTTGGCTCAGGTCATGATCTCAAGAGTCCAGAATAGGGTTCTGTGCTCAGCAGGAAGTCTGCTTGAGATTCTCTCTCTCCATCTCCCTCTGCCCCTTTCCCCTTTGTTTCTTCTCTCTTTCTCTCTCAAATAAATAAATAAGTCTTAAAAAAAATGGGAAACATACTGCAGCATGCCAGAATAAGGAGTTGTAGACTGAGTCTCTGTATTTTTAATAAAGTTCCCATAAAAACTCTGCAATAAAATGGTTTAAAATAAAAGATTTCTGTGAGACACATATAATATATATTTTTTCTATTGCATATATATATATATATATATATATATATATATATATATATATACACACACACACAATAGAAGATCTTCATGAGTTTAGGCCACTATGATGCGGTCCCTGTTACATATAGCTGTACTAAATACTAATCACTACATTGATTCAATTCTATTTACCATATGATAGACTAATTTCATCATGTCACTCTTCCTATTAGAACTCTAAAAGGCTTCTAATTACTATAAGATTAGAATCCAAACATCTAATGTGGTACAGAGAACACTTTTTTTTTTTTTAAGATTTTATTTATTTATTTGACAGAGACACAGTGAGAGAGGGAACACAAGCAAGGGGAGTGGGGGAGGGAGAAGCAGGCTTCCTGCCAGAGAAGGGAGCCTGATGCGGGGCTCTGGGATCATGACCTGAGCAGAAGGCAGAAGCTTAACAACTGAGCTTCCCAGGCGCCCCCAGAGAACACTTTTTAACCTGGAAACTGATTTGTTTTCTGGTATCCTTTTTAGAGGCAATTCTCCCTTTATTTTTAAATACAACAGTGCTTCATTACTTAAAGCCTTCTAGTGTTTGTGTTTTTCAACATTTGGATATTTAAATGCTATTCTCTCAGCCTTTCCTCTTCTTTCTCCAAAATTGTGTTTTTAATTCCTAATTCTCTCTAAGGGTTTATTTTAAATATTATTTCATTTAAGAACCAATCCTCCCTTGATCCATCAAGGTTGTGCTGAGTGTATCTCCTGTGTACCACCAAGTGAGAAGTTTTTATCCTTAGCATACTTATTATAAACCTGAACTGAAATTTCCTGTTCATCTCTTTCTCTTTCTGATAAACAACTTTAAAAGATGCTTAAAAGAAGGTATTATGTCTGATCCACCATCTTCCCCACTTATAAGATATAATATTTTACATACTTAGTATATTTTTGTTAAATTTTAGTTAAACATAGAGATATAGCAAAGATTCTAATTTTTATTTATTTATTTAATGTCATCAGGACTTTCAATTTTACTAGATATTTGCTATAAAAGGGTTAACAGGATGATAGATAAGCAAGATTTTTAAACATAAAAATTGTTATATTTCAGAACAAAGCATTCTAATCTTTCGAACTTTTGAACGTGAAGAGCTTTCTGTTGCCCTTCAGTCGGATATTTCCACTGCATATGCATGTACCTTAACATCTGTGCCATTTTGTTTTGAATGTTTGACAGAGAAATTATTCAACAGGTACCCCAGCTGTCAAAGCATGCCATTTGTGATGCTCCAACAAGCAGCACAGACTCTTCAAACTATATTGCACCTGAGCAAGGAAACCTCCACTGGGAACTACTGCCTTAAATGTTTCAAAGCATACACAGGACACTTACACTTACCAACATCAGGTCTCCTGTATCCCTGCAAAATTATTCTCTGATGATCAACCCCTTCTTTTTTTTCACCTAAGGTGACAGTGATATGATTGATACTATTTAATGACTTCTCAAAGGCCTCTAAATACTGTCTTATCTTTGACGTTTCACTTATCTCTGGTGCCTTACTTGTCAGTTATTTTTATATCATGTATTAATTATTTCTTTATTTAATGGTGACCTTCTTCTGAGAAGTTCCATGTGTTTGATGTACATTTTTTTGATATCATGAAAACACTGAGTAGTAGAGATAGAAAAGAGTTATGAAAAACTATATGAAAGCAGTTTTAAGCTATGTCTGGGAAGCATACTCCAAATCTTTGCCTTATATGAAGGCAAAGATAATTTCTTCATATGAGGGATGCATTTTATTATTTTATGGAAAATATTATTTCGAAGAATGTTTTGCCATTTAAGATGTGAGATAAGGAAATAGTACTCATTTTCTAATTCTCTAAACCTATTATTTCTCCTCTATTACTTGTCTCAATTGATAATTCTTTATTCTTCCTACTCTAAGCTAGAAAACTTGAAACAGTCCTCCAGATCACCTTCACAAGTTCACACATTCATTTAATCCTATTAAATCTATTATATTTACTCATTCAGACAATTCTTAAGTACCTGACACATGCTGGACTTGGATATATGATGAGATGGAAGGATAAGCAAAATTTGCATAATCCGTGACAGCATGGATCTTATGGACTAGCTTGAGAGACAGACAGACATTAATCGAGTAATTTCAAAACACAACTGCAGTTATATCACAAGTATATGAAGGAGAGGTCCTTAGTGCTCTTAAAGCATTTAATAAAACTTTAAAAAAAAACTAAAAAAGTGTTACATTGTTCCCAAAACTTAAAGGAAAATAGGGCATGAGCAGATGAAGGAGGTTTGGAGCATTTCAGGAGAGGGAAGAACATATGCAAAAGGTTTAGTGGTCAGATGGATGCTTTAGGTTTGAGATACTAATAGAAGGCAGTATTCTGGCTCGTATACTGGTGTGAAAAGTGGGATTAGAAACTTTAAAAATGAGTATGAAAAAGTTTAGTAGGGACTTTTCTATGCCAAACTTTATAAGACACATTAAGAAATCTGGGTTTTAGCATAAGGTATTTAAAACCAATAATTTACTTGAAGCAGAAAATGGAAAATGAGGAAGTGATGTGATCGGTTTTGTGTTTTGAAAGGTGATCACTTAGCTGTGTAAAGAAAAGACTAGAAAGGAGTAGTCCTTTCAGATGCTACTGAGAAAAGATGATCTCTCTGACACAAACACACAAAAATGATGTTAAATATCACTTATTATGATCTAATTGTATAACTTGGGGAGAAATGGGAAAGGACAAGGTTTAATGGGGTGAACAGTCATAAAACTTCTGGACATGTTGATTTTAAGATGCCTCAGATTAGGCCAATGACTGATGTCAAATAGACAGTTAGATATATAGCTCTGTGCTTAGAAATTCTAGGCTGGAGATATAAACATGAGTTAACTGCATACAACAGATAATTAAAACCAAGATGCAGATGAAATTGCTCAAGTGTAAGAGGAAACCTAAGACTGGGATGTGATAACCTTAGCACACAATGTCTGAGTAGAGAACAATGAAATTAGAAAGCAAAGCAAGAAATAAACAGAAACAAAATCAGAGAATGATACCATAATAGGCAAAAGAAAGAGTATTTCAAAAGAGACTAGCTGACCAAGAGAAATGAAAGCATGTATCTAAACAAAAACTTGTATACAAATGTTCATGGTAGCATCATAGTCAAAAACTGGAAACCATCCAAATACCCATCAATTAGTAAATGGTTACATTATGGAACTCTACTCAGCAATAAAAAATAATAAACTAATGATATATATATATGCAATAATACGATTAAAAATGAAAAGTATGGTTACTAAACAAAAGAAGGCAGTGACAAACCTTTCTAGAAAAAAAAGAAAATGATAATGAAATAAAGAATATTAATGCTTCTCTGGAGCTCGGAGCAGAAGGGAGAGAAAAGGGAAGACTGATGGCAGTGGGCCAGAAGGAAACATTTCAGAGTTATGGAAATATCCCGTATCTCGATTACAGTAGAGAGTAAATGGTAAATTTTACATTAGGTAAATTATGCCTCAATACAGCTGGGCAATCAAGGAAGTTGTGGGTCAACAAAATCAAATGCTTTTGAGACACCAGGTATGATGGAAACTGAAAAATATTTAAACACTGTGGAGACAGTGTTTTTATCTGAATGTGTGTTAAAAGTTAAATCAGAGTGATTATCTGTAATGACTGAAGTAATCTATAATACCTAAAGAAACAAAATCAATAACTTTTCTAAAAATTAAGACAATTAACCTAATATCAAAGATTTAACTCTTCATCCTTAGTCAACTCCCAACAAACATACAATGTTTTCTTGTGATGAATATAAAAACCTATTTCAAAGAACCAAACACTTAATTTGTATCTACATGAATGCATTCAAATATGTTAAAATTCTAGGTTCCAAGCCACAGTTAAGTATCATTATTATGCTTAAAATTTGATTCTATCAAATATAATTTTCAGTAACTAGGCTATATTCTAACTTGAAAACTACTTATTTTTTAAGTTAAAATGGTATGTTAACTGTAGGAGAAAAGACTGATAAAGGTACTTCTAAATATTTGTTATTGTATAATATGTATAATCATATTTGCCATGAGAAATTACAAATGTCAGTTTATAAATTTGGACATTTACAAAACACACTTTTATACGACCACCCTCATACATACATCAAGAGAAAATAAAGCACAGTGGGTAGGCAAAGATTACATCACAAAAGTATTTGGTACACATATAATTGATCAGACATAGTATTATATAAGACAAACCAGGCTAAAAATATTTGAATTTATTTTGCTGAAAGATTTTCTTATTTTAATGTAGTATACAGTAATAACCTCACTTCTTTTTTTTTTAAGATTTTATTTTACTTTTTTATTTGTCAGACAGAGAGAGAGAGCACAAGCAGGGGGAGTGGCAAGCAGAGGGAGAAGAAGGCTCCCTGCTGAGCAAGGAGCCAGATGCGGAACTCAATCCAAGGACATTGGGATCATGACCTGAGCTGAAGGCAGATGCTTAACCCACTGAGGCATCCAGGCATCCCAGTAATAACCTCACTTCTGATAGAAAAGCCGTAAATGGAGAGGAACCAACGAAATTCTAGCCTTACCCTGACTGACAAGAGCCATGTGGACAGCATGGAGAAGTGGGGCAGTCAGTGTGCACAGCTGTGCTTCTTCCACGACTGGAGTGATTTGGGACACCATCTCTCAACACAACCCCCCTCCCATAATATGAAGCAATGCACATAAAAATGGGTTCTAGACAACACGCAGGTTCTGGTCATAGAGCCTTTTTTGTTGTTGTTAAGAGGGGACTTTTTTTGTTTCATTTTTCTTTGCTTTCCTTTTTTTGTTTCCATCACAGAAGCTGTCAACCATACCCACACTGAGGATTGAAGATGGATATGCAAATGATTAAAATCCTCTACCTTAAAATTAGAAGTGGGAAATTAGTGCTTTGGCAACTGTATCCATGTGCCATTCTTAGCACTTGTGTTTTAGTTTTTTCTTACTCCTGGTATTGGCTGGAATTTGCAGATAGTCTAGTTGCAATTAGCAGTCTGACTATAAGTTATGTAACCTCATATCTAACGACATGTATGATGAAACAACTCACACAAGTGTTGCTAGAGTTATCACCTTAAGAGCAAGAACAACCTTAACAATTTTATAGCAATAATTTTATGTAGATATCCTCAGGTACTTTGAAATTTTTAATTTAACCAGGAGTTACAATCAAACATCTAATCCAATCAAAAGACATAGGGTATCAGAATGGATAAAAAAACAAGACCCAAGTATATGTTCTCTATGAGAGACTCATTTTACCTAAAGACACCTGCAGATTGAAAGTGATGGGATGGAGAACCATTTATTATGTTAATGGGCATCAAAAGAAAGCTGGGGTAGCCATATTAAATCAGACAAACTAGATTTGAAACCAAAGATTATAACAAAAGATGAAGAAGGGCATTATATCATAATAAAGGGGATCTAACAATTGTAAGTATTTATGCCCCCAAATAGGAGCACTCAAGTATATAAATCAATTAATAATAAACACAAAAGGGGCGCCTGGGTGGCTCAGTGGGTTAAAGCCTCTGCCTTCCCCTCGGGTCATGATCTCAGGGTCCTGGGATCGAGCCCCGCATCGGGCTCTCTGCTCAGTGGGGAGCCTGCTTCCCCCCCGCCCCTGCCTGCCTCTCTGCCTACTCGTGATCTCTCTCTCTCTGTCAAATAAAATAAGTAAAATCTTTAAAAATAAAAATAATAAACACAAAGGAACTCATTGGTATTAATAAAAAAATAGTAGGGGACTTTAACACCCCACTTACATCAATGGACACATTATCTAAGTAGACAATCAACAAGGAAATGATGACTTTGAATGACACATTAGACCAGATGGACTTAACAGATATATTAAGAACATTTCATCCTAAAGCAGCAGACTACACATTTGTTTTGAGTGCACATGGGACAGTCTCCAGAACTGATCACATACTAGGTCACAAATCAGGCTTTAGTACAAAAAGATTTAGATTATACCATGCATATTTTCAGACCACAACACTTTGAAACTTGAAGTCAACCACCTGAAAAAATTTGGAAAGACCACAAATACATGGAGGTTAAAGAAAATCCTGCTAAAGAATGAATGGGTCAACCAGGAAATTAAAGAAGAAATTAAAAAATACATGGAAACAAATAAAAATGAAAACGTGACAGTCCAAAATCTTTAGAATGTAGAAAAAGATGTCATAAGAGGTAAATATATAGCAACACAGGTCTATCTCAAGAAGCAAGATAAGTCTCAAACATACAACCTAACCTTATACCTAAGGGAGCTAGAAAAGGAATAGCAAATAAAGACTAAAGTCAGCAGAAGAAGAGAAATAATAAGGATTAGGGCAGAAATAAATAGTATAGGGGAAAAACCGCATAGAACAAATCAATGAAACTAGGAGCTGGTTCTTTAAAAGACTTAATAAAATTGATAAACCCCTAGCCAGACTTATCAAAAAGAAGAGAAAGGCCCCAAATAAATAAAATCATGAATGAGAGAGGAGAGATCATAACCAACACCACAGAAATACAATTATAAGAGAATATCATGAAAATTTATATGCCAACGAATTGGGTAATTTGGAAGAAATGCATACATTCCTAGAAACATATAAACTACCAAAATTGAAACAGGAAGAAACAGAAAATTTGAACAGATCCATAACCAGCAAAGAAACTGAATCAGTAATCAAAATCTCCTAACAAACAAAAGTCCAGGGCCAGATGGCTTCCCAGGGGGAGTCTACTAAACAGTTAAAGAAGAGTTAATACCTATTCTTTGCTAACTGTTCCAAAAAAATAGAGATGGAAGGAAAACTTCCAAACTCATTCTACGAGGTCAGCATTACTTTGATTCCAAAACCAGACAAAGACTCCACTAAAAAGGAGAATTATAGGTCAATATTCCTGATGAACATGGATGCAAAAATCTCAACAAGATACTAACAAACTGAATCCAACAATGCATTAAAAGAATTATTCACCACAATCAAATGGGATTTATTCCAGGCTACAAGGGTGGTTCAATATTCACGAATCAATCAAAGCCATACACCACATTAATAAAAGAAAGGATAAGAACCATAGGATCCTCTCAACAGATGCCGAAAAAGCATTTGACAAAATATAGAATCGGTGCTTGTTAAAAACTCTCAATAAAGTAGGGATAGAGGGAACATACCTCAACATTACAAAGACCACATAGGAAAGACCCACAGTCAAAATCATCCTCAATGGAGAAAAACTGAGAGCTTCTCCTGTATAGTCAGGAACATGACAGGATGTCAACTCTCACCATTGTTATTTAACATAGTACTGGAAGTCCTAACCTATGCAATCAGGCAATAATAAGAAATAAAAAGTATCCAAATCTGCAGGGAAGAATTCAAACTCTCACTATTCACAGAGATATGATACTCTGTAGAAAACCCAAAAGACTCCACCAAAAAATTGCTAGAACTGATACACAAATTCGGTAAAGTTGCAGGATTCAAAATCAATGTACAGAAATCTATTACATTTCCTTACACCAATAATGAAGCAGCCGAAAGAGAAATCAAGAATCAATCCCATTTACAATTGCATAGAAAACCATAAAATACATAGGAATAAACCTAACCAAAGAGCTAAAAGTTCTGTACTCTGAAAGCTACAGAACACTTATGAAAGAAATTAAAGATGACACAAAGAAAAGGAAAGAAGAAAAACATGCCATGCTCATGGATTGGAAGAACAAATATTGTTAAAATGTCTATACTACCCAAAACAATCTACACATCCAAAGCAATCCCTATCAAAATACCATCAGCATTTTCCACAGAAATAGAAAAAACAATCCTAAAATTTGTATGGAACCACAAAAGACCCCTAATAATCAAAGCAATCTTGAAAAGCAAAGCAAAGCTGGAAGCATCACAATTCTGGATTTCAAGCTATATTACAAAGCTGTAGTCATCAAGATAGTATGGTACTGGCACAAAAACAGACAAATAGATCAGTGGAACAGAATAGAAAACCCTGAAATAGGGGCGCCTGGGTGGCTCAGTGGGTTAAAGTCTCTGCCTTCGGCTCAGGTTATGATCTCAGGGTTCTGGGATCAAGCCCTGCATCAGGCTCTCGCTCAGCAGGGAGCCTGCTTTGCCCTCTCTCTCTGCCTGCCTCTTTGCCTACTTGTGATCTCTCTCTCTCTGTCAAAATAATAAATAAATAAAATCTTAAAAAAAAAAAACCCTGAGAAAGTCAATTATCATATGGTCTCACTTACGTGTGGAGCATAAGGAAAAACATGGAGGACATTGTGAGAGGGAGGGGAGGGATGAATTGGAGGAAATCGGAGGGGTGAAGAACCATGAGAGACTGTGAACTCAGAACAAGGGACTGAGAGTTTTGAAGGAGAGGGGGTGGGGGGATGGGCGAGCCTGGTGGTGGGTATTGAGGAGGGCACGTATTGCATGGAGCACTGGGTGTGGTACATAAACAATGAATCTTGTAACACTGAAAAAAAAAAAAAAAAGTATTTGGGGAAAAAAAAAAAAAACACCCTGAAATGGACCCACGACTCTATGGTCAACTAATCTTTGACAAAGCAGGGAAGAATATCCACTGGAAAATAGTCCCTTCAACAGATGGTGTTGGGAAAACTGGACAGCCACATGCAGAAGAATGAAACTGGATCATTCTCTTACACCATATACAAACTCAAAATGGATGAAAGACCTAAATATGAAAACTGAAACCATCAAAATCCTAGAGGAGAACACAGACAGCAACCTCTTTGACCTGGGCCACAGC
>CM052887.1:71447106-71462376 GCA_028534135.1 Potos flavus | reverse complement strand
AAAAAAAATACTGATTCAAAGGGGTACATGCACTCTGATGTTTATGGTAGCATTATCAACAACAGCCAAATTATGGAAAGAGCTCAAATGTGCATTGACTGATGAATGGATAAAGAGTACAGACATTTTTACTAGTTTGGTTAGGTCTCTTCCTATGAATGGATACACACACACACACACAAACACACACATACACACACACACACACACACACACACACACACACACACACACACACACACAATGGAATATTACTCGGGCATCAAAAAGAATGAAATCTTGTCATTTGCAACAACATGGATGGAGCTAGTGTATTATGCTAAGTGAAACAAGTCAGAGAAAGACAAATACCTTATGATTTCACTCATGTGGAAAATAAGAAATAAAACAGATGCGCATAGGGGAAAAGGGGAAAAAAGTGGGAGGCAAACTGAGGGTTGATGGAGTGGGGTGTTCACGGGATGGACTAAATGGGTGTTGGGTATTAAGGAGGGCACTTGTTGTGATGAGCATTGAGTGTTATATGTAAGTAATGAATCACTAAATTCTACTCCTGAAACCAATATTACACTATATGTTTACTAATTAGAATCTAAATAAAAACTTGAAACAAACAAAAAAGATCAAACACCTAAAACAGTTTAATCTTTAATATCTGCACAATTTAAGTATCCACATCCAAGCATTTCAAATTATTTTGGAGCATTTGATATATTTCACTTGAAAATGCATCATTTTTCTCTAAATATAAAATTACATATAAAATATAAATTCTTTCTGAATATAATATTCACTTTGGTAATCAATTTTAGAAAGATGGTTTTTTTTCAACTCAACCCTGTATCAATGAAGAAACTGAGGTACATAAGAAGCATGAAATGTATACCATTATGCATGAGGGAGGCTGAACAACCTATATTTTCCTATCCATTCCATAACTGAACTTCCATTAGTTAGGCTTCTAATTATGTAATTTAAGCACTTGTTTAAGGAATGTGATTCGCTCACAGCCTATCCACAAGGGCCAGAAAATCAAATTTGGGAGGCAATAACCAGTATCATGCAAAAAATGAACCAAGTGAAAACACCAGAGCCTTGAACCATAGAAATCAGACACCGCCATCTGTACCCTAACACTGGGCACTGTATTCTGTTTCTATGAGAAATGCTGGCACTGGTTCTAGAAACTGGTAGAGCTATTATGACTCAATAGCAAAACAAGTTCTGTGTGATCCAGCCTTCCTTATGTCTTTAGATCCAGATTTATCATCCAGAGCAGATCCACTTTACCACTGGAGCATATAGCTGATGCTCAGGCTAAAGCTTCTAGGGAAACCAAAAAAAATGTAGAGATTTCAGCTTCTACAGGGAGGAAGGAGAATGTCAATAAAAGATGGAGGATTCCTCTAATTTGGGAAGGTGTTTCAGATGTCAGTGTGACAATTGAAAAAAAGAAAATTACTAGAGACATTAATAATGGTTTTCTAGAAGCAAAGACTATAATATATTTTCTGTATGCACTGACAATTACCTCTGTTTGTTCAAAGGGTTTCTGGTGTAATACATAGGCATTAATTAATGCTCACGGGTTATAACCCACTCAGCACTCTTTAATTATGAGTTAGCACTTCATAACTAGGACTACATTACTTAAAAATTGTGAGGGTCTAAATCTTACTAGTGCGGCAGATGGATGTTCATTACAATGTAAAAACTTCAGTATGCTTAGTCTAAGGCAAAAATAAGACAGGTATTTTAAATACATATTTTCGTAAAACCTTCAGGTTAATATCTCAAAAATAAAAATTACATAGGACTTGTCAAGACTCTCTGATAAGGCTTGGTTCTCATTGCCAAACTCCGGGAGAGGATGGGAGGATCACTTGAAGGATTGTTTTTATAAATGAACTTCAAGGGGCATGTGGGTGGCTCAGTCAGTTAAGTGTCTGCCTTCGGCTCAAGTCATGATCCCAGGGTCCTGGAATTGACCCACATGGGGCTCCCTGATCAGCAGGGAGTCTGTTTCTCCCTTTCCTTCTGCCCCTCCCCTTGCTCGTACTCTCTCTTCCAAATAAATAAATAAAATCTTCAAATAAATAAATAAATAAATAAATGGACTTCAAGTCAGACCCACATTTAGATTCTAGCCATTACATCTGAATATGGAATCTCAGAGTTCTGTCTCCTCATATACAAAGTGGGGTAATAATACCTTTAACAGTTTACACTAGAATATGAAGAAGATTATGATGATGGAGGAATAAGTTTTTTTGTTTTGCTTTTTTTGAGAGAGAGATAGAGATAGAGCGGGGGTTGGGGGTGGAGGGAGAGAGAGTCCTAAGCGGGCTCCATGCCCAGCGCACAGCCCCGCGTGAGGCTCGATCTCACAATCCTGAGATCACAACCTAAGCCTAAACAAGAGTTGGACACTTAACTGACTGCGCCACACAAGTTTATTAAAAATTCCCGAAAGAAAAGTATATAAGCATAGTGTGGTATATGTGTTTTTTGTCAATCTCCCTTTCATCTTAACACCTAAGGTAGATTCCATAATTTTGATGAGCTCCCATTTACAGCTCCTCTTCCATTTGCTTCTCATCCTCCTCACATTTAGTCCACATGTACTAGGCCTCCAACTGTTTGGAATACAGAATTAGGATATCATGGCATGAACTACCCTTAAGATATCCTCTATTCCCCCAGGACTACATTCTCCAATGTGATGTGCAGGGAGAGGAGAGAAGAACAAGGTCATGTGACTATTTAAATGATGATAAATGTTTACCTTTCTCTGTCGGATGTCTCTGTGCTAGGGCCAACAATTCCCGGTCACTGACGCCACTACTTTTAAGTGTTCATCCACCAGGAAGCTACATAAAGCTATACAAGGCTATGATCTACAGAAGTTATACCCAGTATTTCACAGGGGTGGAGGGAAATTGATATCCAGTCCATGTTCTGGTCAACAAGGTGTGTGTGCTAGCACTCAGTTGTACCTACTCAGAAGCGTGACTTTTCTAATTTTTACAAAGTTCTCCTATGAACTATCAGTAACCCTGGGCATGTGTGTGTTTTATGAAGCCTCAGTGAGACCTCCTCACATTTTCTTTCTTGATTTGGGAAACCTGCTTTAACTCTACCTTTCCACACCTTGCCTGGCTGCTTACCCTGGAAGTACACATCCCAGCATTTGACTACTGAGGTCTTCTAACTCAGCCCTCTAAATGGGGAAAACAAGCAACAGAATCCAAATTCACTTTTTGTTCCCTTTGTCCACTTGATCCCTGGGGTGTTTACATCCCCTTCCACTGCAAACAGTGGAGTGCAAGCTAAGCAATGACACAACCTCTTTCCCTGTTTATTTCTCTCAAATTTTTACTTAACCAGTTCACCTGGAATCTGACTTGGAATCTCAGATTCCCTTTGGTGAAGATACTTACAATTTCTAAAATACTATTTTAACTCCTCTGCTCACTATGTCAAGGGTTAAAAAGGGTGGAAAAGAACCCCTTTCCTTTCTTTATAAAGGAAGAAAAAAAAAAGGTGTGATTTCTCACCACAAGAATGCAATTCTCCCCACAGCCAAATATATCCATAAATCTCTTCCCACTCCTCCAGTCTTTTGCTTACACAGACTCAGTGAGGGCACTAGAAGGCATGATTATAGATTTTGCTATCACTAATTTTTCTGTCTTTTAGAAGAAGATAAGGAGTCTATACATAATGGTTACCAGTTTTTTTCACACTTAGCTTTGAGCTGTAGACTTCAAGGTGAAGACAATAGGATAGTCCCAAATCAATAGGAAAAGACTCACATTGATAGATAAGTACACAGTAAATGCTCAGTTAATGTTCATATGGAAACTGAATCTGAATATCTTTAGCTTATAGAATCCATTCTTTTTACTTGTTTATAATATTAATGATGGAGATTCAGTGTCTAATTTATGTTAAAAACACATAATATAAAGTTATATTTCAAGTACACCTCAATAAAAAAAAATAAAGAAAAAGCATATAAGGCAAATAACACAGGCTTATATTTTCTCCAAAAGTAAATCTGAATTATGTAATTTGGGGGCTCAAGGTTAGTCTAGAAATTCCCTAGTCCAATTACCTATTCCAAAATCTCTGAATCTACCAATCATTAGAAAGTTTGAAAGAAGGAGCCTATCCCACTGGTTTTAAAATAGGTTATTTCAATTAGATTGAGCACAGCTTAGAATTAGACAGAGATCTGTATCTGTATCTATATTTCTCTGTCCTGGCTTCTATACCATTTGATTTCTGTAAATTTATTTCAGTCTTTTCATCCATAAAAAAGTATTAACATGTATCTCTCAATATAACAAAATTATATGAAAACTCATTTAAGGTATAAGGTCTACAGAAAAAATGAAATAGTACCTGTGGTTTGTGTCACATATCATAGTTTATAAAATGTCTTCATATGTATTCTCTCGGTTATTATGTCATTTAATCCCTTATACAATCTGGTGAGGCAATTCTGCAGTTGCTGTGCCATTTCTGTATTATATACCCCACTTCATGCACTCTCTTGATGTGCTTCAATAGAATACAGACATGACATATCACTGCACAACATTTATGCAAGGTTATGACCATGTATGCGTGGATGTGAACTCTATCGTTTAATATCCAACACATATATATCTTACAGCAAATGCCTAATTATGATTAGGCATTAGGTAAACTGCTCTTATCTATTTAAACTATTCCTCCCACTAATAAGACTAAACGAAATGCCTTTGTACCTAGTACTGAAACTTTTAACAGTCTAATGCTTTATCTCTGCTACACTGGTAGACTTTATTATATTGTATATTTTACTCATTATTTCATACATCTATATCTCAATACCAAGTTTACTGCAAATCTCTTGTTGGCGGAAATGCTAAAAAGTAGTGATTAGGATATGATATGTTACCATAAAGAAATAACTGGACTATGGAACAGAAGGCCTGAGATCTAGTTGTAGATCCATTACTTAGTTATTACATGGTTCTTGATTAGTCCTAGAGCCTGTAGTCTTGCTTGATCTGCCCACTAACGTCATTGTAGTACATATCTGATTAGTGCTGAAGTTTTGGTCTGCCTTTAATCTTTCTGTGTCATAGTTATCTATATCTATAATACAGTTTATCTATATAGTATATCTATAATACAAAGAGAATGATATATTGAAGACATCATAAATAATGAAATGTAAACACTGAATGTAAGATGTCTAACGTGGTGACTATCACATAAAAGATGCTTAGGTGATATGTTCTTTTTACATCTATTTGTCTCTCTAATCACCTACAATGTCTAGGCACGTTAAAAATAGCTTTTTCTATTTATCTGGTCAACAGTCTCACTTTCTTATTGAAACGATATTAAGAAATACTGCTATCAAAAGTTTATATAGATAGATAGATTTAATACATTGCACTTATTGTTGATATATAAACACAATTCCTTAGCCATGTTTTACAAACACTGTTTGATATGCTCCACACTTCCAGGAGAAAGCAGTATCCATTAGTTAGAAAAAATTATTTATCCTTTGACGACAGATTGACGACACCTACATAATCAATTAATTTTATGATCAGCCCTCAAGATATAAAACATGACATATAATAAACTAAGCAGAAGTAAGATTGTTGTCTTGAAGAAGTATATATGACCTCAGGACAACAGAAAAAATAATACACAACAGAAGAATTATGTTACTTAATTGTGTTGGAATGATGTTGGATTTTAAGACCGTTTGTAGTCCTGGATATGGGAGGCAAATAAATTGGCTTTCATTTCCATTGCTTAAAGTTGAATGAGATTGTAGCTGTAGCCAGAGAAATAATGAAAGGAAAAATTAATGAACATAAATTAAAAATTCTTCTTATATCTGTACTGATAAAAATATCTTCTCTATTTTTTTTTTCCCCTTCCCAGCCCACCTAGAAGTACCTAGAAGCAACCGAGTCCTGCACTTCTGCTTGGTCCGTCCCACACATGCTATTGTAGCTTTACATATCTGACATCTGGGGTTGGGGGATATAGCATCATCTAACCCTTCTCCCATTGACTAGGCTAACAGAATTGACTATAAGTTGAAAAAAGTCAGAGAGAACTCAGCAAGGAAGAATGAGAGAGGCTGGAAGAGAGAGATGTCTGTAGCCAGTAGCACTATTTTATAATAGAACACAATAACCATTTATAGAGTAGGTATCCTTAGGAACTTCACACTAAAATCAATATGCCAGCTGTAAAATACAGCTCTGCTGCAGGCAATTTTTTTTTTTCAAGAAAAAAAAATCTTAACAGATTTAACAAAAATAGAAAGCATGAGTGAATTTATCCCCCGAGATTCAATGGTTCCTGGGAACAGAATGTAGCAAGAAAATCACTAGCTGCCCATTATGCTATGCTTAAAGTATAAAAGGAAGCATGGCAGGAGGCATGGCAAGATGGACTGTATCTTCTAGGATGGTCTGAACTACCAGTAAAAGCCCCACGTGCTTATTAGGGTTACCCTTGAGTTCTATCCTCCCCCACCTTTACCCCTTATGCACATATATACATGCACTCCCTTCATGGGGTTAATATTAAATGGCTCTTTGGATTTTAAAATATTCACCTAACTCTAAAATGACCAGGCACTTTTATTGGCTTCGTTTAAATAAAACAGTTTGTGTTTCTTTATATCCTTGCAAGGTTGACTATATGAATACATTTTCTCAGTTTAGATTTCATTAGGGATGGTGTTGCCTTTTAGATCCACTTGGAGGTACTAAGGAAATGGAAGGCATCACACACCATTGACAGAAGTATAACTAATGGCCCTCTCTCAAAATTTCTGACTCAAGGTTGATAAATGTAAGCTAGTAGGCCTGACAAAAGTTAGCAAAGTTCTTACAAATTAACAACTAGGCTGTCAGTATTTCAAAGTGGGGAAATAACAGCCCCTCCCAAACTGTCTAGATGTTTTTGGTGTGTGTGAACAGATTCTGAGATAATGATAATAATGATAACCAATAATTTTGGACTCAAATTATGTATGTGTCAGACACTTTCTTAAGTATGTCACGCAGGCTCTCCTTTAAAAATATAACTTAATCCTGGGGCGCCTGGGTGGCTCAGTCGTTAAGTGTCTGCCTTCGGCTCAGGTCATGATCCCAGGGTCCTGGGATCGAGCCCCGCATCGGGCTCTCTGCTCTGCAGGAAGGCTGCTTCTCCCTCTCTCATTCCCTCTGCTTGTGTTTCCTCTCTCACTGTGTTTCTCTCTGTCAAATAAATAAAGTCTTAAAAAAAAAATTAAAAAATATATATATAACTTAATCCTGCAAAGTAAATGCTATTATTATCCCCTTTCTACAACAAAAATTAGAAGTCTAATGCTTTATAAAATCAAAGAGTGAAATGATTCCTCTTGTTCCATTGAGAAGACTTGCAGCTGAAAACATTGTATAAACAGCATAAACAGGGTCTGGATGCCATGAGAGAAATGAAAAAGTAGAATGGGAACTGAAGGGAAATATTTAAATATTCCTCCTCAAATAAGCCTGGATAGAAAATAAAAGGATTATTTCATAGTGAAAGATGAACACAAAGTATCATCATTGTCCTACAGCCTCCTTCATGGAGAAACATAGATATCAGATGAAACAATGTATTTATGGATGAAGAATTGTTTCAAGATTTATTCTAAAAACTTAGCTTAAAATCATGGATATTATAGTCTCCCACAGAATATCACTTGTTGATACTTTCATGAATTAATTACTCTGCTGGATAAATTTTATTCTTGACACATTATAAAAACTCTTTTACAATCAGAGATGAGTTTCTAATTCTTGACCCATGTGCAATAAGAGCCTGTTGTAAGCTTTTTTTTTTTACTTTCTTAATAAATAGCAAAACAAGAACATAAACAAAACCAGCATATGACCTTAAAAAGCACAAGATACATACACTCCAGTTTGCAACAGGACTTACCACTCCCCTAAGATTTTACACCTGGCGGTTTATACATTCATTTATGCACCTGCCTAGTGTTTAAATACTCCCATAGGTTAAAAAGACACTTTTACTCTAACATAAAAGTTCTGGTCTGATTTGATGAAGGAGGAAAAGGGCAGGGTGATGGGAAGAACAGTGTCACTTTGTGTTTTGGCACACAACGCAGCTTGTCCTTAGCTAGCCTTGGGGTCTCTGTCTTCTGAGAAAGAAGAATTATCAGCTCAGGTGGTAGGAAGTAAACTCAAAAGAACACCTAAGAATGTCTCGTGACCTGAAGCCTCATTCAGAAACTACCCAGAGCAAGTGGAAGTGGGTTAGCCTTTGCTTGGTAAAGTCTGAGCCGTGACTGCTTTCCTGAGATATAGGGTGTAGTTGATATCTACTTGATGCTTCCAAAGATATTTCCTGGATTTCAATCTCCTATCCCATGGAAGCACTGCTGAGGATGGGATCAGCAAAAAACCAGCAGAAATTTGTTTTCCTACATTTCTCAAGACTTTTTCCTGAAGTCACCTCAGGACTTTGGTTTCAATCGCTGATAAATATAGGAGATATATAGATATATAGATCCATTATATAGGTATATCTATCCATCATAGATATATGCAATATATGTGAGATACTGATACATGCAGTCTATTGACATACGCCAAGTATATGAGAAGGTCATAACCTCAGGTTACAAATGCTTCATTACTATGCTTCTGAAATCATAAACATCTGACTAAAGATGAGAAAATGGTCTTGCCTTTCCTTCACTTTCCAAAGAAATGGGCACCAAAATATGTGCACCCTCACACTGCCCTTTCAGCCAGTGTGGGAATTTAAAATACAACAACATCCAATTTTCTAACATTTTACATATGTGTTAAGGGATGGTTTAACAAAACTTAAATATACCAACTAAAGAAAATAGAAGCAATACTACCCCTCTCAAATAAGGAATATGAATAACCCTGACTCACACACTTTCCTTCATTTCCTAATATATAAAATGTAGGAAAGTAAAATCTCAGGTCAGTCCTACCCGCCTTGTTAGTAAAATATGACACATCCTGGACCCCCTGCATAAGATTTCTATGACCAAATCGTAGTGACCAATATCCACTGAGTACATTACTCATTTCTGGTCTATGTAGCCGTCCATTATTAACATGTGTCTTTTATTTGATTTTCAGTGGTAGGAATATCTTTACTGGGTCATTTATTTTCTATTGAGAACTCCTCAACTAGTTGGCCAGCAGATCCTATACTGGGTAAAGTAACACCATTACTGGGTTAGACTCATGGTCCATAAAGAACAGTAGTTACTGCCAAAATCAGCTTTAAAAGACCCGCAATGAGGAAGCACTGCTGTCCTTTCCTGAAAAGTACTATAGGGATTCAGAATAACCAAGCTTCTCCTAAGAGCCTTTCAGGGTTGGGTCAACTATACAGTTGTTCAGTCCTTTTAGAATTCTTTACTTTTTCTCTGTCAGTACCCATTCTTGAAGCAATACATGACTCAACACAAAACACACAAATAAAACAAAGTATGCAGCTAAACCTATATTTGTAATAATGTCTCTGTCTTTTTCTACGGAAGGGAATGCCCTATCTAAGAATGGTAATAAAGGGAATTTCATCTTCAAACAGACTTCAAATTTCATAGAAGCCACTAGCCCATTTTGCTTCCTTGCCATGATTCAATCTCTGTCTTAAATACCTGCTTTTTTAGGAACTCCACAAACTACCTTAATATCTAGCTCTCCTTCAAAGAAAATGTGTTTCCCTTTGTTCTAGTCTTCCCAGGCCTTTGGCTCTTGAGTTGGCTTTCCTTTTGGTTCTCTTCATTTCATCCCTGTTCTTCTACCTTCTCTGTGGCTTCTGTCACTGCCAACGCTTTGTCTGGTTCAGGGATCCCTCACAAGAAGTGCTCCTCTTAACAACCATATTGGAAAAATTCATGTTCATATGGAATTAGCTTTTCTGGTACCAGCATCCATTTTATATAATGGGTACTTAGTTCTGAGTAGTAACATGTAGCATGCATAATTAAAGGGAGGCATCAACATTAAGATAAGGTTTGTGTTTATAGTAATCTTGACTGAAGTTGGAGACTGATGATAGATCAATTTGTGAAAACAATAGTTTCAGTAATGGTGTGACAGTATATTATTGTATTATTTTGAAAAGCATGTACCTAAAAAATAGAAAGACCTCTATGCCCATCTGGAGATGTTAACACCCCTAATCCTCAGTTTCTTCAACTGTGAAATAGGAATAATAGTATTTATCTCTCAGGGCCATTAGTGTTCTTTCCATGCTAAGCGTCTGACACGAAATAGCATTTAAGTTAGATTAGCAAAGAGTATTAGTAATCTCAGCGCAGAGAAAGTACATTTAAATAATACATTTTATTTTTTTAAATAATACATTTTAATACATTTAAAAGTAGTAATGCCTAAAATACATCCGTTGATTTAATCAAAAAGACTACCTTGAGAGACATTGTGAATCACTAAATTGTGAGACAGTTTTTATGCAGCAACTGATAACTGAATCACTATTAACTAATTAAAAAAAAAATTAAGGGGCTTGGGAGGTTAAGCATCTGCCTTCAGCTCAGGTCATGATCCTGGGGGCCCGGGATCAAGCTAGCAAGCTGGCACAGGCATTGGGCTCCCTGCTCTGCGGGGAATCTGCTTCCCCTCTGTCCCTCCCCCACATTGTGCACTCGCTTTCTCTCTCAAATAAATAAAATCTTTAAAAAAATAATAAATTAAAAAAATTTAAAAACTGAGAATGTTTTCTCAGAAAAGGATCTAAGTAAATCAGTATGTGCAGCATCTTTGCCTGTAACATTTTTTAGCAGTAGTTATCCCAAGCATTTTATATCCACTGTTAGAGAAACCTAGCTTATGGAAACCTTATAACTATGAAGTGAAAAAGATTATCATAGGACTAAAAATAAAAAAAAAAATGCTTCCTATCTAAAGATTTATGCCTTTATGATGTCTCTTATTAAAAGCCATTGCATGTGTGACAGTATCACCAAAACTGCAATCCTTATTGGCCTTGGCAGCTAAATACCAATGTGTCCCTTTGGGATCTATTATAATTCCATTTAAAAACTGTAAGGTGCTTATAAGCAGATCTTAGTTTAACAGTGTTTTTTCTTCTTCTTCTTTTTTTAAGTGACTTCCTCTGAGTTTTGCTTGAAGTGATGCTTTATGAATTTTGTGATTGTTTTGGTTTTTATAAGTCCAAGAAAGATAGAGACAGAGATTGAGAGAGATAGAGTTAGAGACAGAGACATAGACAGACATAAATCACTCAAGGCTGGTTTCAAAATGTCTCTAATCTAATCTCCTGGAATATAATTAGGAACAAGTTATTATTAAAAAAGAAATGAAGTTGAGATAAAGCTGAATTCAGTTGTAGAACTGAGGGAGGTACCTGCTCCTTTTTAGCTATTTCAACTCTATGATTCTCAGCGATAGGTATGGGGAAAGACAGAATATTAAAACAAGTTGAGGGAGAATACATTCAGTTCAATTTAAAATATTCATTATTAACGATGGCACTAAATACAGAAGATATTCAAAATGCTTTTCACTGTGTAACAAGGCTTTTGGCTATTGTCCGAACCTGAGAAATTTCACTGAGTTGACCTTAGTTCATAATTTCTACAGCTTTTTCTTTTTTTTTTCCAAACAGACTGGGAGACTTCACCAACAGTGAAAATGTCCAAAATACTGTAGATCATGATTTTTTTAATGTAAATTGAGGAAAATTCACTTATTTTTGATGTACAGTTGTATGAATTTTCACAAGCGCACAAATTCTTATTATCTATTGCTACTATCAAGATACAAAAAAAGTCCCTCATATTGGTCCTTTGTTGTATACCGTCCCCCCTACTCCCAGCCCAGGAAGCATTGTTCTGTTTTCCATCCCTATAGTTTTGCCTTTTACAGCTTTTATCACATAGAGATGATCAGTATTTAATGAGATAAAACAATATTTTTCACAAGTGCTGAGCTGCCTTTGGAAGAAAAACTTTCCTTTGTAGCTCCACGAAGCTGTGATTTTTAGGTTAAGGTTGAAAAACCTTTATGGGCCAGGGGGTGCCTGGGTGGCCTTCAGTTCCGGTCATGATCTCTGGGTCCTGGGATGGAGCCCCGCATCAGGCTCTCTGCTCAGTGGGGAGCCTGCTTTCCCCTCTCTCTCTGCCTGCCTCTCTGCCTACTTGTGATCTCTCTGTCAAATAAATAAATAAAATCTTTAAAAAAAAAGAAAAAAGAAAAGAAAAACCTTTATCAAGGATTAATTATTCTTTAGGGTAAAATAACAACTCTGCAGTAGAAGATGGGGGGTGAGGGGGAGCTGAAAAGAAACGATTAAAAGCTAAAGGCCAGTGAGGTGTTCATGCTTTAACATAGTCCACCTACCAGCTCACTATGAATTTCACCTTTCCTCATTTTAAAGAAGAAAAAGGAAGGACTAGAGGATATAGAACAATATGAGAAAGCACAATAAGAATACAGTATACTGTGTATTCATTCACTGATACAGTAAGAATTTAGTGAAGAATTTACTATTAATGGAAAATTTTTTTTTTCTAATTGCTTGGAAAAAAGCAATGAACTTAGAGAAATAGATCTCTTCTCTCAATCAGTTGATATTCTGGTGGAAAAACAAGGCAATAAATAAGTAAGCAAATAATTTAAGTATAATTATAGATTACTGTATATACTATCATGTAGGTTTGAGATCCTTTAAAAACATAAAAGTATCTGAGTACAATCAGTTTATCTGGAGAATGAGCCTAGAAACACCACAAATGATTGGGGAACTGAGGTAGGGAATAAAAGGCAGTCAATAAATAGTTAACAAGAAGCTCAATCCTTCTTGGGAACTCTGGCAGAATGTGTAGAAGGGCCCTCAGATTTATTCTAAAACTGAAATAGCTAGTGTTTGTACCCACTTTTGCCTATTTTTCTTCAACTGTTCTACTGTTTGTTCTTTACACTGAAGAATTTCCCCTGATCTATATCTTCTTAGTCGTTCATTAATTTTTTCTGTTATTTCAAGTCTACCACTGAATCCATTTAGCAGATTTTCATTTTACCTCCAAAACTGTACTTTCTGACTCCAGAATTTCCATTTTGTATTTCCATTTCTCCACTGAGTTTCCCTATTTGCTAAGCCATACTAAACATTTTTCTTTAATTTTTCAAACATGGTATCACTCAGTACTTTAAGCATATCTATAACTGCTTTGGTATCATTGTCTGCTTAATCCAATATTAAGTTTACTCAAGGTCAGTCTCTATTGCCTTTTTTTTTTTTTCCTTACTATTGGCCACTTATTTCACATTATTCTATTTTATATTTTAGTGGCCAGCTAATGATTTGGGCAGATAATGTGTCCTCAAACCCTCAAACCTCATGTGTCTATTGGAGAGTTCATTTAAACCTTAGCTAGTTTTCTATGTCAGGGGGATAGGACTTATGTATGGATCATTCCTCATTAAACTTCTGGGAGGTCTACCACTTGCCCCAACTGTGACTGCACCCTATGGCTAACAGCTTTGTGAGTTTCCTCTCTGTTTCCTATAAGCCAGCAAAATTTTACTGGTAATGTCACCAATGTAAGTTCCCCTTATTGCTCTAAATAGAATCTATACTCTCTTTACCAACACGATTGCTGATTTTCATGGCCTGGTAACATTCTTGGTGCCTCAGTTGGGTGGGATTGATTACAGCAGTACCAAGAAAGAATAGGACAGACTTTGGTACTCTTCCTAAAACTGCTGGCATTTTCTGTAAGTGCATGCCTCTCAATTTGTTTATTTGATCCTTTTCAGAGAACAAAGTAAGGTTGTTTTCAATTATTTTACACAATTTTACACATTTTTTTTAATTTTCAGGAAAGAATTTGCCAACTTTTTAAAGTTACTATAGGTCAACGTCTCTCCCTGCCTTTTCCTAGTTTCTTTATACTAGTACTGACAAAAGTGATGGTGGATATGCTAAACCTTTTTTACCAGGTTTCTCACTAAAGCAAGTCACATAAATTCTCCATTTTTCAAAATTCTTGCTGTGCTTTTACAAATGATGGTTATTAAAAAGTGGTCAATACAAAAAAGTGAGAACTATAGGAAGAAATTGTTGATGTCCTTACAGCTGCATCTACAGTCTCAATAAATTTTTTTCCTAAAGTTATGCAGAGAGGACACCTGTTGCATTAAAAAAATTTTAGGGACACCGGGGTGGCTCAGTCAGTTAAGCAGCCAACTCTTGGTTTCAGCTCAGGTCATGATCTCATGGGTTGTGGAATCAAGCCTCATGGAGGGCTCCGAGTTCAGCAGGGAGTCTGCCTGAAGATCTTTCCCTCTACTCCTTCTCTCACTCTCTCTCTCATATAAATAAATCTTAAAAAAATAAAATAAAAATGTTTACATTTTTTTTAAAATTCTAATTTATTTATTAATTGGTAGCATAGAGTAAAAATAGCTAAAACAAAAGCACAAATTGATGGCAAATATTTATTTCTCTATTTGTCTGTTTTCTGATAAAGTCATCCCTAATTTAGTATTTCTTAATTATGTGTTCCAATTTGAGGTTTCCTTTTTTCCCTGAGAATGCATACTTGTGAAGCCTGCCTTATATTGATTCTTTTTAAGTTAGATTTCCCTAAAAGCTTTTACTTTTTAAATTATTATTTTAAAATAAAATGTAATTTTCATTATACTAATTCCTCATTTAAAGTCATTCTTGTTTCTGAATCAGATCTATTACTTCTTGTGCTGTTTTTAACCCATTTGCTTTCCAGCTGCAAATTTATTACTTCTTTTAAATTTATTAAATTGCCTCCAATGACTGAATTTATGCATATCAAAAAATTATCAGCATATTTGAATTCAACAAAGATTATTTAGGGCAATTAAGAATCATCTGAGACAAAGAGTTAGGGAGATGTAATTGGGAAGCAAAGCAATCTGTGAAGGTGAATATATCTTGAAGTATCCTGAGGCACACTAATTAAAACAGAGGATGCTTTTTTCTGCATGATGCAGAGTTAACAAAGAAAACTAATAAATATATTAGATGTTGTGAGGCAGGAATCTATCAAAATCCTAGAGGAGAACATAGGCAGTAACCTCTTCAACATCGGCCACAGCAACTTCTTTCAAGACATGTCTCCAAAGGCAAAGGAAACAAAAGCGAAAATGAACTTTTGGGACTTCATCAAGATAA
>CM052887.1:71431513-71447006 GCA_028534135.1 Potos flavus | reverse complement strand
ACATACAAATGGCTAACAGACACATGAAAAAATGTTCATCATCATTAGCCACCAGGGAGATTCAAATCAAAACCACATTGAGATACCACCTTACACCAGTTAGAATGGACAAAATCAACAAGACAGTAAACAAGTGTTGGAGAGGAAATGGAGAAAGGGGAACCCTCTTACACTGTTGGTGGGAATGCAAGTTGGTGCAGCCACTTGGAAAACAGTGTGTTGATTCCTTAAGAAATTAAAAATAGAGCTACCCTATGACCCTGCAATTGCACTACTGGGTATTTACCTCAAAGATACAGATGTAGTGAAAAGAAGGGTCACATGTACTCCAATGTTCATAGCAGCAATGGCCACTATTGCCAAACTGTGGAAAGAGCCAAGATGCTCTTCAACTGACGAATGGATAAAGAAGATATGGTCCATATATACGATGGAATATTATGCCTCCACCAGAAAGGATGAATACCCAACTTTTGTATCAACATGGACAGGACTGGAAGAGATTATGCTGAGTGAAATAAGTCAAGCAGAGAGAGTCAATTATCATATGGTTTCACTTACGTATGGAGCATAAGGAAGAACATGGAGGACATTAGGAGAAGGAAAGCAAAAGTGAATTGGGGGAAATCGGAGGGAGAAATGAAGCATGAGAGATTGTGGACTCTGAGAAACAAACTGAGGGTTTTGGAGGGGAGGGGAGTGGGGAGATGGGTAAGCCTGGTGGTGGGTACTGAGGAGAGCACATATTGCATGGAGCACTGGGTGCGATGCATAATCAGTGAATCTTGGAACACTGGAAAAATAAAATTAAATTAAAAAAAATATATATATATTAGATATGTGTGTACATACATGTGTATTTATGTGTGTCTATATACGTATCTATTAGAAAGACTTGCCAAAGAAAATATTGCACACTGAACTAAGATAACTAATAAATGCTATATATATGTATATATATATACGTATGTGTATACATATACATGTATGTATTAATTAGCAATTAATTTGCAACCAAAAAATTGCAAAAAATTTTGAGGAAAAAAAATATTGCCAAACCCTCTTATATATTAAAACTTGCAAAAACAATAATAAGGTCAGGAAAAGTTTAACAAGATGGCAAGATAATAATGAAAGGCACTTGAGAAGGTAAGACGGTTTGCATATACTTAGCCTAAAATGAAAACTAAAAAAGTTGGTTGCATCAATTACAGTGCCCCTCAACTGACCAAAATACAAAATAATACAACTGGAGAATCAAGGTTTTTTTTTTTTTTTTTTTTTTTTTTTTGGAGCATCAAGTTTTCACAAAAGAAATGGAAACTAAAATATGAATGTTGGGGAAAAGTGAGAAAGACAAAAGTAGGTTCAAAAATCTTAAAATTAGGATAAAAACAAAACAGAAAAGCAGCTCATAAAATCTTCTAAACAGAGGAATACATCATTGTTCCAGAATATGTTTGGCCACAATTACTTTTAGACGTTTCCAAACATACAAGTTTTTACAGCCTTTCTGAACCAGACCTAGTATTATCAGAAAATTTAGCATCTACCACTTCAGTAAATAAAACTGTCAAACCAAGATAAAGAAATATTATGGCTAGTTAACTTTGTCCCACATAGATTTTCACAATGGTTACTTTTTGTATACTTTTTAACATCACTTTTGTATAAAGTATAACATCTTACTCATCTGACTCAGTTAGCATATCTTTGATGCAGGTGATCCATATACTACTCTGCAGGATAAGATAGTTTAGATCAGGAGTTGGCCAGTATTTTCTGTTAAGAGCCAGAGAGTAAATATTTTAGATTTTGTAGGCAAAAAGGGGGAAATGCACAACTGTTCTCTCTCAAAAGCTGACAGTGTTTTTAAAATGTACATTAAATTTAAAAATGTAAAGACTATTCTTCACATACACATGCTACAAAAAGAAGTGGCAGGCCACAGGTGGCTGTCCTCCAAACTAGATCTCCTTCAAATATACTGTGACAGAGGACAAGAAAGCCAATACAGTCCTGGTGCAAAACTGTAAACCTATATCGTTGTCCTGAATATGAACTGTTTCTGATTCTCTTTTCTGATCGGTGTAGAAAAGAATGCATTCCCCAATCAGTAACTGCATACCATGTCAAGCTGCTCTAACAAATATCACATCTGGCATGGCAGTGCAATTGAAGTTACTGCTTGACAGAGTACATAGTAGCTGCTTTCATCCTCCAAGATCTGATTTCTGCAGAGGCCAGAATGATGTATTAAATGGAGATATAATTGGAGATATAACTGGAGATATAATTGAAGATACAACTGGAGGTCTGATGGGGACTACCATCCCTCCATCTTTTAGATACTTAAGTATGGCACTAATCTCCTTCATGCTCCTCCCTATAATATATTTTTTTATTTTATTATCTTGGTCAGGAAAGAGGGAGAGTTTTAGAGGTTCCTACATGGCCTTCCCAATCAAGATAGCTCATCCCCACAACTTAGGTCTACTCTAGGTACCACGTGTATCAATCACAAGCATACATTCTAGGACTGTCTAAATACTACGATCTGGGTGTACATACCTTTTGGATGCTCTATAAGCTTAACATAGGTCAGGATTCCATCAATAAGCTGAACCTAACGTGCTTCCATTGTATTAGGTAGCCATTATGACACTTTGGTTCTCTGGTTTGTCTTCTTTTTAAGATTTTATTTATTTATTTGAGAGAGAGAGTGCACAACAGGGAGAGCACAAGAGGTGGAGAGGGAGAAGCAGGCTGCCCATCAAGCAGGGAGCCCGATACCAGGCTTTATCCCAGGACCCCGGGATCGTGACTTGAGCCAAAGGCTCAGGTTAACCAACTCAGGCACCCAGGCACACCGGTTCTCTGGGTTGAAGTTGAAACTTGGACCCTGTGTCTAAAGGTCCCTGAAATATATGGGTATTTCTCTTTCCACAGTGTACAGCTACCCAAATTAATGGCCATTGATACCTTTGGGGAAAAAATGAGGGAATCATTACCATTTATAATTACTGATGTATTACAGGTTCCTTTTTCCTAGAGATGAGGCTTCCTCTTCATTCAGTGAGTTCCAAGCATGAAAACTATTTCAGGAAAGAAACTGGGAAAGAGACAGTGATACTTTATTGGGAGTAACTCCCCTCAGGCTCCCGATATCCTGTCATTGATATCTTCCTACAGTATAAGATCAGGTATACCCTCGTTGGTTGGCCATCTCTTTTTCCCCTTGAATACTGTTCTATTAATTATCTTCATAACTTTCTGTGAGCCTGCCCCCTTGGCTAACACTCTGACCCTATCTTTCTTTACATAATTATGTTCACAAAGCTTCAGTTAATTAAGCACAGAAAGAAATCTTGCCACTTGCAGTAACATGGAGAGAACTAGAAAGTATAATACTAAGGAAAATAAATCAGTCAGTAAAAGAAATACCATATGATCTCACTCATGTGGAACTTAAGAAACAAAACAAGCAAAGGAGAAAAAAAGAGAGAGAAAGAGAAACCAAGAAATAGACTCTTAACTATAGAAAACAAACTGATGGTTACCAGAAGGAAGGTAGGTGAGGGGATGGGTGAAACAGGTAATGGGGATTGAAGAGTACACTTACAATGAAAAAATAAATAAACGAGATTAAAAATACTTCAAAAATGTTTTTAAAAGTCACAGCATGAGTACTGTTCTCTGGGACTATTTTTGAAACCAAGAACTTGATAGGAATTCAGGGTATAACTGAGAACACAAACTACCTGAGTATTAAGACAGACTCACTTTAATCTAGGGAATTGGTTGTATATATTATGGAAACATTGAGAAGCCAAGCAGGGGACATAGGAGTATACCCATCAACAAATCCATTAGCTGAGCCATCACGGAACTTAGATTTTTTTAATCTATTTGCAGGAATATTACACAGGCTGATTTATTAGAAAAAAAATTTTAAGTTGGCTTCCTGATAATATTTAAAGATTTTATAGATTTTTATGTCTTGTCTCATAAAACAATGACTCAAAATCTTGATTTCCATGGAATTCCATAGGAAAACATATTTACTTTTAACATCAGGTTTCTTCTTATAAATGCCTAATCCTAATTATCATTTATATTTAGCTATAAAAAAAACTATCAAACTTACAGAATTGACTTTCTCTGACAAAATCATTCTGAAAAAAACTGGTGTCAGCTGACTAATGGAAAGAAAAAAAAAAACTATTCATCTCAAACTCTTATTTCACATGTCTCAGTTATTTGCATACTACTTTAAATTCCAATTTAGCATACCATTTGCAAAATTGGCTATTTGGACCTTTTTACATTCAAACCTGTTATAAGCTATTATTAATGCATTTACAGCACACTAGCTAGCAATGGCACCTTGATAAATTGTAATCGGCATTAGCTAATTTTCTTTTGTAAGAGCTGTAACTTCTACAAACCTACGGATATTGATCATTAGCACAATGATCCATGTCACAAGCATCTCCATTTATCACGACCTCATTTTCATTAATGGCATTAGTAAACACTTTAATTCACTTCCTCAAGTCCAACAGGATGTGATAGAGCTTTGTAAATAAATTCAAGGTTTTAGAGAAAGTGAAAAGTATTTTATATCTACTCAAATGGTTACACAAAATCTTATGTATTATATGAGGCATCCTTCACAAGATATCACAATGTATGCTGGATATTTAAAGAGGCCATTTCTAACTTTAAAACTGATTGTTCCTTCTTACTGCTACCTGCAAATATGTTATAAATACAGCGTATTTTTTCCAAATGTAAACTGACTGTAAAGCATATGTGTCACATCTTGAAATAACCCTTTCCAATCCAGAATGTGAATAAACCCATACTAAGAATTTTTGCAGGGGTGGGGGCACCTGGGTGGCTCAGGTGTTAAGCTGCTGACTCTTGACTTTCAATCAGGTCATGATCTCAGGGTCATGAGATTGAGCCCTATGCTGAGTGTAGAGTCTGCTTAAGATTCTCTCTCTCCCTCTTCCTCTGTTTCTTCCCCTTTTCTCTCCTCTCTCTAAAAAAAAATGATCTTTTTTCATAGAAAGTTTTTTTTTTTTTTATCATGGGTAAACCAAGAATGTTAAATCATTTCAGTTCATACATCTCAGATGTCTGTAAGAGAGGGAGGCTTCTGCTAAAAGTATTAGATTGGGAATGGTATTTCCTTTCACTACTGAAGAGAATGGAGGAAAACAGAATATGGTTTATGGTGAAAAACAAATTAGAAGCCCATATCTAGGTACACCACGGAACTATCATTTTTATTCCTACCACAGTACTTATTATTATGTGGTATGCTGTTAGCAAAAACTGATGAAAATACTATGCTAGGATAGCCTGATAACGAAGATGCAGTTTATACCCAAAAGGTAGCATAGTTACAGAAAGAGGTTTTAAAATGAATATGTTCCCATGCATTCACTTTTGTAGACATCTTTATTTTACCTGTCTTTCATCTAGAATATTTATGGAAATTCAGTTCATGGTTCACTACACCTTGAAATTGCTTAAATGCCACAACTGACCTGACAAAACCCGAGATCAGAAAAGCAGAAATAGAAAAGAGAAATGCATGATACGTAAAGCAATATGCTGAATGTCTCACTAGAAAATTCTCCACAGCCTCCCCATTCAGATAACATTCCAGTAACAGGCAGCATTGAAATTTGGTAATTCTTATATTTTCATATATTTTTAACTTTGATCCAAAAGTAACTGCTATCGAATTACTATGACAATAGGTAAACTAAAAAAAAATTTCCACTGTTTTTCATCTGTGCAGATGTGTATTATACTGGACAAGCTAAGCAGAATGATAGCTGACTGCATGGTTCCTAGAAGCAGACTAAGTTCTCACATGACTTTGAGCAAGTTAATTATCCTCTATTGACTTTATTTTTCTCAAATGCAAAATGGGGATAGTGATATACTTACCTTATAGGTATGTTATGGGGATTACATGAGTTAATATATGGGAAGCCCTTAAGAAATGCCTAAAATGTAAAAGGAACACCGAGTGTACAAACATTACTACTTTTTCTTCCATGAATCCCTGGGAAACTCATGACTGAGTTTTGCATGTGTTGATCAAAAGAAAACAGTACCTTTGAGAATGAATCCACGTGGATGCTCTGGAAAGAGAAATACTATACGTATATAAGGTGTTTCTATAATGAGCTTTCAGGGCCTTCTAGTGAAATGACTTATTTCATAATGTATCTTCTCTAATTCATGAGACCAAACTTTATTTTAGATGACAAATTAGATCTAGAGAAAAACTAGGTGTTCTAACCTTTTCATGAAATCCATGATCCTAAGTATATCCAATGATTACTGAACCACATTTGTTTGGTTTTAAGGGCAGGATATGGGCGCAGTGATATAGTGATAGAAACATTTTAGGGACGCCTGGGTGGCTCAGTTGGTTAAGCGGCTGCCTTCGGCTCAGGTCATGATCCCAGGGTCCTGGGATCGAGTCCCACATCGGGGTCCTTGCTCGGCAGGGAGCCTGCTTCTCCCTCTGCCTCTGCCTGCCTCTCTGCCTACTTGTGATCTCTCTCTCTCTCTCTGACAAATAAATAAATAAATTCTTTAAAAAAAAAAAAAAAAGAAACATTTTAAAAACTTTATTTTATTCAGGAATATGGTCAATAGCTTAAAATTCAGCGGTTGCTTGAAAAGAAAAAACACAAGTAAATCACTACATGTGATCATTTTTCTCAAACACGTGGAGCATCTCCTAGTCTAGGGGTACAGTGTTTGCTTTTACATGATAAGAATTTCTTGAGTTGTGTTTAATTTGTTCTAATACAGTTTGGTAAACAAAACTGACATTCAAACTGATATTGAATTTCAGTTATTTTTTTGGAAGATAAACTAATTTATTCTCATTAACAAAGTGATTTCTTTTGTCATAATATTCTGCCAGAGAACAGTATTTGGCTCCCTTTTAATCTCCATATGGCACTGAACTGACTACCATTTAAAACCTCTTAGTGAATGTCACTTGTTTGGAAATATTAATTTCAGAAAACAGAATTGTATTGCCATATTTACATTGGACATTTACTTTTAGATTGGCTTTACTTTTAGATTATGTTCAATAATGGCTCCTTCATAAAACTTCATTTTAGCTATCTACATTTCCTTTTGCACATGAAGAGCTCTGGCTATATGTGTGTGTGTGTGCATACTCTTGGTGTATCATTTTTGCATTCTACCTTGACATATTGCCTTTGAATGATGGTATAACACAAGGGAGTTAAAGCATTTCCTAATCCACTCCAGGTCTTCAATTTGCTCATTTTGGAAATGGAAAACTTTCTATAAAAGAAAGGTACGGAAACTTTACACTGTCATATTTGTAAGTATATCTTATGCAAGAAAAAGTAACACAATTAACAGTACAAGTAGATATCCCATAGCAAGTTCTCTAATATTGCCCACATTCTCTAAACTAAATATCTATATTAAGTTCCCAGAAAATTGCTCAAATTCTCCAACATCCATCACATACTACAGTTTTTCTCAATTTGTCTTGCTACTATTTCTGTATGGCGGAGGTTTTTAATATTTCTTTCTTTCCCTTCATCCTTCCCCTTTCTTTCTCTCTTGAAAGAAACTGGGCTTTACTCAGTTTATTCTCCAGACTGTCCTCACTAAGTCTGAGCTTGAATAAACAGAGCATTTTAAATGTTTTTATTTTTAAGTTTTTGTTTTTCATTGTAGCCCATAAAGCATGTAACACTGAGATAATATGAATAATACCCCCAAAAATGTCCACATCTTAAATCCCAAAACCTGTGAATGTTATCTTACATGTTAAAGGGACTGTGTAGATGTGGTTAAAATAAGGACCTTGAGATGGGAAGGTAATCCTGGATGATAAGCATTATGTCCGATGTAATCACAACAGTTATTATAAGAGAAAGGCAAGAGAGTAGGAATCAGAGAAAGAAGATGCAAGGATAGAAGCAAATGTCAGAGATGAGAGAAAATGCTTTGGTGCCAGCTTTGAAGATGGAGGAAGGGATCACAACTCAAGAAATGTAGAGGGCCTCTAGAAGCTGGGAAAGACTAGGAAACAGATCTCCCCTAGAGCTTCCAGAAAGAATACAGTCCTAATGATCTATTTTAGACTTCTGACCTCCATTACTATAAGGTAATAAATTTGCATTGTTTTATGCCACGAATTTGTGGTAATGTGTCACAGCTGCAACAAGTCATGAATACAGACATACATGAACACTGAACACTTGGTAATTACTTTCTAAGCTCTCTTTTCCCTTTTTCTTATTGTAATCACATGTATATTTTCTATACATCTAATATCATCCTACTTCCTTATCTCTCCAATCTCTGACATCTCAAAAAATCAAATTTTTCAGAGACTATGAAGCGCCTCCAGCTTTATGATTTCCTTTATTTACTTAAAAATGTAGAGGTGAGAAATACCAAAAGAATACTAAAGATCAATAACAAGATGAAGACTAAAATAAATTGTAAAAATATATAAAATAGCAAAAGTGTGTCTGTATGTTCCATAGCTTTAATTGAAATTTGATAAGGCAAGAGGCACATGTAACATTTCCTTAAAAGATATAATCATTAGTCATATTTTCTGATTTAGATGTGTTCCATAGAAGCAGCTAGTACCCAGTGTTGATGAATGCATTGTGAAATTTGATTACTACAGTAATCAAGTTCTAAAAAGGGGTACTATATCTATTATAGTATATAATAATATATAAAATAATAACTGTACTAATAATAGCACTTAAAAGATACTGAGTACATACTTCATTCCAGTGTTTTGCATGTATTATCTCATTTACTTCTCACCACAAATGTCTGAGATAGGTACGATTAGTGACTTTTCTAAAAGGAACTGAAGCACAATAACTTGCCTAAAGTCAAAGTCACTTAAATTTTGAATGTCCTTGGCATATTGATGACAATTTAGTTGTCACAATGTTTGTAGGCTGCTCCCTTTATATCTGAAAGACTATTAATATATCTAACCCTTAACCAAAACTAAAATGTGTTAATTTAAAATTCTTATGTTTTAAAGTAATGGAGTCAGAAGTATTTAATTTGTTTATGAGGTAATTGTCTATTTTAACTATCTCCTTCATTCCTAATGACAAAGCTTGTTTTCAATTTAACATAACATATCATGTTCTTTTATTGTCAGTTAATGATATTTAACAGAATGTGGTAAAGATGGAATTGACATAGCCTACGGGAAAGGGGATGCAAATGAATTATTTAAACCTGCTTCTTTCTAAGTAAAAAATAAACTAAATGTTTTGAGATGTTTTATCTAAAACACAGTAGTCTGCTATTATTTTATGATTGATTTACGATGATATAATTTATAACTAAACTATCTATATTATGATTGAAGAGGCAACTCAGATTACAGTAAGTGAGGGAATCCACTCACGTGCATCCCCTCCTGCAGGCTCCTATTCCCACTTTGCCTGTTCATCCACATTACCTATAGTGACTGCCAAGCAAGCACATTTCCACAGGGAATTTGTCATCTGCTTTTGTTAATGCTTTGCCTGCTGCTTTTGCTGGCTTGGCAGCCACGCTAGACACTGACTTCCAGTTATTTTATTTTTTTTGATAACTGAAAAAAAAAGTTGTAAACTATCAGTTCTCATCCATCACTGTATTATCATAAACCACTCTAGCCACGGACCTCATCTACCATTCTCCAGCCTTCGGGCAGGATTATGTTTAAAAGAAAAAAAAAAGGCAGATCAAGATATGTTGGATATTTAATCTGTTTCAAAAGCCCTAAGGAAAGACTACTAAGATGCTGGCATTCCTTTAATTGCCGTATGCCAATTCAATTGTTTTGATCATTTTATGATCTTGGTAAATATTTATTATTTGTATTGGTTTTTAGTCAGTGGTACTAGAAACAGGTAGGATGAAAAGGATATATTACGGGGCGCCTAGGTGGCACAGTCGTTAAGCATCTGCCTTCAGCTCAGGTCATGATCCCAGAGTCCTGGGATCGAGCCCCGCATCCGGCTCCCTGCTCAGTGGGAAGCCTGCTTCTCCCTCTCCCACTCCCCCTGCTTGTGTTCCCTCTCTTGCTGTCTCTTTCTGTCAAATAAATAAAATCTTTAAAAAAAAAAAAGGATAAATTACACCTAAACAAAGAACATAACTGTGAAGACAATTAGGTTATTATCTGGTTTTGAAGTAAAATCCCGTGACAGCTTAAGAAAGATATTGTGTCATCAAAGACAGCTGGAAAGGAAATGGATAAATTGGAGTTGCCAATGCCAAACATTCAACAGTTTTAAATATAACTGTGAGAAGTACTACATACAATTTATCCATGAGTTCTCACAGGATAGATAAAATTTTGTCAAATTATAATCTTTAAAATAAAAAAAGTACAACTAGTGTCCTAATTCATTGGCTAATAAATCCTTATTAATACAAACAATTAAATATGTTTGGCTACACAGGCACTGGAGTCATGCTGCCATACAGTGGTTAGGGTTACAATTATGCAAATGTATGTAATATTATGTGGTCAAACGGCCTATAGTAGATTGCCTAGATGGCCTCAATTCTTTAATTATCCCTTTATCTATATTTTTTCTCATATGATTTTCCTGTCTCTCCCACTAAATCAGTGGTGTATGCTTCCCCGCACCTTGACTTTGAGTTTAACCACGTGACTTGAATGGCCAAAGGAATGCTATCAGGTAGCAAAATGTGTCTGCAATTGGGCTATGACCCTTGTAATTCTGACATCTTTATAATAAGACCTTTTATGGATAGTTTTTGCTCTTCAGCTAGGACCACAGAATGAACACACATACAACACATGCAGAGGACATGTGTGCCCCAACTTCAGAGAAAGTCCACCCAGATCCATCCCTTGCATCACAGGCATCTAGCCATGTCCAACTGGCCCATGCTAATTCACAAACTCATAAACGAAATAAATTAATGTGACTGAGATTTTGTAGTTCACAGTGGGACGTTATTGTGGCAATGTATAATCAATACACTATCTTCCCATGATTTCTGTTTATTATCTGAATAGCTATAATCTTAATAACTAGTTTGCACTTTTAGGTATTTGTTAAATACATTAACTAAATAAAATATTACATGAAAATTCCAGAGTATTAGTATTAGTCCATGTGTTCTTCTACTTCTAGAAGAAAATTTCTAATTATGATTTAGAACAATATTAAAACTGCTGATTTTTAAGTGTTCTGCTTAAATTATTAAAGACAATTTATATTCACATCTGTTTTCAAAAAATCCTATGAGGATATACAGTAAGAGTACTATGTTCAAAGTTCATTTGAAGAAATTATTTTTGTCTTGCAATTAGCTATGTTATCAATTTGATTTTTAGCTAATTTTATTAGTTCATATCTGTACCTGATTTTAGAATATACATTTTGGGTCCTGTTTAAATCTTTTCCTGAGCTCACAGGGATATTGTCCTATATTATCCTTTACAAGGTATATTGATTTGCTTTCACATTTTTTTTAAAGATTTTATTTATTTATTTGGCAGAGAGAGAGAGAGATCACAAGTAGGCAGAGAGGCAGGCAGAGAGAGAGGGGGAAGCAGGCTCCCTGCTGAGCAGAGAGCCCGATGCGGGGCTTGATCCCAGGACCCTGAGATCATGACCTGAGCTGAAGGCAGAGGCTTTAACCCACTGAGCCACCCAGGTGCCCCTTGCTTTCACATTTTGATCAACAATCCTCTTCAAGTTGATTTTTGGGAACAGTTTTAGGTAGGGGTCAAATTTAATGTTTCTTTCCAAATAGCCTCAGCACAAATTATTTAAAAGACTATGCTTTTCACTGCTCAGAAATGTCACCTCTGCTTTAAAATGGTGTCCCTATATGTAGGGATTTAATTTGGTACTCTCTGTGCTCTTCAATGACTTTATCTGCTTATATTTGAACCAGTAAGACCCTTAATTACTGTACATTTATGATTGAATGTTTTATATAGATCTATTAAGAAAACAGAAAAATTTATTATGAAGCATTGTTAACAAATAAAGGGGTGAACAGGACTCCAAAAGGTTGAGAAATATCAAATGCAGAAAACAACCTGTAGATAAAGATGTGTGAAGAAAAGAAGGCAGTGGGAAAAAAATGGTAGAGTGTGAGTTGACCATCGCTGGTCTTTGAGGGCTGCTGTAGTGTGCGTCAATGAGTCTGTGGCACTCTGATTAGTTAACTGACCTGTAGAGAAAAAGAACAAAACAACCCACCACCACCACCAGGCAGGGAAGCACCTTCTCCTGTGCTGACCTGCAGTGTCCCTTCAGCATCCAGTATCATCAAAATCTAATATTGAGCCAGCTGGCAAAGGAGAAACATTTACAGGCTCCAGATCCAGTATTACAAATTAGGGAAAAGATGGGTGGATTTGGAGCTGAGAGACAAGAAATTGAAAATGAACAAAACCATGGGGTGCCTGGGTGGCTCAGTTAGTTAAGCGTCTGCCTTTGGCTCAGGTCATGATCTCAGAGTCCTGGAATCAAGCCCCGCATTGGGCTCTCTGCTCAGTGGGAAGTCTGATTCTCCCTCTGTGCATGCGCCCTCTCTCTCCCTCTCTCTCTCTCTCTCTCAAATAAATAAAATCCTTAAAAAAGAAAAGAAAATGAATGCAAGCTTGATAGCTAGTAGTATAATTCCACTAAATTTATTCAAGCTTGTTTTGGATATATCTGGACTTATGCCATTTTTCCATAGCTTTTGAAATCTGATTGCTAGTGTTCATGTTTTATCAGACTTTGAATTTTAATTAAGAACTCTGAAAATACCAATCAATTTGGAGAGAACTGACGAGTTTACAAACTTGAACTTTCTAATTAGTGAACATGATACTCCAGCCCTTACTTATCTTTGATTTCACTCAAATTATGTTATTTTGTGTGTGTGTGTGTATGTATGTGTGTATGTATATATATATATATATTATATTACACTTATTCTTAGGTATTTTAATTATAATTATTTATAATTAAAATCTGAGACTGTTTTTATAATTAAAATCTGAGATTGCTTTTTATATATAGAAATAAAACTTAATTTGGCAATCTGTTTAATCAATTTAGGAGTTTATCTGAAGACTCTATTGTATTTTTCCAAATCCACACCCATACCATCTAGGGATGATGGCTGATCTATTTCCTTTCTATTTACTAATTGTTATTACATATTTTTCTTGCTTTATTGCACTGGCTAGGAACTGTAGTATTAAATATAGCTAGTGACAGAAGATACCCTATATTTTGTCCCTTATCTCAACTTTCAACATTTTAAAATTAACTATGATTTCTTATAATTGTACCTTTTACCAGATTAACAATCCTCTACTCCTGATTTGTTAAGACTTTTATCCCAAATAGTCCTTAATTTGATACAAAAGTTTTTTTGTTTTATTAAAATGGCCATACCATTTATCATTTAAAAAAGTGAATTAAAACGATTTATTTTCAAATATTAAATGAACCTTCTATCCCTAGAATAAGAACCAACTTGATAGCAAGTATTCATCCTACATATAGGAAGGTACAATTTACCAAAAAAAAAGGTACAATTTACCAAAAAAATTTGGATAATTTGTAATGGTTAGCACTTCAAATAGTGTTTGTCTGCCCCCTCATAAAAAATTGGGCACTTCAATTACATATATAATAAATTGCTTAAAATTGCCACACACTTTACTGTGCATTTTTTTCCAGTATGTTTTCCTTTGTGTGATTTATTTTGCATAATTGCTCTAGAAGCATTTTCATTCACTAATATTTTCTTCTGCTAAGTCTAATCTGGAATTAATTTCATATAGTATATTTTATATTTTAAGCACTGTAGTTCTGATCTGTAGAGGGTGTGCCTTTTTTATATCTTCTATTAATTTTCAAATACCAAATCTTTTTTCTAGATCAGAATTCAGGAAACTACAATTCATAGAATGAACACAGTCTGCAGCCTCTTTTTCAAAGAAAGTTTTGTTGGAATGGAGCCATATTTACTTGTTTATATATTTTCTATAGTTGCTTTCATGCTACGACAGCAAACATGAATGGTTTTGTGACAGAAACTCTTTGACCCACAAAGGTTTAATTATCTTAAATCTGTCTCTTGAACAGAAAAGTTTGCTGATTCCTGCTTTAGATTCCTGAAGATGTAAAATACGGTTATAACAACTATTTCAACATCCTCTTCTACCAATTCTATTATCTGTGTCATTTCTAGTATGGTTTCAATTAATTATTCTTATTATGGGTCAAATTATCTTGCTTCTTTCCATGCATGACAATTATTAAATGAATGCTACACATTAAGGTTTTACTTAGTTTGGTGCTGGTTATTTTTGTATTTTTACTAATATTTTTGAGATTTGTTCTGGGAAACAGTTTCGTTATGAACAGTTTTATTTCTTCGGGTTTGTTTCTTTCGGACTTTATGATGAAACAGTATATCATTTAATCTAGGTCTACTTAGGCAGAACTTTTCTGAGTACTCCATCTGATGCTTATGAATATGAGGATTTCCATTCTGACTGATGGAAAATGAAATTATCTTTACCCCTCTGAGAACACCACGTATTTTCCCAATTCTTTTTGATGGATCCACAGTTTTATACTTCCACTGATACTGCTGAGAAGTTGATTGTTCTTCTGAAGATAATCTGCCTTTGTTCTTGCTGCTTTTAAGATACCCCTTTGTCTTTCTCTTAATTGGAAGTTTAATCAAGAGATGTCTAGGTGTGCTTTTGCAGATCAGATTCCTTGTGTTCTTGTAATTCTTCAATCTGATGTTTGATGTCATTTATTGGATTCAGAAAATCTCAGCTATTATCATTTTGAATTTCCTCTGGAACAAGATTCGTAATACTTTTTGTGACAGGGACACCTGACAGTTTTATGTATCTCTAAACCTCTTCTCAGATTAATCTTTTAAAATGTGCATTACAGTCATCAAAGCCATCTATGAAAAACCCACAGCAAATATCATTCTCAATGGGGAAAAACGGAGAGCTTTTCCCCTAAGATCAGGAACCTGACAGGGATGTCCACTATCTCCACTGCTATTCAACATAGTACTAGAAGTCCTAGCCTCAGCAATCAGACAACAAAAAGAAATAAAAGGCATCCAAATTGGCAAAGAAGAAGTCAAACTCTCACTCTTTGCAGATGATATGATACTTTACGTGAAAAACCCAAAAGACTCCACCCCAAGACTGCTAGAAGTCATCCAGGAATTCAGTAAAGTGCCAGGATATAAAATCAATGCACAGAAATCAGTTGCATTTCTATACACCAACAGCAAGACAGAAGAAAGAGAAATTAAGGAGTCGATCCCATTTACAATTGCACCCAAAACCATAAGATACCTAGGAATAAATCTAACCAAAGAGGTAAAGAATCTGTACTCAGAAAACTAT
>CM052887.1:71371481-71431013 GCA_028534135.1 Potos flavus | reverse complement strand
TGTAAGCCTGATGATTCACAGACATGTACGCTGGGGCAAATAATACATTATGTGTTAATAAAAAATAAAAAAAATTAAAATTAAAATAAAATAAAATAAAATGTGCATTACAAATTACACCATTTATAGAGGGTGCCAATTACACTGAAATAGTTATCGACATATTAATGAAATTATGATATACTAATATGTAATTATGTATAAATGTTTTTTACAATATGATCTAACAAAATATAGCTGTGGTTCAAGTAGCTACTCTAAACAAAGTAATGATGAGCATCAATATTACCTAGAGATACTGCAACAACACTAACAATACAAACATAGCTATGTTTTCTATTGGCAAATCTAAGGCATTGCAAATAACATTGTTGAGTGTTACCTATATTCTTCTTTTTTTAAGATTTTATTTATTTGAGAGAGAGAGAATGGGAGAGAGTGAGCATGAGAGGGGGAAGGTCAGATGGAGAAGCAGACCCCCACCGAGCAGGGAGCCCAATGTGGGACTCGATCCCAGAACTCCAGGATCACAACCCGAGCCAAAGGGAGTCGCCCAACCAACTGAGCCACCCAGGCACCTGGACTGTTAACTATATTCTTAATGGAAGAAAATTTTAAATTTGAGCTAGAAATTACTGAAAACACATATGCAATTTTTCCCACCTCTATTAGTTTCCTAGGTAGAGTTACAGTAATGAAATACCACAAACTACCTGGCTTAAAACAATATGTATTTATTGTCTCACAGTTCTGGAGAAAAGAATCCCAAAAATGTTGGCAGAGACATATTGCCTCTAAAGATGCTAGTGAAGGATCTGTTCCAGGCCTCACTCCTAGCTTCCAGTAACCGCATGCATTCTTGGGCTCTATTTTATTTTTCCTTTCCTTCTGTCCTCTGCCATTTTTCTGTTTTCTTCTGTTAATTTTTTTCTCATTATGTATTTTGTACAACTGTCAAGTAAATATACTCAAATATATTTCATTAACATTTTTTATCATTTTATCACTTTTATATTATCATACACATGTCTACATAAATATAAATTTTATTTACTTATTAATTAACAACTACTCTATATTTGAGCATTTGACCAGGTACCTCAAGTTTGTCCTTTTGTTAATAAACATATATGAAATGGTTACCAAGTGCTAGAATAGTTTAAACATTCAATCTCGCTTTAATATATTCAAATTTTAGTAATTTGTAGCAGAAATATATGGTATTTCAAAAAAATTATTTTCAGAGGCAATTTTAAATACCAACACTATAGTAGTCACTGCATTAGCAATTTAATAACAAGTGGAGAGCCAGTATTTGGAAATATATATTACAGGAAATATGCTTAGTGTTTTAAAGAAAAAAAATTCTTTGTTTTCGTTGGAAAACAGTTGTACAGCTCTGTACTTATTACACATAGAAATAGGTATAAGACAATGCAAGAAAAGGGAGAAGATATAGCTAGAAAATAAAGGGAATATATTTTTAGCTTCATCTTGGCAGTTTTCTTTAAGACATTCAGAAGATGGCCAGCAGCATGGTAACACAGACCCATATGATACAAAGCAAAGTTAAGCTGAGAAAAGAAAGCCCATGGCAATCAGAAGATTATTATTGACTAGTCAGATCATTTGAGGGTCTTTTTTATCACAAAGATGCCTGAAGTTTCAAAATTTGGATATGCTGCAAAAGAAAATCTAGCTCCGAGGTGAGGTCTGATGGTGAATTTTAAAACATGATTCTCAAATTTGTGAGTTGAAATTTGTGAGAACTATAATAGTTAATTGAGGAAATACAAATTTTGAAAAGTCAATTTCTATCTAGACATTTATTCTTAAAATCTTATTATCCACGCTCAGTGCCTGAACGCTTTATTCATTATTTGGTTTGATCATTGTCAACCTCCTTCCTCTGCCTTTCCTCTCTTAAAAAAATGTTCAATGACATACAGGAATAGAGAAAATGACATAATAAATTTTCACGTATTTATCAAGAGTTTCAGCAATTATCAACATTCTATCATTCTTTTATCTGCAGCACGATGCCATGCTATTTTTTAAGGATTTCAAAGCAATTTTTCAGACACGAAATAATTTTCCTATAAATATTTTAAATGCATTTTTAATAGGGAAAGATTTTTTATTTTTGTGGGAGTGTCATAAGATATAGGTATGTCAAAACTAATCAATTTGCATACTTTCAAATGTGAAATTTATTTTGTCAATAATACTGCACTAAAGGTGTCCAAAATAAAGATTTTGCTTACACTTCTATCTAGGTATTGTATGCATTTTGTGAATAAATTACATGTTTTTAAATTTGGTTTTTGCTCATACATAAAACATCCTTCATTTTTATACCAACTACTTATTCATCAACTACACTACATTCCTATGATTTTTAGTATTTTATCTGTTGAGTGTTCTGAAATTTCTGTGTATAATGGTAGTTTCATTTTTTCTGTAATCTTTATAACAGTTGTCCTTTTTAACTTGTCTTAATCCCCTGGCTAGGATTTCCAATAAAATACTGAATAGAATAGTAGAAAATTTTGACTTTTTCCATAAGTCAGTGGGACAACCTTAACATTTCATCATTATATTACTGGTTGTAGATTTTTCCCAGATGCCTTTAATCAACTAAAAAAGAAATTCTGTACCGTTTCTAATTTGTTTATACTTTTAAAAAAATTGTTTTATACTTTATGTGGTTTTTAAAAAGGACTATGTGTTGAATTTTGGCAAAAAAATCGTTCCTTGTTTATTAAAAGATACGGTTTTTTTTCTTGTTATCTTGAGGTTATGAATGAAATGTCTATTTATTGACTTTCTAATGTTAAATGAAACAGGCTTTCCTAAAATAAACCTCACTTTGTCATAATGTATAACTTTTTATATGCTGATGAATTCAATTTACTTTTGCATCTATATTTGTGAGACATACGGTCTTGCTTTTTGTTTGTTTTTCTTATAATGCTCTTTTCAGGGTTTAATATTAAAATTATGCTGCACTCATAAAACCAGTTTGGAAGTGTTTGACTTTTTTCTATTCCCCAGATTATTTTTATATTATTTGTATTTTTTTCTTAAATATATGGAAAATTTGAACAACAAAGCTATTTTGAACTGGAGTATTCTTTGTAAGAATTTTCTTACAGATTAATTTAATTTATAGATACAAGATATTCATTACTTTTAATTCTTTTTTCAGCTTTTGGTGTATTTTTCAAGGTGTTTGTCAATTTCACAAACTATATCAGATTAATTTACACATGATATTTAGGGGCTTTACAAATATTCCCGTTATGTCTTCTTTATAAACTTGCCATTTTTTTATTATGAAATATATGTTTATCTTTCCTTATACTTTTTACCTTCAATTTATTTTGATATTAATATAGCTATCACTACTTTCTTTGGTTTTACTGTTTTCAGGTATGTATTGCTTTCAATTTTCTTGTGTTCTTATATTTAAAGAGCTTATCTTATAAAAGAAATTGAGGCTGAAGGAGTTGGTGACAGCATGGAATAGAAAATATTTATGATTGTTTTCTGTTTTATTCCTTAGCAACATTTTTTCCCCTGGAGATATGGAGTATTTTTTTTTTTCTTTATCTTTAAAGTCTACTAATTTTATCAGGATAAATCTCCAAGGTGGCCACTATAGGTCAATTTTCTAACTTACATGACAGTCCTTTGCAAAATGAAAATGTAGTAAATCTTTTATTTCTGAAATGGTCTCTTGGAATATACTTTTTAATATTAGTTTTTATTTCGTTATTTTTGTCTTTTTCTTTGTAGAGACTAATGCATATATATGTTTGGACATTCTTTGCTTATCTTCTATATTTATTACTCCCTCTCTTCTAATGGTATTTGCTTCTTTACTTTTTATCTCTTCTCTTGTTTCTGTTCCTGCCTTTACTAAATTACTTTTCCTGTGGTTTCTGTTGAATCAAGGCTATTTGTGTGTGTATTCTGTAATTTATTCTTCATTTGTGAAATGGCTTTGTATTTTTTTCCAATGTCTTTCATGAGTTTGCCAATTCTTATTTCCTATTTCACTTAATATCCATTTCTGATCTGAGTTTTCAATGTCTTACTTGAAGCAGTTTCTTTTAATATATTCATCCACATGACTGCTTAAGGATGTTTAATTCAGATTGATATGTTCCCCAGGTTTTTCAGTTTTTTGGGTTTTTTTTGTTTTTTCTTTTTTTGAGGAGCAAATCATTAGCTAAAATCTTGTCATTCTCATTATATGTTTTCTTCTTGTTGTGGTTTATGTGTTTTGCAAGCAGTTTTCTGTCTATTGGGTAATGACTCCTATTTTACAGAATTGGCAACAATGCCAAGTAGGGATGAGAGGTCTGGGTTGCCAATTAAATTGTTAAGTTCACTTTCTTCTGTTGTTACAGAGAAGTGTAGTTTCCATAATGGCAGCTTTATTTTGGGCGGGGAAATCATTGTGTCTTTTACTTATGTGCCTCTTTTTCTTCTCCTTCCCCCCTCCCCTTATTTTTCTCTAGGAGACCTATTTTCTCTTGCTTCCCTCATTTACATTCACCACCAACCATCTGAGGAACACCTCCAAAATCCCCTCCTTTTTGCCCCATAAGTGATGAATTTCTAACACTGCCATCCCACCCAAGTTCTTTTTTGATTTCAGGACTTAGACTTGTTTCAATAAGTAAGATTTGCTCTTTCTGAGTGTGTATTTATCTCTGTCCCAACAAGATTTTGCACCCACAACTCTCTCCAACAAGTCAGCTTTTTAAATTGTAGATCTTTCTGTATTTGCAGGTAAACTGAAGAGTGTGTGTGGGGGTGGCGGTGGGGGGTGTGTGTGCGTGCGTTCGCACGCATGCATACCATATTAGCTTCCCTAGCATGAATTATTTGTGGTTTTACTTCCTCAACTTGTTAATCTGTATGCTTTTTAGAACACGTGTGAAAAGAATATGGATGTGTTTTTGTTTTTCTTTTTTTAAGTAGAAATGATAAAAATACTACACTAGAATATGTTTGGGATTTTTTTGGCCAGATCATGAGGAAAGAATTTCTGCTGGGGAGAAGTAAAAAGAGAAGTACTAAATCAAGTCTGGGTGCATAGCAGAGAGAAGCATTTTGCACTAATGATCCCATGTCATGCCAAAGGTGGCACACTGTGGAGTAAAATGTTAAAGGAGTTGCCCCTTTTTAAACAAGATCTGGAAAGTCAAACTCAGCTAAATTTGAGCTTCATAAAACTCTAGGGATCAAGACCGTCAAATAGAAACAAGAGTCTTAAATTATGTGTTCAAGCTACAATTTTGCTTTAATAATCTCATTTACTTTCAATATATTAAGATATAAATTTCTCTCATCAAAATAAAAGTTCATCCCATATGACCAGAAAAATCTTTACATGCCCTGACACTTTCCATATGTAAAGTTTTCCTTACATTATTTTATTCAATTTTTTTATTTGGTTCCATGATCCTAAATAAAAGCAATTAACTTGCATATGCGATAGAATTTAAATCATACAAGCGCTCACAGAAAGGAGAAAGTCATATAGTTAAGAGCCATACAAAATGTCTTTATATAATTTTTTTATAGTCTAAATAGCAGTGTGCAAATAATATAGAATGCCAAAGATTAAGTTTCTTAATTAGACCTACTGGACAGCTAATCCATAGTTAAATGTTTTCTGGTGTTTCTTATTATAACTTGCTGTATTATGAAAGTTAGAATGCAAATACCTATTTTTGAAAAAAACGAAGTTACTACCGGAAAATATTATCTCACTACTTTGTCATATTATTATTATTGTTATTATTAGAGAGAGTGTGCACATGTGCAAGCTGCAATGAGGGGCAGAGGGGGAAAGGGAGAGAGAGAGAAAATCCTAAGCAGGCTCCATGTCCAGCGCAGAGCCCAATGTGGGGCTCGATCCCACAACCCTGAGATTATGACCTCAGTTGACATCATGAATCGGATGCTTGACCGACTGACCCACCCAGGCATCCCATACTTTGTTATATTATTTAGGGGGCCTATGAGATTCTGATCCTAGGAGTAAGAAAAATTATAGTAAGGAACTATAATTTCTTGAACTTTATGCACACACCATGTTCCAGTTACACATTAGTTATCTGTTCTTATCTAATTCTTATAGCAATACCCTGAGGTATCATTGTCCCACTTTATCTGTGAAGTAACTAAGATTCCTAAGTGTTAAATAACTGGTTCAAAGCTACACAGCTTGGGAGATGAAGACAAACTCACAGTCTCAACCTTTCTGCTGCAGTCATTCTTTTCAGACGGGCACTCAGCCCATTTCTCCTGTCCCAAACTGTAAACATGTTTGTTCCTGTAGGGAATGAGCCCCTAACTTCATCTTTGCCTCCTAATGGTAAATTTTTAGAAATGAATGTATTACATAGAATAAATCCCACTGGTTCATTTTAAGTTTTTCAATGCCTTTAAAGAAGCCAGGGGCTCACCATTTACAATCCATTTTTACTAAGCATAAATTCAGCCATACTGTGAAAATCTGATTTTGAGGGTGAAAAGTTGTAACTATGTCTGAGTGACTGTTCTTTCAAGCAAAAATAGTAACTATGTCAGAGTGACTGTTCTTTCAAGTAGTCATTTGTATCACCTTGATGATCTATATCCTTGTAGTACTCTCTTATGGTACCTGAATTACTCCCTCCATGCCAATAAATAAATAAATTAATTAAGTAAGTAAGTAAATAAATAAATAAATAAATAAAGGGTCCTAACTGAGAAGGGATTAGGGGAAGGAAAGAAGCCAATGTATTTCTGAAGGAGAGGATCCTGAGTTTTATATCCATATTCCTGGGAAATGTATCACGAAATCACTACCTAATGGAAATATTCAATAAGCTCAATGAAGCCCAAAGAGAAAACACAAACCATACCAAAACACATTATGATCAAATTGCTGAAAACCAAATAATAAAGAAAAAATTAAAAGAAATCTGATAAAATTTCATTAGAGTAATAAAGACAAGAATAATGACTTCTTATCTGAAACAATGGGATGTGACAACAGTGGGGATTGAACCCATAGCCTTTATGCTCTAAACTGTATTCAACCCAAGTAATCTAATCATCCCCAGTCCAGTATCACTAAAATATCTAGATATGTCTTAAAGTTGCTAGATTCTATTCTCATAGTTAAGAATTAAAGATACAAATCTGCAAAATAGAGTAAGTTGTATAGGAGAAGGCCTGGAGATACAGTGGTCTCAATGAATCTGAAAAGTAGTATAAGATTTTTTCATCAATTCTGTATTTATATTTTATTATTTATATGAGCCTAAAGAGGTAGTATTATTATTTTTGTTTTAATGATATGGAAACAAAATCCAGAATGGAACGAAACTTGTCAACAGGATAAACAGAGAATATTGTAGAAGTTAGATATACTAATCACAGAACATCTAGAAAATGCAGAATGGGATAAAACAATAATCTTTAACATACCAGTTCTATGTCCCAGGAGTAAATATGGCCACTATTAATATTTGCCTGTTTTCCTCCAAACTTCTTTAAAATGTGGTTATACTGAATTTATATATCTGCAAGATAATATAACTCTTAACATTTATAATATAAATCAGAGTTCATGCTATTCAAAGGCTATTTCTCATATAATGGATTTTTTTTAATTTTCTAAAACAAATGTTTATCCATTTATAACCAGCATATAGTTTAATGTTCAGTACAATTATACATTCATTGCAATAAGTAACTTTTAAAATTATAAATTTAAAAAGTTCTATAGCTTATAAATGAATTCAAATCCAAACTTCTTTGATTCCAGATCCTGTGATCATAATCATTAATGTTTTACTTTAATTAAAGTGCACCTGGAAGATACTATGCATGATTCTTGAAATAGGAGCAAACAATTAATATTACCAACAATGTAAAATGCCAGGGATGGCCAAAAGTAAACTAGAAGTAATTCACTGTCATATATGTAAAGATGTGTATAAATTTTTTTTTCAACATTCCTTTTTCTCTGACTTGGCTACTACTTTCAAGAAAAATTGACATTGAACCCCACGAAATTTATTTTTTAAATTAGCAATACAGAAGTTTCATGAGGCTGAAAGAGCTGGTTACTTAATAACTGTACAAAGAACAGAAGATTTATTCTTCTTCATTTTCTGTCATTGTTTGAACAGTTTTTCCAGTTAATCAGCTCACACCAACTGTGATTAATAGATATAAATGATTTTGATGAGCTTATAAACTTTCCAAAAGAGATAAGTTGTATTTTGATGTCTAACTTTTTTCTGTAATAAGAGAAAAAACAATTATCTCTTAAAGTTTTACAAAAGTGGTGATGAATTTCCTAGGATGATATCTATTAAGATTTTAAAATGCATATGGTGCATTTTCAAAATTATTTCCACTGGCTCTTTCTTGAATGTTTTTGAAGTAGATAACTTGTTCTAATTTTCTTGGCATATATTCAAATTCATATGCAGAATTTCTTTTGTGAAGTCATCCAGAGGATACAAGCTAGAACAATGTGCGCAACTGAACAATATTATCTCTACTTCACAGATGACAGAACTGAGACAGAAAAGTAAAATGACTTGTTCAATGCCACAGAATTAGTCACTGGCAAAATCGGGATTAGAACTCACTGTCCATGAGATCCAAGACTGAATACTGGCAAAACTTCTCCCATATTTGACTAGAAGTATTTGTTGCATACTTTGAAAACTCCAAAACAAACATAAATTTATTTGTAATACTAGTGTGGAAATAAGACAAACCTCTACTTAGAAATAAACGTGTTACACAGATTTTCATCATGCTAGAAATAGATTTGAATGCAACATGTGATCCATGGTGTATCCAATTTGAGTAAAACTGAAATGTACTATAAATAAAAGCATATCTATTCATTTAATTAAAGTGTATCCCATTCAGTTAAGACCGATTTCTAGTGTTCAATATTTCGGATCTGAAAGTAGTAACTTCATATGGTTCTACCTTTTATCTGGATAGAAATATAATCATGTAAACAGTTTATTTTCTCCTGAAAATAAAGTCTTAAATTCAGAGCTTCCACATTAATCCCCAGCTTGGTTCCCCAAACACTAATGACTATGTTTCTCACTCACCTAACATTTCATGGTCTGAGCCTATGACAGTGCATGGAGAGTTCAAATTCCTCCAAACTATTACATTTTCCTGAAACAGTGGTTTTCAGAATAATTTTGGGACCCCTAGGATTTCTGGGGACATTTTTATGGGGTCAGTGTGGTCAAAACTATTTTCATACTGTTAAGATATTTATTCCTTTTTTACTCCCATTCCCATGAGTATCTACAGAGGCTGCATAACATTTAATGACATTATTGCTCTGATGGCTAATGTATTAAGTGCTTGTGAATTCCCATGCCTTAAATTCTTTTTTAGTTTTAATTCTAACATGATAAACACCAGTAGGTATTATTACACAAACAAAACCTCTTTGAAGGACTTGATAATTTTAAGACTGGAAAGGCAACTTCAGAGCAAAAAGTTTAGAACTACTGTTCTAAAGGAAATCAGAAATTAGCAATGGAAACAGATGCACAAAATAGTAATTGCAGGGGATTGTAATGCATGCTAATATGATATAATATATAGCATTCAATGGGGTTACTGAATGGGACTAATTCTTCTGAAAATTAGAGAAATTTATTGGAAGAAGTAATACTTGATCTTGGCCATTTTGACTACTAAGAGTCAGGTCACCAGCCATGAGGGACTACATTGCGTTTATGTGATCATTCATGTGATCAGAGCTGACATGGCAAGGTTTTGGAACTTGGAGCAGTACCAAGTAGGGTTTGGATGTGGCAATTTCCTGAATGTGGTGGCTTCCTAGTTACTGCAACAACAGCAGTGTGGAAACAGAATTTATTAGAGCTTTCCACTGCAGAAGATGACTTCCTAATTTTAAAAGAGGGAACAACTCCCTAGTGGCCACTTCTGAGGTGCAGCTTTGAGAAGTTTTCTGCAAAGTTCCTTTAGGTTTATTTAGGTTTTCAAATAATCCTTTAAGCCACTTAATAACCTGAAATATACTTCTCTATAAACTAGTCACATATACATTTGACTTCATTTAAACTCTATCCACTAAACCATGTCTTTTCAGTCAGGAAAGAAAGATATATCCAGGGCAGAAAGGACTAAAATTTGTTAAGAAAGTACTGTGCTCAGGGCACATGGGTGACTAAGTCAGTTAAGTGTCCAAACTCTTGATTTCAGCTCAGATCATGAACTCAGGGTCATGGGATTCAACCCCATGTTGGGCTTCCAGACAGCCAGGAGTCTGCTTGAGACTCTCCACCTTTGCCCTCTCCCCCCCATTCATGAAATAAATAAATCTTAAAAAAGGGGAAAAAAAAAAAAAAGGAAGTATTGTGCTTAGGGAATGGTGAAAATCTAGTATAACTAACACCTAGCAATGCATGGCTATGACTGACAGGAAATGGGAGAAACGTGGGTAAGGCTCAGTGTGAAAGGATTTAAATGTCAAGTTGAATAATTTACACATTATCCTTAGGGGCATGTGTTCTTACACCTGCCTAAAAGTTTTATAAAATACAGATTCTAATGCCTCACTCCAGATATACTTAATCACAGGAATCTATGATTATAAAAAGCTCTTTATCAAAGCTTTCGCACATTTATTGGCCAAGTTTTTGACCTAGACTTAGGTTTAGACCTAGACTTTACTGTAAATAGGATAGGATATTAAACAATTATTTTTAAACTAATGTTCTACCAATGAAATTGGCTCTTGTATATGGATTCCGTATCCAACCAAATTGCTAAATCACCTAAAAATTATTGTGCTTTTCTATGTATCTGAGCATTTCACCTGTGAAAATGATTGTACTGTAACTTTACTAATCATTTTAACTCTTTTGTATTATTTTATAAGAAAATATATACATTTCATGATCATTATATTGATCAGAATTAATAATAATAGCATATTTACCTTGTTCTAAATTATAAAGGAACAGGTTCCAATATTAAAAAGTATTTGATAATTTAATTTCTTTCTCCTAACTTCTGGTATTACACAAATATGACTACAGGATAGAATGAAGAATTAAGGTCATATTTGTGATAAACTCACAGAAGCACTTTAAGGAAAAAAAATTCTAACAAAAGATGTTTAAGATCACTATTGAGGAAAGTTGAAAACTTCACTAAAGTCATTACAGAAGACCTGACATTTCTTTATGTTTTTGATCATCTGAGTGCTGGCTCCTATTTGGGTAAATTAAATCTCTGGAATTCTGAGGAAAATGGACTTAGGATGATATATCCATGGAAAATGTTTATTTGCATCTTCCAGGCACCAAAGAGCAATAACAACCTTGAATCACATTAAGGCTTTGTCCTGGGTTTTTCTTTTTTTTTTTTTTTAATTTTTTTTTTTAAGATTTTATTTATTTATTTGACAGAGAGAGAGAGAGAGAGAGAGAGAGATCACAAGTAGGCAGAGAGGCAGGCAGAGAGAGAGGGGGAAGCAGGCTCCCTGCTAAGCAGAGAGCCCCATGCGGGGCTCGATCCCAGGACCCTGAGATCATGACCTGAGCTGAAGGCAGAGGCTTTAACCCACTGAGCCACCCAGGCGCCCCTGGGTTTTTCTTTAAAGAAAATAAACCAGCAAAATCAGCAAGAATAGTCCATTGGTTACACATTCTCAGAGGATTCTATTATTCTTTTCTATGAACAAAAGAATAAACATATTTCCTTATTGAGACCTTTGCAGAAAGGCAGCTTTTCCCACACATACCCTTCTCAATGAGGTGCAATTTCCTTGGGTGTACCATCTATAGGAAAGTGTTTCTTTACAGTCCAAACCTGCCTAGTTGTAAAGCCTGATATTCAAACTCCCAGTGGTTATTATTCTTGTAAAGGGTGATTTAGCATTTGCATTGAAGAAGTTCTTATTGCTATACTCTACACTTCAATTAAGCTTTAAAAAGAATGTCTCTTTGCTCTCTGATTGACTTGTAATTGATGTTCTCCTGGCATCTACATTAAAAATATATGTTTACTGAATTCTGACTATGTGTAGAATATACTAGGTGATCTGGAAAAACTGATAATCCTGTAGCTTATAATCTACTCAGTGTAACGCATTACTCATGTCTGAAGAAATATTACAATATTTTATGGTTGAGGATTCTAGAAAATATTTTTTTAAAACAGCTTACACTCATTGCCTTTTTTAAAAACAAGTTTGATCTTTTGCTTTACATAGTTGTCCCTCATTAATTGCATTGCACTTTGATTATACCTTCACTTTTTCCTGTTGTGTTTACATAAAAAATTATTATTCTCCAGGATCCTAACTATATGTGGTTGTTAGAATGCTGTTTTCCCAATACCTCCAACTACCATGAAGCTGCCTAGTTGCTCACAGAAGAGATTCCGCTTCATTCCATTGCTTTCTTAATATACTTAGCTATATTTGTTTTACATTTTATCTCATTTGTTGGGCTCTGTGATTATTTACTTCTGAAATTACTTCAAACATATGAGCACAAAAAATGATTGATTTAAAACATGGAATTTGGCAAGTGATTATACATAATGTGCTCTAATTACCGGCAGTGGAGCTTTTATCCTATGAATTTTTCATAAGGATAAAAAGTGCATGGTAAGTAATTAATTGATGATTTTTTTTCCATTTAAACAGTGAATATGTTTGTAACTTATAGATTAAGACAATTGTTCTGGTTGACTAAAATTATAATACATTTTCAAATGTCATGTAAACACATCATTAAAACTATTAGGATCTCCTAAGTAAATCCTGTGAATTCTTTTCAAAGAACTGTAATTATTTTTACCAATGGGCTGTTAAAAATCCAAATGAGATTAGAACTTTTCTATTCTATATGCTCATATTATAAAGTTCCCCATATATATATTTATATACTATGGGATTGTAAGCCCTAGCCAACTGAAATCAAGTTCTCTTTGGTCCAGAACTAGAATTCTTTTTTACTTTTTTTCATTTCATACATTAAAGAGACTTTAAGTGCATTTCAACTACTTTTAAAAAAATTTTTGATAACTTACTGATATATTAGAAGTATCAAATTGGGAGCAATGAAAGGAGAAGAAAAGAGAGGAGGAGGGGGAAAAGTGAGATGAAAAAAGAGATTACAACTTTTAGGCATGACTCACTTCATTTAGAACTTGGTATACTGAGCAAGTCAGTGTTTGAAGTTTACGTACACTTTGACTTATATAAGCAGTACTCGTTTAACATTAGAGGGAGCATAAGTTATGAATAATATAATTAAGGAAGTATCTAGTTGTTAACTGTTCCACAAGCTCTACTGATCTCATAGGGATAGCATAACAAATTACCACAAATGGGGTGGCTTAAAACAACAGAAATAAATTCTCTCATGGTTCTGGAGGCCAGAAGTTTGAAAAGGTCATGCTGGCAAGGCCATGCTCCCTCTGAAGGCTCTGGAAAGGAATAAACGGGTCCCTAGTCTGAAGCAAGTTTACAATGAAGCAGGACAATTTCCAACAGGTTTCAACAATTCTCTGTGGCTTGGTGTGCCCTATGGGCCTGTAGTAGTCCTGCAGGCCCAACCTCTGGACTATGTTGACCCCTGACTCTGCCCTCTGAGTCTACATCTGCACTGTGACACAGAAATCATAGTTTTCTTTTCTTGAACAGTGCATGTTGGTATCTATCAGTCCATTTCCTGTGTGTGGAATCCCAGAAGTCTGGCAGCTTTCCTTCATTTTTGCCCTCTCTGGGTCCCCATCAGTCCAAAGAACAAGTGTGTCTGCTGAGGTAACAGTCTTAAAAAACCATGTTAGTCTGGGGCACCTGGGTTGCTCAGTGGGTTAAAGCCTCTGCCTTCGGCTCAGGTCATGATCTCCGGGTCCTGGGATTGAGCCCCGCATCGGGCTCTCTGCTCAGCAGGGAGCCTACTTCCCCCTCTCTCTCTGCCTGCCTCTGCCTACTTGTGATCTCTCTCTCTCTGTCAAATAAATAAACAAAATCTTAAAAAAACAAAAACAAAAACAAAAAAAAAACAACCAACCATGTTAGTCTGCTATGGATATCAAGGGGTTAGATGCCATTACACAAGAAAAATATCCGCAGATCCTTCCTAGATAACCCTATCCCTATCCTTGCTTGTCCAGAGATAGCTGACTGAATCCATGGAACATAGGGCTAATCTCTTTAGCATACGACTGTCCAGTCACATCCTTGGCCCTGATTTCAGAGTACACTATCTGAAAAGGCTGAGAACTTCCCAAATCATCAAGTGCTGGTTCCTTTATGCTTAATAGTTCCTTCCTCCATTTACTTCTCTCTTCTCACCTTTTACTATAAGCATCAAGGAGAAACCAAGCTGCACTTTCCATTTTTTGCTTGAAATCTCCTCAGCTAAATATCTAAGTTCGACGCTGGCAAATTCTACTTTACACACAGCAGAACACAATTCAGCCGGGATTTTTGCCACCTTATAACAAGAGTCACCTTCCTGCCATTGTCCAATACCGGGATATACGATTCCTTCATATCTCCTTTAATTTTATTTCCCCAACATTCTGTTCATGACAATATATGTGTTCTCCAGGACAAGAGAAGCTTTCTCTACCACCCTTTTCACTTCCTTCTGAGTCGTCAACAGAATTCATATTTCTCTTCAAGAATATATAAGGTTCCTCTATCATGCATAAAATATCTTCAAGGTTCTACTCATTACCCAATTCCAAAGCCACATATGTAAGACCAATGGACTGTACATGATAATTGTATCTACAAAATACCTTCACAGCAATGACTAGATTAGTGTTTAATTAAATAACTGGGTACTATATATAATCTAGCCAAGTCAACACATAAAATTAACCATCCCAATGGCCATACCATAAAGTAAAATCTAGTTCAGCATTAGAGGGAGCATAAGTTACGAATAATGTAATTAAGGAAGTATCTAGTTGTTAACTGTTCCACAAGCTCTACTGATCTCATAGGGATAGCATAACAAATTACCACAAATGGGATGGCTTAAAACAACAGAAATAAACTCTCTTCTGTGAGCAACTAGGCAGCTTTACGGTAGTTGGAGGTATTGGGAAACAGCATTCTAACAACCACATATCGTTGAGGATCTTGGAGAATAATAATTTATTTTTCTATCTCTACCTAACATACTCTTTGCATTGCCATTATGTCTCCAAAGTAACCATGATTTTGACCAGACTGACATTTGCTATTATCTACCTATTTATATGAACAATAAATTAATAAATGGTGGCCACTATTTGGAATAGATTTTGATCACAAAATAAGCCATTACTGGGGGGGGGGAGCTTCAAGTTTGTTTGTTTTTTTTTAAGATTTATTTATTTATTCCAGAGCAGAAGAGCGTAAACACACGGGAGTGATGGGAGGGGCAGACAGAGAGAATCCCAAGCAGACTCCCCACTGAGCTTGGAGTCCCACATGGAGCTCGAGCTCTTGACCCATGAGATCATGACCAGAACTGAAACCAGAAGTCAGACTCAACAAACTGAGCCATCTGGGTGCCCCAGAGATAATATCTGGAAGAATACTTAACAGAATTTGTGACTTTGGTAAAGTATTTTGATAGCATATATTAAGTAGACAGGGTAGAAAATATAGCCATACAAAAGGTAAATAAAGTCTATATAATCAATAAATTTAAACACAAAAGCAGAAGAGAAACTGGACAGATGATGAAATTCACAGTAAGTTCTAGTGAGACTACTGGGGAAGTGATATACTGGGGAGATGAGATTATTTAAGAGGAGAACCAACTGAGAGATATGCACCCAAAAATGCTAGACAGAAAGGAAACAATTATCCAAGAGTAAAAGAGTAAATTCAGCATACACGTAGAAGGTGACCAGAGAAAGTAGTTGCTAAATTTGGGGAAGAGTGAATTGGCTGGGGAGGAACAATAAGAAATTAATGGAAACTTGCAGGAGAAAAATACAAAATAAGTGAGCTGAAAGAATCAGATGAGAAAAGACCCTTCAAGGCACTGTATTATTTACCTAGGAATCAATAAAAAGTGTTTTGAGCTGAAGCCCCCAAGGATATTTGTATGACCAAACTGGCCATTTCTGTGACCTGCCCTGTCACTTAGAGTATGAAAAAATTGTTAAGTCTGCTTCTGAAAGTTTGTCTGACAGAGATCTGTTATTGGATCAAAGCCCACAAGGACACATTAATCCATAAGTAGTTTTATATTAAAATGAAAATAAAGTATATCTGCAATCATTCAGTCCATTATTGCAGTTGACAATTATTGAATTAAATGCCCTATGCTCAGTAATAATAAAGACTTACTGGTAATATTCAATCATTTTATTCAACCCAATCCTATCTGTTCTTATAGTTAGAGGCTGGTTTTGATATGTCCCAAACTTATAATACATCACCATATTTATCACCTCAAGAAAATTAAGGCACAACAGCAGCCTTATTTGAGTCACTCTTCCCATCTCTGGGATTCCATATTTAAAAGAACTTGGCATTAGCATATGTATTAGTCTGCTTGGGCTGTCATAACAGAATACCACAGGCTGAGGGGGCTTAAAAAAACAGAAATTCATTTTCTTACAGTTCTGGATTCTGATGTCCAAGATCGAGCTGCCAACTGGGGTGGCTTCTGGTAAGAACTCTTTTTGGCTTGCAGCCAGCACCTTTTTGTTGTATCCTCACATAGCCTTCCCTCTGCGTACATGCACTCCCGGTGCCTCTTCCTATTTGCATGTGGCCACCAGGCCTGCTGGGTTAGGGCCCTACCCTTATGGTCGCATTTAACCTTAACTGTTTCCTTAAATTCCTAATCTCCAAATATAGTCTTGTTGGGGACTAGAGCTTCAACATATTAATTGTGGGGAGCAGAGGGCATATTTTGGTCCATAACAACATAAATGGCATAAAATATACTGAATTGGTTATGTTAATGGCACATGTCTGTCTAGTTGTGATAATAAAGCTCTTTACATTAAGAGAAAATTCAGTCTCTTTCTGGCAGTGAGTATTAGCAACAGATTTTCCCCCCCAGCAAATGGATCCATTTCTTCTAAAGTCTTCCTGTAAGTCTGTGGATTGTTAAGCAAACCTGCTTCTGTGAGAAACATTATGTTAAAAAAACTGCTTCCATATCAAATGAAATTATACTCCAGCTGCAAGAAGCGCCACCACCAAATGATCTGAGAAACCTAAGCATAATTTCAGACATAAGTTAATTCTAACAGAATAACTTTTCTTTCTCACACGCAGGCTGATAATTCTTTTGTAAAGATGTCCACTTGATTACAACAAGAAATCACATGTTTAATATGTTTGCATAATAATTCTTGAGGACAAATATAGCAGAGAACTTCTTGTAATACTTGGAGTCCTTCCTCTATCATAATTCTTCCTTTTATTTCTGGAATTGGTAGAAGCTTTGGCTGTGCAGACATAACTATGCAAATGACATCTCATGGCTTCAGTGGGTCTTTTGAATGCTTGCCCAAGTAGAATTTAGGCCTGAGGCATCCATCACCTCTAAGGTACAATCAAATTTGAATGTAGATTCCTAGACGGGGGATGTTAGGAAGTCCAACAGGCTTCCTGGTATAATGGTTTTTGAAGCAGCAGGAGAAAAGAGCTGCTGAATTGCCTGAAGGCTCAGTGAAGGCTTTAAGTATTTTCATTTTCAGAAGAATATTCTGAAACTAAAGCTATCATCCATGTATTAAAATTATCATATTCTCCTACTTTTCTTCCCCATATTCTTAATCTGCAACAGAGAAGCAATAATAAATAATCTTTAGAGCCATGAAGTTATGGGGAAATCTTGTGAGAGCTCATTTTTGAGTATCTGAGCATTGTTTTTCTTGGCATAAAATATACAAAAATCATTCTGCAGGGTAAACTCTTAAGGTTTCATATATATTATCTTACTAATGCTGGATTGCTCCATATAATATCCTCTAAAATATATCTATTATGTCTAATTTAAATTCTGCAACTTCCTCTCTATTATTATAGTATCACTGGGTACAGAGACCTGTGGCTAGCAGCTGTTACAAATCCTCTTCCTTCAGACAAACTGGGATGTTGGTATATTTCAAGTCTCAGGTTCTTCAGAATATAGCTATATATACATCTTTTACAAAAGCCTTGAAGTGTCTTCTTGTAGGGAACAATATTTATGTCACTATTCTAAGATACACTCCTATCTAAGGTTCCTAATGACATGTAAGTCAGAGGAAAAAGTCTTTTATGACTTGCAAAAAGATACTGTGGTTAAATCTCCATGTGTACTACAAATTTGATACCAGAACATAAGAAGTTCTGACATCAGGGTTTAAGGACTTGTTCCCTTCCTTATACAATGAAAAGGGCACCAGACAGGAATGGAGACTAAGGCACTTTCTGTTTTATCACTACATCCTTACTGTCCTGAATAAGATTTAAAGATGTCTGAGTAATTAGGGGTTCCATTACCCCCAATTAAAAGTTTGGATCTTTCTCTGCTTTATATACTACTTTATAACATGGACCTAGGTTTTGGACCTAACAGAAAGTAGAAATGACATTTTATCAAAGAAATATTTGGTGACAAAAATCACATGATAAATTCTAGTTCATTTATTGATTGATTAATACGTTTATTTACTCATGATAATTATATGGTATCTCTACATGCCAGGCAGTATTCTAGATACTAGAGATACAGAATAAAACAGATAAAGCCCTATACTCATGGAACTTAGAGACTAGCAAAAGTAGCTATACTAAATAAATACATCACATGCATGGGGAAATAGATTTTTTTTTAAAAATCTCCTAATCCAGAAAACTTTTCACAAAGGCAGAAGAGAAAGAAAACAATTTCGCTACTGAATAAATACTAAACCAGAATGTGTTGTGCATCACAGGTAATTCACTAAAACATTGCACAGACAGAAAAAAATCTCTCCCTTTAAAAAGACAAGCAGGGACAACACATTACACACATGTTCTCAAGACAATAACTGGATCTCAGGTAAGAGGATTTGACAGCACCATTTGTCATACATACTTCATTCTCAGTAATCAGAGTGGTCATCTGAGTTTGCTAATTGGCTTTATCCAAAGGAATAATAAATGCATGTCTTTAGAACAGGAGGTAGTTTGCAACTTGGAAGGAAGTGCTCACCCAAGTTAGGCTCCCGCCATTTGTTCTACAGAAACTGAGAGATAGGGTGGCCATCTGCCTTGATGATTACATACCAAACATTGTTCCCGACACCTTGAAAGAGACATTCCTGGATCTTAAAGCTGGCAAGAGACTATTTTGCCTTTTAACAAATTTATATACATTTCAAATAGATAGGACTTAACATTACAAGTTTTCTAAAGTTAAGTGCTCTAAGAAAAGTGAAGGGAGAAAATATTTCCAACAGGAAGAATTAAGCTTCTTATTTTTCATGCGTATTTGCCCTTATAATCTCCTCCCTTACTATAAAATAGTAAGATCACAGTTTTCTAATTATCTTCATTGCTATTTTTACCTTTCTCAGGGCAAGCTGCACACATCCAAATATCCAGCAAGTCCACTGAAATTTAAGATACAGTTTCTTTGAAGTTTATGATAAAATGAGTTTATGATAAAACACATCTTTTGTGATCTATTTTATTCTTTCAGTTGTTTTTTTTTGTTTGTTTGTTTTCTGGAGTAAACAAGTGATTTATAGATTTCTCCTCCCTTCATGGAGAAAACTTCAGGTTTAAGAAAAAAAAATTCTGCCCCAAAAGAAATTTTATTAGTATTACCTATATTGTAACAGTGCCTTGGGATTGAAAGAAAGATATTATCTCTTCAGATACTGAACCTTTTCTGATGTCTTTCTATGGAGAGAAAAGTGCTGGACAAAGGTCCTGATACAATGTCGAAGGTAGAAAAAGGAAAAGGAAAGAAAAGTACCATCTTTTTCTCAATGGAATTTCCAGGTGTCATTCCCACTCAGCAGGTAATTGGTAATATTACCTAAGTAAGAATGTGGTTAAGATACAAACCTCAGTCCATCTGGTAAAATAATTTTCAAGTCTCAGAATTTTAAGAACTAAAATCTTCTAGTATTTATCAAATGATCCATGCTCCAAATGTGGTTATGAGGAAGTCAATTTAGGGGAGGAAAAGAGAAATAATTAATCAGGAGTTAAAATGTATGGTAAAAACAGCCATCTTTCTAATCTTAATCATTTAAGATTTATTAGGCAAATCAATCAAAACCATTTGTCAATGTTGTGCTCTTCTGGGTACTCTAGAAAGTCTGGGTAACATTCCTTAATTTTCAGTACAACTCATCTACCTCTTAGTTCACTTGTCTTACTACTCACACTCCATACCTTTACTCCCCCTGCTCCAGTCACCCCAACCGTTTCCCTATTCCCATTATTCAGCAGTTACTCTCCAGACTCTGAGCCTTTGTACTGCTTTTGTCTCTGTCAGGAAGATTCAAAACCCACCCCCACTCCCCAACCCCAGATAGCCATTCACAGAGCTCACTCTTTTCCTTCCACTAGCTTTCCCCTCATATGCAATTTTATCAGACAGGTTTTATCTGACTGCTTTATATAAATAACACCTTCTCCTTTACTGCTAGAACTTCTTCCATCTCTTTATCTGTATTTGCTAGCACTCGTATTTCCTCATATTTCCCCCTACAGACAACACCTGATGTGTTTAAGGGCACAACTGTGAAATGCATACAGAGTTACCCCCTCTCTTATAATCTCTACTCAACAACTCTCTTTTACCCACGAGCATTACAAATTCATCTCAGCAGATTTGGACCTAAAGTCTTCTTTCCCTTGTTCTCACATTATTATATATTTTCATTTTCCTATGGTATTGTGTGTATAATTAACCCATAGCATTTGCTACCTTCAATCTTTTGCTATAGTGAGCTATGTGCACATGTCTCAATTATAAGAATCAAAGGCCAATGAACGCAAAGACTGTTCTGTCCTTCTTTAAACCCTAAAAGTTCCATTGTTAAGAAATTGCCTGGTACATAATATTTACCAAATAATTAGTTGCTAAATATTAATATTTCTTCACATAACATATATAAACTTTTAAATCTGAAATTTCCTATAAAGTTGAAATACTTTATAACAAAGAAAATTTTTTAAAAACTATATTGGAGAGTGAATTAATTAACTTTCCCAGGAGACTACTGGAATTTGAATAGCAGAATTTACTGCCCTATCCCAAAGATTAATCAGGTTTGTAAAACTATTGTTAAAGTTATTTGAGAACATGGAGGTGTTCAGATTTTTCTTAGGTAACACTGTATAGACAGCCTGCTTCTCTGTTTTCTAATGATAATGGATCTATTATGCTTCTAACTAAGGTGCCCTTTTGAAATAGAGCCAATTTTCTCTAGACTGTCCTTTTTTGTTTGAAATTATTCTGTAAACCTACAGGATTTGTTACTGATGGCATGGTTTGCTTTCCTTTTCCTTTTTCCTCTTTGGACATTGTCACAGTAACCTAGACCAACACTTTCCAACACTGGAGAGAGAGAGAGACAAAGAGATTCAATATCTGAAGAGGCAATATCTTTCAATTCCAAAGCACTGTTGCAACATAGATAACACTGATAAAATTGTTTGGGGGCAGAGCTTTTCTTCTTAATCTTAAAGTCTTCTCTGGGAGGAGATAAAGCTATAAATCTCTTGTTCACTGCAGAAAATATAACCTAAAATAATTAAATAATAATAGAGTCATTTTATCTCAACTCCATATATGGTATGGCTGAAACAACTGAAAAAAATAATAAATACATGAATCATTATTTTCAATCATTTGGTATTAAAAGAAAGACCCACTCCCATGGAACACTTTATGTAAGAACTATATTCATAAGAATATTTTAAAAACTTATAACTTCTATAATATATAATATCTGGACTACTATTTTATATGGCAAAGTTGAGGGGTATTTTCTTTATGTCAACTGAAGAAGATAAACTAAATTATGGACTCTTTATTAAAATCATTCAAGTCTCGGGGCGCCTGGGTGGCTCAGTCGGTTAAGCATCTGCCTTCAGCTCCGGTCATGATCCCAGAGTTCTGAGACTGACTTCCATATTGGGCTCTCTGCTCAGCAGAGAGTCTGCTTCTCCCTCTGCCCCTCCCCCTCCTCCTGCTCATCCTCTCTCTCTCTCTTTCAAATAAATAAATTAAAAATCTTTTTAAAAAAGTAATTCAAGTCTCTTTCGATTATTTTTTTCTTATCATATGTTGTTATATGATAGTTATGTTAAAACCCCCCAAAAAAACAGAAGAATGGATACATGGAAATGTTATGCTTGTCATGTAAACTTATGTAAATTTAGTGATTTTTAGACATTCAAATATTCCGAAAACGTGTTGTGCACTTGAAACAGTTTTAAGTCTAGCAAAGGAAATCTGGTTACTACCTGATAATGAGAAATAGGTCTGGTTTCTTTCAGTCAAGTCTTACGGTATTATATCCACTCCTGCATATAATGGAAAATAGGACAATGTAGCAGAAGAGCTCCACTGTGGAAGTGCATGACTTTCCTCTAGTCATTGCCATATTCAGTCTCTGAATTAACTGACCTGTAGCCAAACAGCCATTCTCTCTGAGATTCATAGAATGTTTGTTATCAGAATTAAACAATATGACAAATAAATAGGAAAAGCCCTATAATTGTAATGAACAATTAAATATAACCATCTGTTTCAGTCTCTCCTTTGAGGTTGGCTACCCAAATCTATGTACCAATGTATAAGCTGAAAAAGATTATAATCATTCTCCAAAACCTCTTAAGAGTCTGTCTTTAAACCTTGTTTTTTACTCCAATTAATAAAACAATTTACCTGCTGATTCCGAAGTAATTCCTTCTCCATAAGACTAAGAGAGGCCTAGCGGAGAATCTGTTATACAGGCTTTTTAACAGAGATAGAATTAATGGAATTCAGTTTTATTAGATTTTGTTATATGGAATTCATTTTCTCTTAGACATGAAACTTAGCATGTCCCAAGTGCCCTACCACATTCTAGTTGACACATCTCATGAATTTCATAGGATGTCAGATTGACTACCTGCATTTTCATAAATGGGTTGTCTTAATCCATTTGGGCTGCTATAACTAAATACCACAGACTGGGTAGCTTATAAAGGGCAGAAACTTATTGTTCAGAATCTGGAAGGATGGAAGTCTGATATCAGGGTGCCAGCATAGTTGTATGAGGACTCTCTTCTGGGTCTTATAGACTTCTCATTGTACCTTCACGTGGCACAAGGAACTACAGATCTCTCTAAAGCTTCTTTAATAAAGCACTAACCCTATTTGTGAGGTTCCACACTCATAACAGCACCTCCTCAAAGCCCCACATCCTAATATGATCACCTTTGAAAACTGGGATTTTCACATATAAATTTGGAAGAGACACATTTGGAACACAGCATGAGTATACAGCAAAACTAACAAAAATCATAAAGACATTAAATCAGATAGTGGCAAACATAGGAAGAGTTCATACTCTGGTCCCTTTATCACTAAAACTTCCAGTGAAATATATTCTGTTGGCAGCAGTTTTAGGAATCTATGTATAATTCTGTCACAGAGAAATCCAGATTCTTTTACTTCATTGTGAGAATGGAGAAACAGCGCACACACAAAGACAATGTTAAATGGAAAGTACTTTCAAAAAAAAATATTCATGCATTGTACTATAATATAAGGTAACATCTGTGGTACTGAAATTAGAATGAGCTAATGAAATAACATGAACAGACTAATTTGAATTAAATTGTGGGGTGCGAGATGTGTGCAAGCCTCATACTGAGTATGGCCTGTCTTATTACCTTTCCCATAAAGCCTTACTGAAAGATTCCTCTGAACTTATAGAAGTGAGATCAATCCCAAAATCATCCCTCTATCTATCCCACTAGAATCAAAATGCTGGCTGTTTTTTCCTTTGATTATGTACTCCAAAGCTGACATGTAATATGATAATCTGGATGCTTTTTAAATGGGTGCTGATGTATGAGTGCTAGTGCACTCATCACGTTAGTGAAAAACATCAGGGTTGATAAAGTCAGAATGATTCATCTCTTAAAAGGCAATGTGTCCCATTGTTCACTGCAAAAAGTGGAGATTGGCGGTTTCATTACTTTCCTTAGGAATTCTCTTCCTTTTAAAAACCAATTAATGTTTGTCATTGTTGGGTCTAAATTATACTTACTTTTTTCCTAAAGAAGGTACAGTAAGACCTCTTGTCGACAGATAATTACTACAGTACCTGGACAAGGATTGATCTGCTTTTTTGTTTTCTCTTAGAAGACACTATGTTTGTTTCATTTATTCTGGTCTCTAGTTTTAAGATCTATTAAAGCCATATTTACAAAGATTTGTATTCACACGATACTCTTCTCCAAAACATCAGCAAATCTCCTTAGTGAAGGTCATTTCCTGATCAAGAATTGGAGGATTTTATAAATATTCTGGAGACACAGGCTACAGGCAAGATCCAAGGAAAAACAAAACAAAACAAAACAGGCTAATCTATCAAAGGTTTGGTATAGGAAATAAATCTGTGGCATACAGCTAGAATGATGCAGTTACTTACTGAATCAAAAACTAAATATACACATCTTTTACTTCAGCAAATCAAAAATTAAATATACACATCTTTTACTTCAGCACGTCATCTACCTACTTCATGTTACCTAATTAATGAAAGGATTCTGTTCAGATATTTGTAATGCATGTTTAAATTGAAAGAATATGGTAGATTCAGGACCTCATAACTTCCTAGATAAATGGACAATTATTTTGCACCATAAATTCAAGTCCCTATCAACACAAAGTTTTCCTAAAATTAAGGCAACCATTAAGTAATCTTTAGAATACAAGTAACAAAAAGAATGCAGTTGAATAATATATGGTAATAACAGAATTTGTAAGAGAATGCAAGATAAGTCTAAACTATTTTGTAAGCCATAGGTCATTATAATCCAACTGTTCCTTAATAATAAAAAATAAAAATAAATAAAAATAAATAAAAATAATAATAAAAAATAAAATTAAGGAAAGATTCCCATGATGTTCTAATTTTAGAGACCAATAATACTGTTTTGAAATCTTTTCATTTATTCATAACTGCCTCTGTTTAAGAACTGGGGTATATACACAATTTTAGGGTAGTTTAAGTCACATTTTAAAGGTAATATTAAAACCCTTTCAACATTTTGAAAAGATTTACATATTTGTTTTTAATTAGTTCATTTTTTTGTGTGATTGCATATGCTATGTAAGTACATATACAGCAATACCTATATATAGTTACATAATTTCATTGTATATTTAAAATATGCATAACTAGATTGACAGTTGTCATATATATATTGTTAAACTATTTGAGATCATTGCCTGTAGCATATACATTTTTGAGCTCCACTATGCCTAACACAAGCTAAGCATTAAGTATTCAACGAAATTTACTATACTGAAATCAATTGAAACGTTGACTGCATACAATGTATCTTTCAAAGAATAATGCAAATGGCTATATTTTTTTGCAAATATTTATTTATTTATTTATTTATTTATTTGCAAATAGATAGTTAAATACAACGTATACTTTAGTTTAACACTGAAGAATCCAAATTACTATTCTTAAAATATATGAAATACTTATGAATAGAAAATAACAGCACTTGGCTGACTTAGTGGGTTAAGCTTCTGCCTTAGGCTCAGGTCATGAACCTACTAGGGTCCTAGAATCAAGCCCCAAGTCCTTTGGGCTCCCTGCTTGGTGAGTGGGGACTCAGTTTCTCCCTCTTCCTTTGCCCCTCCCCCCACTCATGTGCTCACTCTCTCTCTCTCAAATAAATAAAATCTTTAAAAGGAAAAAAGAAAGAAAATAACACCACAGGCAATACAATATAGAGTGACCTCACCGAAGCTATAATTTTAAGAGTTGTGTTTGCTCTCTAATAACGAGTATGTATGCAATCAGAAAAATAAACTGAATTGAAACTTTACCAAAAGAAACACAGTACTGCATAAAGAAAAATCAGGTATCTAGATGGGTAAATATATTGTATGTGTTATATAAAATCTCCTAGAAGTATTAGAAAACTGAAAGAGAAAGACTGAGTAAAATATACTGGAGAAAAAACTTGATAGTATGGATTTTTCATGGAATATGTCAAACTAGGGAGTTTATGTGAATGTAGTTATAATTAATCAGGTAAAGAATTAATATTTTAAATTCAAAAAATTCTAAACTTCTTTTAAAAAGCTGCAATAGAAAAAAAAAAAAAGCTGCAACAGGGGGCACCTGGATGGCTTAGTGGGTTAAAGCCTCTGCCTCAGCTCAGGTCATGATCTCAGGGTCCTGGGATCGAGCCCCACATCGGGGTCTCTGCTCAGCGGGGAGCCTGCTTCCCTCTCTCTCTCTGCCTGCCTCTCTGCCTACTTGTGATCTCTCTCTCTCTCTCTGTCAGATAAATAAATAAAATCTTTAAAAAAAAAAAAGCTGCAATAGTTTTTAATTTTATATTAAAAAATCCTATAGTAGAATTTAGTACATTTTGCAATTAAAAGTAAAGTGCATTTTGTTTACTTACAGAAAATAGGAATGTTTGACCCATCTGGAAAGTGCCATTCATATTACAGTTTATCTTTCACTAACGCTAACAAATTCCTTGTAATTAAAAACCCCAAAGCTGTGTATGTTCTGGAATTCATGGAACAAAATATTATCAGTTCTTTTATGATGAGTCAACTTTCTTCTCCCAAAAGAATGAAACAGGGAGTTTCGGGTCACATCTACAAAAACAAGATAAATTAAACATACATAAATTGAGTTGTCAGCAAATCACCAGACCAGTTGATTTTTTCCTTTGTCAATATATGCAGTTATAACTGTATATTTAGATTGATCAGTCTATCCAAAGTAAGGACAGCTGTAAAACAAGGGGTAAAGTATTCATGGGAATTGATAAAAGTTGAAGACAAGCCTGGGTTACGCAATCAACCAATATGTACTAAGCATTCAATAAATTATCTGGATTTTTATTTAATAAAAGTGCACATGAAAAAGCTAGTTATAATGCAAACATAATATAGGTTAAAATGAATACAGGAGAAAGATATTGGATCAGCTTGAATTAAAGTAATTTGCTGTGATGAAGCAAAAAAACTAGATTTTCTAAAGGGAAGTGCCATGGGGCAAAAACAGTTCCAATAATTGAAAAGGGAAGATAGTACATTCAGTTTAATCAGTATTGAAAGTAAAGGAGGTTATGAATTGGGCTTTTAACTCACACAGAAAGTAATTTTAGTCACTAAAGTATCTGGAAAGACAAAGGCAAATGATCTATGTGGAAGTCTGAGAACAAATATGAGAGTTATTTAAGTAGTGTCTAGTGAAAACATGGCAAACTGTGATATGTGAACCTGTAAACTAGATTTTGGTAATAGAGAAACTGCCGTAACATTCATCATGGGACTTAAAATACAACCAAAAGGAAACCCTTTGATTAAAGGTAATTTTCTCTATCTTTCAGTCTCATCTAGTTTCCAACTGTTTGTAAATCTCACGTGAACACAAAACACTAGTCTCTTGTCTTTTCATTCTTCTTTGCTCTTGCTTTGCTTTTAAAAATGTTTTAGCTCAGCTTCACAACAACAACAAAAAATATTGAACTCCACAAAGGCTTTGGGGATTTTTTTATATAAAAAATGCCATTAAAATAATAAACAGTAGGCTCTTACTTAAGACAACTCAAACTCAAATTAGATAAAGTAATCAAAAATAAAGAGATCAACTTTTGGATTCTGCCCAGGATGTAGAGAACTAGAAAAAACATTCATTCTCAACTTATAATAACACCAAAACTTGGACAAAATGCAAGTTTGTGACTCCTCTTGAACACATCAGAGAGCTGAAGTCACAGGGCGACCAACTACCTATAAGTCTAATGAGATGAACTCCTGCAGAGAAAGATGGAAAGATGAACACAAGCACTTGCTAACCTGAGACAAACCAAATTAACTACAAAAGTTAATGAGTTAGTGGAAGCTAAGTGAGGACTGGCACCAGCGTGGAGCCCCTGGAGACCACAGAGATAGGAAGACTTTACATCCTTTTGTAGGCTCTTCTCCATTATCCACATGATACAACCACAAAGAAGAAAATGAGGAAGGAGAAGGAGGGGGAAAGGTGAGGGAAAAGGAAAGATGGGGAAGAGGAAAAGAAGACAAAGATGAAGACAAAGTGACTGGTGAGAGACCTGAGAAAGTCTCTCTCATGATGTGTGACTGGGGGAGAACAGTCTGTGTAGGAGGGACGGGAAACTCAACCTCCTTATGTCCACTACAGAATTAAAGCCTTATTCTGTGAAAAGAAGGGCAACAAACACTGCCACCCTTAGGACACTGGAGAAAACCCACTGTAGGTGGGGTAAGAGAAAAGAAAAATCCCTTTAGGAATGGCAGGAATATATTCTGGGTGCAGAACCAGGGGTGAAAGGGTGCAGTATCAGCAAGAAGGTTATACCTCAGGGACACAGAAAGACTGCCTATCAAAGACTGAGGTTTCACAAGCACAATGGAGAACGCTCCTCTGCTTGGCCACCACCAGGCTCACAAGTGTCTTGTGACCAGTTCATAGCGGAAAGATGCTGGGAGAGTTGCAAGAGTGTAGAGACTGACCCTAACTGAGGCAAACCATGAAGGGAAGGCCTACACTGACAGGAGAGCAGACAAGGATACAAACCCCCATCAGACCACTCTGACCACAAAAACAAAGTATTGTAAAGAATATGAATTTGAAATCTGTAGTGCACTTAGGGCAACCACTGCAACTATAAACCTAAGCTTGGCCTAACTTCTGAAAACATGAATTTAAACCCCACACTAAAGGCCTAGCAGAAGAAAAGATGGCCCCCTTTCCAGGCATCAACTCTACTGCATTCTCCATTATTTTACATAACACGTATGGCTTTCAACAAAAGAAAGTATGAGGTATCTCAGAAGAAAAAACAACACACTGCCAAGGAATAAAATATTAACAGCCAGGATGAGATATGACATGAAGGCTAGATCTACCTCACAAGGGATTGAAAATAACTATGATTAGTATGCAAAAGACTAATGGAAAAGGTTGAAAACATGCAACATCAGATAATTAATTTTAGCAGAAATATAAAAACTATCAAATACAATCAAATGCTAGAAATAAAAAGCAAAATAACATAGATGAAATGCCTCTGAAAGGCTCACCAGCATGTTTAATATATCTGTGAGTAGAATCAGCAAATTTCATATAGGTTAATAGAAATTACCCACACTGAAACATAAAGAGACAAAAATGCTAATAAAACAGAACAAGTATCCAAGAGCCATGGTACAGTATCAGAGGGTTTCCTGTAAGTGTAACTGAAATCTCAGAAGATGAGTGAAAGAATGTGGTAGAAGGAATATTTTAAGAAACAGTGGCTTTAAGAAAAATCTTAAAGATTCTATTTGTTTATTTGAGAAAAAGAGAGAGAGCAAGAGAGAGCACAATCAGGGCGGAGCGAGAAGCAGACTCCCCACTAATCAAGGAGCTCGACGTAGGGCTCTATCCCAGAACCCTGGGATCATGACCTGAGCCAAAGGCAGATATTTGACTGAGCCACCCAAGGCACCCCAAAATCTTTTAAATTATTAACAGGCAGTAAACACATATCCAAAAAGCTCAGAAAACATAAAGAAGAATAAATACCAATAAAATAACATTCGGGACTTGCAATTTCAGCTTTGACATCTGGAGAGCTTAGAAGTTGTCATTCCCATTCTTAGAGCAAGAAAACGCTCAAAGAACTAAAAATCAGTAACTTTTCTCAGATACATCAGAGAACTACGGTTGTGGGGTAAGTTGGCACTCTGACACCTGGAAAGATAGGCAAATCCAGAGAGTCACAGCTGAGATTTACTTACCTGGAAAAGAAGCTACTGTAGCCACAAACTGGTAAAAAGATTTCAAAGGTAATTCTGATACATTGTGGGAAGCTAAGTGTGCTCAAGTGTGAGAATGTGAAATCCTGGGGGCCAAGGTATTAGGGGTAAACTTGGGTAAAATTTTCATGGGTTTTACCTCCTGGATTCCTGTTAGGTCCTGAAGGTGAGAATTTAAGAAAAATATCCATGTAGCTCTGGCAGTGGGAAGAGGACAGTGATCACTGTGAAATACATCTCAAAACATAGGCCTGGGGGGGGGGGGGGGTTGGCGGCGCCTGGGTGGCTCAGTTGTTAAGCATCTGCCTTCCGCTCAGGTCATGATCCCAAGGTCCTGGTACCGAACACCACATCGGGCTCCCTGCTCAGTGGGGAGTCTGCTTCTCCCTCTCCCTCTGCCTGCTGCTCCCCCTGCTTGTGTGCTCTCTCTCTGTCAAATAAATAAATAAAATCTTTAAAAACAAAAACATAGGCTTGCTCTCCAGGAAAAAAGATTTTAGCAGAGCCTTATCCAACCAGGACATTTCGCATACTCCAGCACTTTGTAGCATTCTTGTCTCAGCTAAGCTGTGTGTAGAGAGGAAGCTAAGCCACTGGGAAGTATTTGTGAAGGCCATGGCCCCAAGTCTTTTGCTCACTAAAAGACTGAAATTTAATCATAAGATATTATAGAATGTTTCCCTTACCCCATACCTACTTAGGAAGGCTCAAACTTAAGAGAGGAGACAAAAACAGACACTAGATGAATTTGTAGCCTCTGGTCTCTATACCTAGAGTAAACAGTAAACACAGACAGCTTCTAGTCAGATTAACATTATCCGATACCACGTACCTGGCTTTCAACCAAAAGGCAAGTAAAAATACAGTCTAAAGATACAAAGCAAGCATTAAAATTAGACTCAGAACATAGATGTTGGGAATTTAAAGTAACTGTGGTTAATATGTTGTGGGCTACAGTGGGAAAAAAATTAAACATCATATAAGAACAGATGGGTGATGTAAGCAGAGAGATAGAAACTCTAAGAAAGAATTAAAATGTTAGACATAACAAACCCTGTGACAGAAATGAAGAGAGCCTTGATGAGTTCATCGACATGGCTAAGTAAAAAATCTATGAACATGAAACTTCTCAAACTGAAAAGCAAAAAAACAAAACAAAATTAAATTAAACACTCCGTCATATACAGGTACACCAGAACAGAATATCCACAAAATATGGGACAAACAGGCCAAAACATACCTAAAATTATGAGGGGAAAATACTTCTGTTTGGCAAGAGGAACTAGAAAATGGATGTCCCTACGAGCTAAAGTTTGTGTGGGGAATTCCTGTTACCTCTCCCTCTTTGCTTGGCCCCCAAAGCAGACTCATTTAAAGGAATGTGTGACAACATGGGGAGGTGAAAACACCATACTTTTCGCCAGAGAACCATGAAAAGGGGCCCTAGGAACCACAGGATATGAGGAACCTGAAGGAGAAGGGAAATGGAAAAAGAGATCTCTTAAATTTGTATATGAAGTCTTGGGCTCGCTCCTGAGTGCGTGTGTGTGGAACTGAGTTATTGTGTCACCCTAAACAGGCTGACTGCTTGCTAATGGAGGGGAAAACAAAGAAACAAATCTCAAGCCTAGACTTGCTCACTTGCTTGAAACAGGAGCCACTTGTGGTGGACAGCTAGGCAGCCTGAAGTCTAATCTACCTATCCCACTGCTCCTTCCCCATTTGTGCCTGCTCTCTCCTGATGGGGATAAGCAGTGAAGGGATGTTTGCTCATTAACCACTTGAGCAATTGTGGTGTATTTAAATTTCATTTTTGTTCTTCACTGTGTATTTGCTGGTGTCCATAACTACTCAGCTTTCAAGTTTTAACAGTTAATGAGCAGCCAGCTTTAATGTGTGGCACATTAGGCAGGTTTCAATTTCAAATTCAAAGCTGATACCATTATGTTAACCTTTCTGAAAGCAGAGGGGTCTCCACGTGCTCCAAATACTAATCTGTTACATTACCAGTGCAGCTATGATCTTTGCCGGATTCCTTGTCAAGGAGGGAACGAAGGAAGGGAGGAAAGGGGAAGAAGAGAGGGAAAGGAAGGAAGGAGAGAGAGAAAGAGAAGAAGGGAGGGAGAGAGAGGAAGGGAGGGGCAGATGAAAGAGGAAGAAAATGCCAGCCATCTTCCTTCCTTCCTTCCTTTCTTCCCTCCTTCCATCCTATTCCCCTGCCTACCTATCTGCTGCCTGCCTCCCTCCTGGAAGTATTTAGTAGGCACACACAATGCAAATTATTTCAAATAATCTTTAAATAATAATATTTGAATAACGTTATTAATATGTCCTTAAAGTATCACTCTTACTGAAACATGCATCAATACTCCTCAACATTTGAATTCTATTATTACAATAACGGTCATTATGTCCAGACATGTATACAAAATGTGTGCTTATGATGCCAGCTGAGTATTCCAAAATGTAATTAGGCCCATAACAAAATACCTTCCATATATGTCTCTGCAATGCTAATAAACTTGTTGCTCTAGAAGATCAAATTTCATAAAACCCTCCAAACTCAACCATGAAATCCAGTATCCATGAGAAGATGTAACTGTATATAATTGTGATTTCATTAAGGTCTTATTAGACCTGAGAAAGGTCCCTGGGTTTCAGCAGTAGAAAGATTACTGGGATTCCACAGTGAACAACACAAGTTTGATAACCATTCACTATAGCTGATACATGTATAATTTCAGAAGTGTTGGAAGAGGAACTAGAAAATTCTGTCCACAAAACAGACCAAAGTCCTCAAATCTGGTATTGCCTCAATCTGTAGTTAAGAAACCAACAATTCATTCTACTGAACCACAGAAACCCCTCCCCATATTCCAGAATCAGGTTACTAGCACAGTGCACCTCTATAAATTGGGCATCTATGGATAAAATCCTTTATTATCTACATTTCCATCAAAACACCAAGAAAACTATTTTTCAGTATATCACTTATGATAAATATTATAAGGAGGTTTAAAAATTGTTTGGGAGCTTGGATTTACAGTTCACATATCAATTTTGAAAAATATGTACATATAGATAGATTAGACAAAATGTTGATGTACAGAATTCAATAAGTGGTGTTATTTGCTATTGGGTAGAGGGCATTAAGGAACACAGAATGTTTGGGAAACAGTGAGAAGACTACTGAACAGTTATTGTAGGTATCTGGACTTCCCAGTTTAGTATCTCACAGATACTTCAAGTTCAATATATATAAAATTGAATTCAGTATCTTTAACATCCGACCTTCCTTTCAAAACTACACACACACACACACACACACAAAGGAAAATAAATTGCTTTTTTTGTTCTCTTACTGTTTGTTTTTTAATCATGAAACAAATACCATTTATCTCTTTGCCCTTGTCAGAAGCCTGGAGATTCTCTTAAAGTCTTCTTGTCCCTCTTTCAATGTCAAATCCTCATCAAGATACATTAGCTCTTCCTTCTCAATAAACACCTCTCTCCATTTGCACTGACTCTAAATCATTTCAGATTCTCATTATGTCTTGCTCTAGGTTACTATTACAATATTGCAACTAATCCCCCTCTCTCTTACCCTCTACTTCTCTCTCTTACCCTCTACTTCTCTCTCTCCATTGTAGTCCCATTAATAAATGTATCGCGCTTCTGCCAGAATAGTCTTTTAAAAAATATCAAATGGATGATTTCATTCCCTCTTGAATAATTCTTTACTGCTCTTAGGATAAAATTCAAACTCCTTATCATGACATTCAAAACCCACTCAAAACGTGCCCTTTCTTTCAATATCAAATGTGCCTCATGTTTCAGACATGCTAAATTTATTAAAGTTCCCTGAATTCATCATACTCTTGAATATCTCCATGACTTTCCTCTATCTGGAATCATCTCATTCCCTTTTCACCTGGTTGGCTTCTTGAATAGAAGGAAAAAGATGTTCCATGATATCAACTCTTGACTGGAATAAATATTCCTTCAACATCTTGTAAAAATTTTTTAATTAAACTTGTTATAAATGACTTTTTAATTCCCAATGCCCCTACTACATATAGAATAAAAAAAAGACCAATAAGATACAATTCCTAATTTCAAGGACCTTGTATTCATTTGAGGAAAATGTTAAGATACCAGAACAAACACTGCATATGTAAAGATACATAGTACATTTTATTGCTAGTACTTTTGTACCAATTTTTATTAAACCCAACTTCTAAATCTCTTAAAAGCAAGCAACCTTTCTCTCAACACGTCTATGTTAATATCCTCTCAAGTGACCACCGAAACTTAATCTCATATCCCTTTAATGCGTTATCAACACTGCTGGCAGACTGAGGTTTCTAAAATATAGTTTGGGTTCTGTAACTTCCCAACTTAAAAGCTTTTAGTGGCACCATGTCATCTATGGGACAAAATCCAAACTAGGTGACACCGCCTTCATGGCCTATTAAAATCTGACTCTAAATTACCTTATATACTTTATCTCCTACAAATCCTACCTACTCTGATCCTAGCAACAAAACATAACATTGTTCGAACCTGCCATGGCTTCTAACCCCTCTTGCCTCTTCATGTTACTCATTTTTTCTGGAATACCATTTCCACTTGAAGAGTCAATACTAACAAAACTACATTTTCCTCTCAAATTTTCCTTTATGTATCTCCCTTGATATCATTACTCAACACTGTATAACCACGGAAACCTACTAAATACTCGTAAAATAAATGTGTAACCACAAATACCTACTACTTGTGCAATAACACTGTTGTATTTTCATTTTAGAATACATAGCTCTCTCTTATATTGGAGACTCCTCAAATGCACACACTGTGCTTATTCATTTTGTGCTTCCAAGAGCTTAACACAGAATAGTTTACAGGGGTAACACATGTTTGTGAAATGAATGAATGAATGAATGAATGAATGAATGAAATGAATGTATACATACTCATACAAAGACACATAATTTTATCCATTTTGATTGTTTTTATACTGAAATGTATTGTTCATATAATATATACTCAAATATGTGTTATACATACAAATAAATATATGATCTGTTATTCACAATTTAAATAAGAATAGTCATTTATTTGCCTTCGAAATATGGATACTTTGGTTAAGGAATTATTATATAACATGCCATGGTATAAATCCGATATTATATAAGCCCTGGTAGGGTGGTAGTACTGGCAAAGGCATTGGGTCTTAGTCCATATCTGGACTAGAAGACAATTCCAGTAAGAATAGACTACCACTATCCCTGAACATTTTGGACAAGATTGATGTAATTAATCCAGGACCAAGTGGTTGACTGGTCCCATTAGTTGACTTTCTCTATGGAGTGCTCCATGTTCATCTCCAATATTGGCAGATTGAGCATGCAGCAGTGTCAGTATCTAGACCTGGCACAGAGAAAGGGAAACTCTGCTGTTGGACTATCCTCTTCATGGGTCCAGCACTCAAGCACTGGGGGCAGAGAGGAAAGTAAGAACAAAAAGAAATTCTGGCCAATATCCTTAAGAAAAGTCCTCTTACTTTCCTGTTGTTAAGGGCTTCCTCTAGGTTCGATGTGCTTAAGTAGTTAATAATTTAGACCCAGATTCTAATGCTTTTTTTTTGCCTACACCAATGATCCCTCCAGGTGCCTCTTCTATAAAGTTCTTATTGTTTCCTCACTGCATCTCCATCTTGCTCTTTGCAGACCCCTGACCAACCAAGCCAGCCAACTGTGACTGCTCAAGTGTCTGTGTATATAAAAGTAGATCACATCTACCTACATGTTGTTTACGGCTATTCACATTAGAAGAATTTCTTCTAACCAATGTCTTAGGGCCATCTTTGAGCTAGAGTGTAGGAAAGCAGAAGTTTAGTTTGATTTGAAGAAACACATCCAGTTAGTTTCCTCACTTAGGGAAACTCCCAAGAAGCCATAAATATGGGCTAAGGGAAAAGCATTTCTTCCAGGCTGTAAGTGAAACAATTGCAATTTTTGATGTAAAGTACTATTCCTAATGTATATGCTAAGGTCTAAATCTAAATGTACCACTTCAAATATACACTAAATTATATTGCACACAATTGCCTTCATTGTAGAGACCTGCTCTGGTTGCATAGCCAACAGATGTTCTGGGTGTAGGCAGTCAATTTCTACTGGGTTCTGCAGCAAATAAGGATCTGGTTTCCAGAGAGCATGTAGTCCTCTGCTGCAGATGACATAACCCTGAGATAGATGTAACAAGTTTAGCTAACCTGACACCACTGAATTTAAGACTCATATGGTCCAAGCAAGTAAATCAGTTGGCACTGCTCTACAATTGTTCCAAGTGTTAAAGACTCAGTAAGTCCTGAGACTCTATCTTAGTGGTAGGATGTATGATGAATAATAACTTGTCCTTTACTTCAGAAAGTAAATCTTCATTGAAGTGGCAGGCCTATATAACTTTTCAGTTCATTTACCATTTCTGGGATGCAGAAAACTTATGAGGGTACCTAGAATATTTGCTGAAAACCAGGTACAATTAGCATAATAAAAGCAATATGGTGAACTATAGTGATGATCCGTAAAATTATAAGATATGCCCAAGGCATCCAAAGAGTGTAATGTCATAGGGGTAAGAGAGTTACAGTAGCCCTGGTATAAAACTGTGAATAAATACTGGTTCTCTTCTCTTAATAAAAGATGTTACTTTAATAATCTTTATTGGTAGATACTGAAAAGAATGCATCTTCCACATTAATAGTGACATCCAAGTACCAGAATTCATGTTCTTCTTTTCTAGAAACATATCCAGCAAAACTGTTTCAAATGTGGTATCATCTTAAGGTTTACAGTAATCTATTAACCACCATAGTTCACCTGTGTTTTTAAAGGGCCATACAAATGGACTGAATTAAGATATCACGGAAACAATCACCTCTGATTTTGAGGGTTATCACTAACTTCTGCAATTCTTCCTGGGATGTGGTAGTCTTTCTGATTTACAATCTTGGATTAGAGGGTGACTAGGAGTATGCTGGGACATTTCTTTGGTCTTTCTTTTTATAACAGCTTTCCCTCAACAGACCAGAAACTTACAAGATTCTAAATATATCCAGTCTAGTGTTCCACTTTTTGAAGAATATTTTATAATCTTGATAAAATATATTTTATTATCTTACTTTACATATGATCCTTCATCAAAAGAATCCTTTATTTATATAATTTTTAAACAATTTTACTGAAATACAAATTTACATGCAATAGAATTTACCCACTTTAATTCAATGATTGTTGTTTATAAATTTACAGAGGTTTCCCTTTAATTAGTGTCCTTATCTCTAGGCCTAACCAAACACTAATCTACTTTGTCTCTCTAATTTGCCTTTTCTGGGTAACTAATATAATTATTCACAGAATTTTTATACTAAGGATTTATTTTAGTGAATATTTTCTAAATTTAGACTCATAATTTTAAAAATCCATATAAGTTTCTATAATTTTACCCAACTCTGGGACTGAGCATCAAGGCTCCAAGAAGCTTCAAGGATGAAGAAATACTATAAAGGGTCTCATAAATGAATTTAACCCAGTCAGAGTTCTCACAGTGTAGTTCATAACTCAACACCTCAGGACTGTGCTTTAGAGTTCACCACGTGTTTGTTTTTGTCACCAGTTATATACTATGTTGCTTTGATAATGAGTGCTAAACTCAGAAGTACTCAACTGTTATTTTCTTCCCCATTGATTTTTTAATCTCAAGGTGACCCAGTCTGATGTATGCCTATACCCGTTATACAAAGTTGCCAATATATCCTAGCAGGCAATACTAAAGGTAATAAAAGTTGCAAGTCATCTATCTAAAACTACCTGGATAATGAAAGCTCATTTCAGGGAGCTGAATAGATAAGATATTGATTCTGGTGGAAGACAATGTATGCCCAACTCATGGTCTGGTAATAGAGAGAATGGAATTAGAGAGCCTGGCTGTCACCACAAATAACCTGAATCTCCTCATGAACTAAAATGGTTTCTAAATCTGTAAAACTTTCAACTTGGAGGAACTTAAAAAATACAGCACTGTCAAGTAAAGCAGAATGAATGTAGAAGAGGATTTCATTATTTAATTACAATCTAGATACTTGATGTAGCTCTTCAATTAGATTGGCCCAAGTTACTACTCTGCATCACATATTAAACTGAGGAAATTTCCCTCTCCTTATTTTGTTAAAGTTGGGATTTTTTTGTTTTGTTTGTCTTATTTTTAGTGCTTTATGTCCCCAAGCATCGTTCTAAGTGTTAGGGGACCCAATATTGAATAGTGAATGAAATAGAAAAAGCATCTGAGTTTATAGAACTTTATATTCAAGTGAAAGAAACAAACAAAAACAGAAGTAAAAAGCTAATTGTACTGTATGATTTTTTAGTACTAAAATATTAACAATGTAAGGAGAGAGTTTTAGAAAAGTAGAGATACTCGTTCTAGATACAGTTGTCAGGGAAGGCCTGTATAAAGGTGATATTTGAGCAGAGAATTAAGTGAAGTAAAAGTACAGCCATATGAATATCTGGACATGAGCTTTCTAACCTGAGGGGAACTCAGGTGTAAAACTTCGGAAAAACATGATAGGCATATTTTTGGACAAAAAAAGTCCAGACTATCTGAATAAGAGTATGAAAAGTCAGACACAAGGTCTGAGTTATCCAGGGACCAGGGTCAACTAGGGCCTTACAGGGACCTTGATAAGTACTATGGATTTTGTTTTAAGTATGGCTGAAAAGCCACGCAGAGATTCTGAGCAGAAGAATGATAGTTATTTTTTAAAGAAATAGTCTGGCTGTGAAGAAGAGTTGCAAAGAAAGGAATCATAGAGACTAAGTGATAGAGTTACGAATTAGTTCAAACAGATAAAAATGGCTCAGCTTAGAATGTTAGTGATTACAGCTGAAATAAGTATATTCAATTTGGTGAATAATTCGAAGATAAAGAATTTCTTTATGTATTAGATATAGTATTTGAGAAGAGTCAAAACTGATTACAGTGTCCTCAGTCTGAGCAATCGATGGATGGGTAGTCTCATATGCTTAGAAAAGACAAGGTAATGAAAAAGATTCATAGAGAGGACATGGGAATCACGAATTTGGACTTGGATATGTTAAATCTGAGCAAAACTAAAAGGCAACCTACAGAATGGGAAAAGATATTTGTAAATGACTTATCAGATAAAGGGCCACTATCCAAGAATTTATCAAACTCAACATCCACAAAATAAAAAATTTAGTCAATAAATGGGCAAAGAACATGAACAGACATTTCTCCAAAGACAAACAGATGGCTAACAGACACATGAAAAGATGCTCAACATCACTCACCATCAGGGAAATACAAATCAAAAATTACAATGCGATATCACCTAACATCTGTCAGAATGGCTAAAATTAACAACTCCAGGAAACAACAGATGTCGATGAGGATGTGGAGAAAAGGGAACCATCTTACACTGTTAGTAGGACACAAACTGGTGCAGCCACTCTGGAAAACAGTATGGAGATTCCTCAGAAAGTTAAAAAATGGAACTAACCTATGACTCAGCAATTTCACTACTAGGTATCTACTCAAAGGATACAGAAGTACTTATTCAAAGGGCCACGTGGACCCTGATGTTTACAAAAGCATTATCAACAATAGCCAGAATATGAAAGAGCCAAATGTCCATCAACTGATGAAGGATAATGAAGATGTGGTGTATACACACACACACACTGAAATATTACTCAGCCATCAAAAAGAATGAAATCTTGTCATTTGCAATGACATAGATGGAGCTAGAGTGTATTATGTTAAGCAAGTCAGTCAAAGAAAGACAAATATATGATTTCACTCATATGTGGAATTTAAGAAACAAAACAAGGCACCTGGGTGGCTCAGTCAGTTAAGCATCTGCCTATGGCTCAGGTCATGATCCCAGAGTCCTGAGGTCAAGTCCCGCATAGGGCTCCCTGCTCAGTGGGGAGCCTGCTTCTCCCTCTACCTCTTCCCCCTGTTTGTGATCTCTCTCTTTCTCTCTCCCAAATAAATAAATAAATCTTAAAACAAAACAAAACAAAAAACAGTTAAAACAGTTGAACACAGGGAAAGGGGAAAAAAAAAGAGAGGGAGGCAATAAGAGACAAACCAAGGGTTGATGGAGTGGGTATGGGCAGGGAATGGGCTAGATAGGTGAAGGGTATTAAGGAGGGCACATGGATTCCTGGGACATTATGGCATTTCTAAGGCAGAAAGAGGAAGACAGGAATCAAAAGCAGCATTGATGCCTAGCAGTGATCACTACCAGAATCTAAGAAACAAAACCATTTTAAGAATGAGGGAGTGATCAACAGAGTCGATTATTCTGAAAGTGCAATTAAACAAGAAGCGAATTTTCATAGATTAACCGAGATAGCATATAACCCCATTTCAGTGCGGTAACACAAATGTTTATTTCTCATCTACATAGAAAGTCATTGTGCATTAGCAGAGGGCAGAAACTGTGAGGGCTTGCACCATGCAGTCATTTGCATGCTGGGGCTCTTCTGACTCCAGAAAGAATAATTATTGTTATAGGAGCAGTCACATTCTGGTAGAAGAATTATGGCCAATCCTTGGGAATCTGGCAAGAAAGTAACTAGAAGTAAATACCCCTACCTCACCACTTTCTTTCCTCTCATCTCTTGCTAATCCTTCAGTTGATTAAATTCAACTGGAAAATAAGAGTCAAGGAAGGCATTAATGCAGTTCATAAATTTTAGAAATGTGGAGGGAGGTCATACAATTTGAACATGTTTTCTCTATTCCACTCTTGCTTCACATGATTAACCTCTGACTTAGAGCTGTAGATTTAGTTTAGATACTTTTTACAAAGTTGAGCAAATTCTAATTTCTTGTTTACTAAGTACTTCTTTCTTTGTTTTAATGAATGAGTATTGAATTCTATTTTTTGTCTCAAGTTTTTATTTAAATTCTAGTTAGTTAACACATACTGTAATATTGGTTTCAAGAGAATTCAGTGATTCATCGCTTATATATAACATCCAGTGCTCATGACTAGTGACCTCCTTAATACCCACCACTCACTTAGCCCATCCCCCACCTACCTCCCTGCAGCACCACCCTGATAGCAGCATTATCAACAGTAACTAAATTATGGAAAGAGCCCAAATGTCCACCGACTAATGCATGGACAAAGAAGATGTGGTATATATACACTATGGAATATTACTCAGTCATAAAAAAGAGTGTTGAATTTTAAAGTTAGAATTTCACTTTTTAATACGATTTTTTTTCTTTTATAGTTGGATGTGGTAAATCTTCCCATGCGAGGTTGATTCATGCATTTATTTATTTAATTAACATTGTTTTGATTATTCCTCAAAGTTGTGTTATTCTAATGAAATGACATACATTTTTTCCTATTTACAAAAGATACATTTGGAAGCCCTGCAGCAATATCTGCTTTTGAATTTTAATAAAATCACCCCCATGAATATGTGAGCTTCTTATATATTCCTTTCTGTGAGGAAAAGAAGAATTAACAAAGCATTTAGATTTTCAATTCCATCAATGGATATTGTTTTATTCAGGTATGATATCTAATCTTCATTAAAAATGTAAAATAAATTGGATATTTTAAAACTGTATTTGTCCATCAATTTTCCTCATTCTCTCCTTCCTTTGAGCTGATAGAGTTTTATATGATCTGCTCTCTCTCACCACCCATTTTTCTCTATTCATTTTTTAAACTATAATTTTTATTTGTGTTCCTTCAGTGATTACAAAAATATTAACAGAGGGCAACAATAAAATAGGTGGTGGGGGGCAGGATTGGGATAAAAATCTTGTGGGAAAGCCCTAAGGAAGTTGATAAGAAAGCTAACTTAATAGACATCCTGAAACAAAGCCTAATAAGCTATGTTGATAGTACCTGGACTGTGTTTGTGAGTGAGTAACCAAAGGAGGCCACTTAGGTAAATTATTGGATGGAAATGTCTCCTTCATCATCACCCTAAAATAACTCCTTCACTATTTATCTAAGTTTCTGAATTTCACTACTGACTCTCGAATATTTTTTTGCCTTCAAGAATTACTGATTAAATGGAGGGTTATAAAATAAGCTTTTAGGAGTATGTGGTTTAATGTGATTGAGAGTGAGAATATTAATGAAAATATTTTAATGCCTAATATGCACACAATAAAATATGATTATGATGTGAACACTAGCTTCAGAGAATTTAACTTGCATTAACAGATTATAAAGAAACGGAGTACTTAGAAGGATATAATCAATCTATTTAAAAACATAAACACAAATTGGTTAAAGTGTTAATAAGATGCTAGGGAAGGATTCAATGAGAAAAATGCATTTGAAGTCAACCTTTAATGGTGAATAGAGCTCTATAGGATAAAATGAATCCATTGCTTCTATTAGAATTGAGAGAAAGAGGGAGAAACAGAGACTTGATTTCAGAGAGCAACTGTTAGATGTGATGTGCCCTTTCGCTTGAGATTTAGTAGAGGTGCTAAAACATTAATGTGCAATTCCTTTGTAATGACAAGTAAAGAAAAACTCGGTAGCTTTAGCAAAATAAGCTCAGAACTATTGTATGTCCAGAGTCAAATTCATGTAAGGTAGGTAAGGAATAAAACCAGCCACAGCTTTGCTGGTTGCAAGATAAGCTTTCAGCCCTATTATCTAACAAGAATGGTTAGCATATCCAAACTAGTTTGCGTAACTCAAACATTTTTTTTTTTAAAGATTTTCATTTAATTTGACACAGAGAGAGAGAGAGAGAGAGAGAGAGATCACGAGTAGGTCAAGAGGCAGGCAGAGAGAAAGGGGGGAAGCAGGCTCCCTGCTGAGCAGAGAGCCTGATGCGGGGCTCAATCCCAGGACCCTGAGATCATGACCTGAGCCGAAGGCAGAGGCTTTAACCCACTGAGTCACCCAGGCACCCCATGTAACTCAAACATTTTAATTTTGGTTGAACCCTAAGGTAAAAATTTCAGGCTATCCAGAACATGTGGACTGAACACAGGTCATACTTTTCCAGAAGCCCTACCTCAAATAGTGGAATGCTTTTAAGTCCATATTAATTCAGCGGTTGGAAAGAGCAGTATTTGGACATTTTAATTGATCTACTTCTTTTTCACTTGTATGCAGCTCCAGTTAGTACATTCAGAGATCATCTGACTTCTATATTATTTCTCTAGGTCTATTCCAAAGCTGAAAATGTGTTCCTTAAGGTAATCTAGTAAAATTGGTTTAATGAATTAAATAATTCATCCAGGAAATATTTCTGAAAATCTTCTGAATATAGGTTGCTACAGGAATTGCTAAGAAATAAGGAATAACTCAAATAATTCATTTAAATAACCTAGTGGAAAAGGTAGGCAGTCTGTGACTTCATGTATTCATGCATATTTTCTGCTGTAAAGAATCTGAAGGCACCTTATGAACGAATATGTGAGCTCTCTGACCTGCTTTTACATCTGAACTGCAAATGAATAAATACTTCTGGTATACAAAGGAAAAATACACATTCAGAAAAAAGGTTAAAGATAAAAATATTAGAAAGAAAAAGATAATCTTTAAATAATTAATTATTGATAAGTCTCATAAGATTCTGGGGAAATTAAATGTAGGGGCCTTTTAGATCTCTTTAGACTGCTTATAATCTTAACGCAAAATCTTTGACAGAGAGAGAGAGAGAGATCACAAGTAGGCAGAGAGGCAGGCAGAGAGAGAGAGGGAAGCAGGCTCCCTGCTGAGCAGAGAGCCTGATGCGGGGCTCAATCCCAGGACCCTGAGATCATGAGCTGAGCCGAAGGCAGAGGCTTTAACCCACTGAGCCACCCAGGCGCACTGTATTAAAATACAGTGTATTTTAATGAATTTAGTCACATACATAGTAAAATAATTGATTTAGTTACTATAAAGGGTTATTTTGAATAAAAAACCAACTACATAAAATTATAGTTTTATGTCTTTTAGTCATTAAATCATCTTGAAAAGTTTAATTTTTATCTGAAGTTAAAATAGATATATTACAAATGGATATATAAGACCTACTTCTCATATAGAATACACAAAACTTGTGTTAATACAATCAAGAATTTACTGATAAATTATATGAGGTCATCAAAAATATGTATACTTGAACCTCATTATTTTTGCTTTCATTTAACTATGTTTTGACTTTATAGTCTCTGCAGAAGAAAGAGCCATTGGAGCAAAAATTCATTACAGTGCTTATGATAAAATCATTTGACTCTTTATTTTGTATGTTTTAAAGTGTAGTGCTAAACATTTATCCATATTTGATAACTATGCACTATTGAATCCAAATTTCATTTTTATCTTATTATATAGTAAATGCTGTTGGAAGTCACCTAACGATTTCTCTTTTTTTTTTCTGAATTATGTGGTATATAAGTAAACATACAGATATATTACTATTATTCTTTATATAAAAAGCACAAATTTATCTGGACCCCTTCCAGAATTAGTACCAGATCAGAAGTTAGAAAACATGTGCCTACCACACTCCCCAATCCATCGTCTTGACACTTTCGTCCTTCTTTATACTGAACATTATACAGCTCTCCTGAGGTAACAGCATAAGAACAATGCTTTATTTGATCCTATTTTTTAACAACACAGACATCTGCGTTTATCACTGTGCCTGCTGTGATAAAACTTTGCTGGCAATAGGACAAATAAGGAAAAGCGATAGGTAAGCAAGGTTTAGTGCTGTGAAACACAATAAACAGAAGTGAATTTTAAAAAGGAGGAAATTAAGTAACAGACAATGAGGAATTAAATGTTTCAAATAAACAAAATGCTTTGCTGAGATCAGTAGTATAATGCCATGAAGAATACAGAAATCAAAATTTACTTTCATTTTTGACGTGAAAAGAAAAAAAAAACCATGCAAAACTTAATAGCTGCCTGAGAACTTCTATGTTCTCATTTCTTCCTTAAAATTACTTTATCAAAAGCCACCCCAACTATATTTGGCTATTTCTTTTTCTTCTCAAAAAGTTCTTGACCCAATTCCATCATACCGTTCTGTCAATCTCAGTTCATTCACCATCAGAAGAATGATCATCCTGGTGACTCCAATTTCCAGGATGGCCACCCCATGTTGTTCAGTACACATTATCTCTTTATCTGAATCCAGTTGCCACACTTAACATTTTATCAATCTCTATCTCTTTCAACAGGCCCTCTGGGGTTCAAAGTCTATCTTCATCAAACCCCTGCATGATATTCTCAAAAATCTCTATACTTTGTTTATCCTTCATCTAAAATGTCTTCTCTTTGACCACCACTTTTGGCATCTTTTTTGGTTACATCAATAATCATGTAAATGACAAATTGAAAACATTGTTTTTTCAGTTTCTTGGCTTCCTTGGTTTCTTGGTTTCCTATTCCTCAAGCAAATTTTCCGTAATCTAATTTCAACCACCCACTCACCTGCTAGGTTGAGTTTATCTTCAATATATCAATAATCAATATATTATTATTAATATGTTATAAGGTGTATATATATGCTATATATTTATATTAATGTAAATTGTCAATAATATTAATAGCAGCACTATCCCTCAAACTGGACTTTTTTTAAGATTTATTTATTTATTTTGAGAGAGAGATTGTGGAGGCAGCAGAGGGAGATGGAGACAGAGAATCTCAAGTACACTGCCCACTGAGCAGAGAGCCCAGTGCGGGGTTCAATCCCACAACACTGAGATCATGACCTGAGCCAAAAACAAGCGTTGGATGCTTAACCAACTGAGCCACCCAGGCGCCCCTCAAATTGCACTTGTTGACACCCCATTTTCTGATCACCATCTCTTATCCTTTCAGTTTCCTTACTCCAGTATGCCCATGCCAATAGCTGTCTAACCTCTCTCACAATGTCAATCCATCACCACATGGTAACTACATTCTTGCAAACATCCCTAACTTTCTTGCCTCTTTCTTCTACTACTGGCAAAAAAGTCAAACCTCTTTAATCCAAACTGCAGGCTTGCCTCACGTTTATAACCAAGCAACTGAGTATTTCTGGAGAAAAATCAAACCACACTGACCATACTGGTTTGCTTTCAAATTTGTAGCCACTGATCTCAAACAGGCACTAAAGACTGACAATCACACTGCCACACAGAAATTGATTTTTCATTTTTTGATATAGCAATTTCCCATCTTTTCTCCTGAAAAGTCTAATCTACAGCTCAATCATACTTCGTAGATGCAAGTGATTTTATTATTTCCACCATCAAATCTGTACCTACCTGTGTTGTCTTCCTTTTTGTTTTGTGATCATAAAAAGTATTTCTGCTCCTATTATTACTTATATGGAGGATCCTATCCTTTCCATCTAAAGAAACTCTTCCCTGCAATTCTCTCCATCTTTACTATATCAGCACTTTCCTTCTATTCTACTGTAGTACTTTGTGGGTATGCAAACTTGCTCTGATATCATCCAAATTTAAAAAAACAAAAATTCTTGATCACACGTCACAGTTCAGTTGCCTCCTCATTTCTCAGTTCAATTCCCTTAAAAAGTTGTCCATATTGCTGCCTCCCCTTTATCATCTCCCATTCTCTTCCAAACCACTACATTCATGTTCTCATTTCTGCAACACTGAAACTGGTCTTAAATATGACACATTACCAATATATTGTTTGATCTAATGGTGAATTTTCAGTCTTCATCTTAACAAAAATCTCAGTAGCATTTTGCACTCCTAACTACTCCCTTCATTTTCTTGAGAACACATACACACACATACACACACACACAAACACACCCCTCTAGATGCCAAGACGTGGCATTTATCTGGCTTTCCTCCAATATCCCTAACAGTCCTCAGCTTCTTTGTGACTCTCCTCTTCAATCCTTAAAGGGAGCTGCTCCAAGGTTTCTTCTGAACCCTCTCCTCTATGCTCTCCTTAGTTTTTCCACAGCCTTATATTTTAATATTTTATATATTTACTCTTTTATTTGTTTATGCATAAACATGATTATCATGGGAATTTTCAAGCACAGATAAAAGATTCATAAATATTTTTATAATCCAGCTGCATAATGACCAATAAATGATGAATCTTGGTTCACTTCTAATGCCTCTTATTCACCCACCCAAAGCTGGACCATTTTAAACCAGGCATACATTTCTCCTTTCAATAATCCAGAGGTTTTTAAGTATAGCCATAAAACAGTTATTTATTTTTCTTATATCCAGTCAGTGTTAAAATCTCTTTGCCCCATTTCAATAACCGTCTTTTTACATTTGCTTTTTTAAAATCAGCATCTTAATAAATCCTACAGATTGAGTTTTTTTTTTTACATAGTTTTTAAATTTCTTTTAATCTAGAACAGATCTCTTTTTTCCCCCAATTCACTTCTTAAAGAAACCAGTCCTTAGTCCTGCAGAACTTCCAACATCTTCTATTTGGCTAATTGCATCCTCAATTCTTTCTGTAAACTTAATTAGACCCAGAGATATGATGAGATTCATGTTAAATTTTTAGAAAGGAATATTTCACAGGTGGTGCCATTTATTTTTAGTTGCTATGCATTTCAAATAAAGAGTTGTATCATGTCTATCTTTTTAGGCAGTTAAAATTGGTCAACTTCAGATCTTATCTATCCATTACAAAGTTTCTCTTTCAATCTTTTCACCCAGTGATTTTTAGCAGTCATCGAAGATCATTTCTTATTTATTCTCATTATCTACATGTTTCTAGATGTTATCTGCATGCTGGTGACTGACTCCATATTTATATCTCTAGCCTCCTTCATTTACATCCAACTATCTACAAATCATCTCTGCTTGGAAGCCTAATATATATATTATTATATATAATAATATATGTTACTAGGAGATATATGTACATCTCCAAGATAACCTTGTCAAACAGAAATATTAGGTCCCGGATTTAACCTATAACTAAGTCTTCTCATTTCAGTAAATGCAAGTATCAGGCAGTGAGTTACTTTTCCCAAAAACCTAGAAATATTCTTCTATTCTTCTACTTCTCTCATAATCTCTCTCTCATATAATCTACTATCATATCCTATTTGCTCTAGTTTCCAACTATGTTCTAATTATAACCAAATCATATGGTATATCCTGCTACCACACTTATCCATTTCGCTATATCTCACATCTAATAAAACAGTCTTCTAATTATCATCCCTTCTACCATTATTTTCTCCCACATATTAGCCAAAGTAATCCTTTTAAAAACAGACTGCATCCTTTCCTTATAAGACTCCCCAAAACTTTTTTTTTTCAATCAGCCTAAAATCCAACTCATTATTATGGTCAATCACATTCTGCCTAGCAGAGCACAGGCACATTCTGCCTAACTCTCCAACCTAATCTCTCCAACCTCCCTTCTGAACACTCTACCTACACATGTCTTTATCCTGCTCATGAAACACAGTGGCTGTGTTCCCATCCAACACTTTTTACCTGCTAGTTTCTACATTTGGAATACTCTTAATAGCCTCAAAAATGACCCCTTCGCATCATTTTCGTGTAAGCTCAATAAATCATTCCTAAACACGCCAGCTAAACCAGAGACCCCACTCACCTCTAGTCAATTTCTGTCACATTACTATAATACATTTGCATAGAAATTATTATGTTTGTCTTATAAACTAAGTAATTCAGGTATTTCTTATCTGCTTTTCCCAAATAAAATATATGCTCCACCTGGTTAAAGGACACTATGCTTTTCATCCTAGAACAGTTCCAGACACAGTTTACAGTAAGAACTCAATAACTAATTGTTGAGTGACTTAAAATAAAAAAATCAATTCAAATAATTTGCAAAGAAAATCTTCTAATGATCCAAAAATTAGATGATATGATGAATTTGATTAAAATTAAGCTGAGAACTACTCAAATTAAATCCAAATGCGTTAAACAAAGAAGGATGTCTTAGCATTAGATATGATAAAGTCTGGAAAAGAAACATCTCAAAAACAGCAATAGTACAAGTGCTTCAAAACAAGATTATTTTAAAATCATAGGACTAAGGAAGGACTTTGAGAAAACTGAAAACTTTGCAAAGTATATTTTTGCAAATAAGTTCTCTTTGTGGTCTTATTTTGTGAATCAAACATGACATTAAATATATCTTATCATGAAATATTCATAACTATTATGCCTAAAATTAAATACTATTTTATTAAATATATTTTTAAAAATATATTTTATTATACATACAGCTTAATAAATATAAAAGTTAAAGTTATAATCTATTTTGTATGTAAGGTTAAGTGTTACTTTTAATTTTTCAAATATTTAATATAAAGTCCCAATTCAAGCTTATTATTGCTAATTATTATGGCATTTCATTCCTTTTTATTTTGCCCCTTTCTAGTACCAATTATCTGAAAATAGTAAAAACCACCTGCACATATTTTATACTTTGAATTTAATTAAAATTAAATCTATCTTAAAGAATTTTTCCCCCCCATGATAAAGTCCGACAGATAAAAATGTCAGAAACTATGTCAGGCACACAGAATGTGTTCAGTTAATGTGTTACCTTCACTCTTGAATAAATATACCCAAGTTGTACATGGGGAAGGAGGAAGCAGATTGAATTTATCTCAGTGACACTTTTATAATCAGGTTTCATCCCATACCCTGGGTTTAACTGTGTGTCACATAACACTGCTCCATGTCTTTTCCTCAAATAGATGAGCCCCCTTTATATGCACTTCTACCACTGAGTTCATAGCCGACATAGGATAGCCTTGGAAATGGTACATATACTTACTTTACTACTTACAAGTTGTTGAACACTGTTGCGCTTTGGAGTAAAATATCTTAAATTATTTTAATGTGTTTTATTACTTTTAAAATGAAGTTCATCATCATCGTATTTTGTAACTATGTGACAAGGTTGTTATGTAGCTCATACGAAATCACAGACATAATACATTTTCATATTGCTATTATTGATTAGCAATATTAACAAATAATTTACAGAAGGGAATGGCCAGTTTTCCTGTATTCTAAGTCTAATTTTGAGGTAATCTATAATGCTGAAGGGCATCTTTTTGTGACCAGAAGGCTTAATTTTTCCCTAATTTACCTAAGTTCCATTTACCCCTATTTTAAGGAAGGGTTTGTTTTCCCACTGAAATATCTAGCTCATCTGGGTTCTGAATTATATTATATACTCATCATATCAATACTAGGTTAGAAAAGGTATACTACGAAATAATAATTTTTTAAAAATCATTTTAAATGAGTGACTAAATACTAGGGCATTTAGTTCTATGATTGTTGAAGATACTATACCACAAGACTGGGGAATGTGTTTCTGAAAGATTAATTGCTTCCAAGCCAAGTTGTCAGTTTCCATAGTAACCAGATCATATATTGAGAGTAAAAAATTTAATTTTTTATGATAATGTTTTTCAGTTTCTTTTCTAGGATAGTTCTTGAGTTGATAACATATCCATCAAGCAACTGCAGCTGGAATAAGCATTTTTCTATCAGCTTATAGCTTAATGAGCATACCCAGGGCATCCTTGTGACATAAAACATATTTCTTCTCGGATTAATTGAGATCAGTAACCAAGCTATTGATCAGACTGCCTCATGCTGATTCATGTGGTTTGCCACACTTAAAAGACTACTGTTAACCAATATTATAGCCAAAACAAAAATAGATTACATTAACATGTAACTGGTGGGTTTTTTTTATTTATTTGGTTAAAGTTCCATATGTTCCAGTTCTTTAGTATTGGATGTCAGATAACTGTGTCTTAGTAATGCTTCTAGAAACTTAACATTTAGTTAAAATTGGATCCAGAACAATATTCTAAGTCAAAGTTTTTTTTACTGTACTGTTATAAGTATATCCATAAGAAAGTTTGACATCTAAAAATATAACAACGGCCTCCATTTTCAATAAAGCTATATAATTCATCTAAAAATATGTAACCTTTCAAAAGAAGTATATTTTCTTGTAAACTCTGCACAAAAGTAACTTGTACTAAAACCCAAAACATTTTTTTCTCCACAAGCATACATTAGTCAGTCACTGTGTGATGCTATCAAATTAAAATAATTTTAGATGTTGTGTATATGCAAAGAGAAGGCCTCTAGGTCATTTTTTTTCCCTCTAGGCCCCTTCACTCAACTGGAAAAAGAAATTGTAATAAACATTCGAGTCTCCGGATTCCATGGCAGTACCCAGAACAGTGGCAGGCACGGAGCAGTCTTTCAATAAACGCTAACAGGGATCTCCTGTTTTTGGGCCTCCAAAACTCCCCCCATTCTCTAAAGCAGCATTCTACCAAAATGGAACAAAAGCTCATAATCCCAGTTCAGGAAAGTCCCAGATACCTCCATTTACCTCAAGGGTGGGCTCCAATTTCACAAATTTAATTTTAATCCACGGTAACATTCAAAACACCTTCGTGCGTGAAACAGCACTGGCAGGATGGGGGATACGGGGCCTGTATGAAGATGATCGTAAATCTGGATGCCAAAATTTGAGAAAAGACCCATTCGCAAGAAAACAAATTATTTTCTTCAGAGCCTAAATGCAAGGCTAGAGAGACCCAGGATAGGGGCTAAAGCAAACGGCTCAGCGTGGCTGCAACAGGGTTGCGCTCAAAATCTGACCTCAGCCAGGCACCTACCTTGCAGCTCCAGCTGCGGGGGGCAGGTCGATAGTCGCCCGGTGCCTGTTACCGCCGCTCCACCTCAACCCCAAAGATCAGGGGCACGGGGACTGGAGTCTCACACCCGCCACACTGAAGCCCCGCCTCTTCGAGGAGCCGCGCGTAGCTGCGGACCTTCCAGAAGCGCTGCTCACGTGGCAGTCACGTGACGGAGAGTGGGTGGGGCCTCGCGGTTATTCTGCCACCCGCCCGCAGGTGATTTGAAGGTAAGCCCTTGGTTTCAGTCTTGGAGGTTTTTGCTTTACCAGGACTTCGGCCTTCTTTCAATATAGTCTTTTCTTGGCTGTATTTCTGCTTCGTCTTGCTTTCTAGTCAGGTCCTTCCTTTCCCATCGTGGCACTTTTTCTGCAGCCAGCAGGGTCTGGGTTTTAGGGGATGGTTTGCCTTTTTTTGTGGGGCTTCCGGCAGTGGAATGTGGCTCTGTGTCCACTTTCTCTGCAGCAGCTCTCACCAGCCTTGGAAGCCAAGAGAGCTTACAGTGTTTGTTCACCTCTCTTGCCCTTCTGGCAGCAATGTGACTCCATCTGGTTTTTGTGGTGTACAGAAAAGCAAACAAATTATTTTCATGAGATAATCCTCTAGGTGCCTACTACGCCTCGATCTTATCTCCTCCCCCTGTAATTTTTGAAGTTATAAACCTAACAAAAATACGGGAAAAAATATATATATAAAAGAAAGCATTAGCTTAAGTGACCAAGACGTTTGTTAGGTGCATGATGTAAACTTGGGCACTTCCTTCAGCAACCCGAAATTCTTTGCCCAACCGCCAGTAATATAGCCTCTCCGGAGTTTCTTTCCTCCCCACCTTAGGCAGTCTTACTACCTAATGTTAGAGTCGCGGAAATAAAGTCTTCATTGTTACATGATTTACCCAAATTCACATTTCATTAAAAAATGATCCCATATATGATAACCAAATAATTATATTTAAGTTGAGTTTGTGGAAAATAATATCTAAATGGGGAACAACACAATAAAACAAAGTCAAAATGAATGGAATAGACTGAAGTCACTAAGTCAACGTGCTGTGTGTGTTCTCAATGTTTGCTGAGAAACATTTCAAAAGGTTTACCAATGATAAATTCATGTTTTGTTCAAATTTCAGAGCTCATATAAGTTAATATCTATCTTCTATCTTGAATCAACACTGCCCAAGGAAGCCAGACCATCCCTTTGACCCTGAAAATTGACCCTGAAAATTCAAAGTCAGGATCCATTGACTTAATCAAACTGATTTATTGTCTTCACTTTGAAGTAAAATGTGTATGTATGATGTATGTATGCTTGTGTTCATAACAAGCATATGAAAGCTGGAAGATAAAAAAAGTTAAAAGAAGGTTGAACTCTGACCCATTGTATCCAAAGGAAATTAAACAATATCTCCCAAAATATTGTCCATAATTTTGTTCTGAGATTATTATTGCTTAATCATAAGACTTTTGTCTGAAAATCTTATGTTCAAAATTAAAGTGTAAGAGTCTGCGTTGTTAGAGGACTTGTTATAAATTGAGGCAGAACATGGTATGGGGAGGAAATAACAGAAGTTTGAAACAGTGACAGATTTCCTGTGGTGAGATAGCCAAATAGAAAGCATTCAAGTACCTGGCAGTAGGAACGCTTTGGATGTCGAGTAAAGCATAATCACCAGATTCAGGTAATTCACTGATAAATAACAGGTTCTGCCAGTGTAATGAATTATGACTTATGATTGTTTACAGGTGGAAGGAATGTAAGCAGACATTCAGAGTGGGTCAGACAGAAGAAACCCAGTCAAGACAGGTAAATTCAGCAACAGATTTTTTGCTGCATGGAATATGATTTAGTATGAAAACCCATATCCAGAGATACAGAAAAAGTAGAGAAAGCATCTAAAACAAAGGTAAAAAGTGGAACCCTTGAGGCACATGGCAAGGAAAATAGCCTGGTTTTAGAATCTAGTCCAGACTGGCCCACCAATTGGGCTGACTTGATGATGAACCATTTTCTAAGGTTTTGTTAGGCATTTAGTTTAGTGTTAATCACACAATAGTACTAAGGGTACAACAGTGAATAATAGAAAAAAATCATAAAATACACCTGCATAGTCTCTTTTGGAACGGATGGATGATGAAAGTCAGAAACATGCCTGCCACCTTCTGAAGGTAGGAAATGAGGAAGTGGCAAGAAGGTAAGGGAGGAATGACCAGTGGTTGAGAATGGTTGGAAAAATGATAAACCCCTTTCTAAAGTAAATTGGAAATAATCGTTGTGATGGGGCTGGTCGATGAGTTGTCATCAAATGTGAAATTGTGGACATTTGTATGAGAAGCAGCATCTTGCAATGAAATGGGAACTAATTGTGGTAAACCAAGTCATAAGTGTAAATGGAATGAGCAGAGAGAAAGCGAGAATCCCAGCGAAATATAAAACTAGGAATGAAAAGAGTTTAATGCATATATGAAGTAATGGACCCTGGAGAAATTATCTGACTTTGTAGATACTACATGGGGAAAGCCTCCTTATATCTACTTTGTAATTAGCAGCCTCTGCTGTTTTTGCCCATATACTCACAGACTTAGGAAATGGGAAATAGCTGTTAAAGGTATAGACCTAATTAGATAACAATTGAAATGACTTTCTCTTGAGAAAAAATATTTAAAAAGTCTGGGGCATCTGGGTGGCTCAGTTAGTTAAGCATCTGACTCTTGATTTCAGCTCAGGTCATGATCTCAGGGTCATGAGATCAAGTCCCGAAAATGGGCTGTGCGCCTGGAGTGGAGCCTACTTAATATTTTCTCTCTCCCTCTCCCCCTCCCTGCTCATGCTCTCTCTCTAAAAATAATAATAATAATAATAATAATAATAATAAAATTAAAAGTCTCCCATAACTTGACCTTGAGAGGCAAGAGTATATGATACAACTTTTATATATTCTACAGCTTGTCTGTGTTGGGACCTTATTTGTACTGTGGTGAGCAGATAGGATCAAACTCATATACCAGGATATTCCAAAAGTATAATATGCTGTAGTCTAATAATGCTCTCCACATTCAAGTAATTTCAATCCCAGGAGAAGTTTTAACGCTGAGATAGCAAGGTAGAAATACAAGAGATATATGTGGAGAGAGAATCAGATGAATTATTCTTATGGGTCTTTCCCAGTAGCCCCAGAAAATGTAGCTATAAAGATGAATGGGATACTTGGCTGAAAACAGAATGACTGGCAAAATACTAGAGCGTATGGAAATATGCTGGGAGCATACTGGGCCATATGGAAATGGGAAAAAGGTGCCTTTTATGAGATGTTTCAGAAACCCATTTTTGAAGCTAGAGATCTCTAGTTGGAGCTACATAAGTGATAGGAGGACAAATAGGATAGGGATGCCCCAAGCCTACTCTCATCTGTCTTCTGGTGATCTTTTATTAAACTTAGTTGTATATCTTTCTCCAAAAAGTCATCTGTGCCTCCATACAGATAATTTTCTATTTCCCCTCTTCACCTCTTAAATATCACCTATTCCATTATTAATCACTAATTATCAAAATTATCCTGCATATAATTTGCTTCAAAATAACCAAATATTTCAATATAAATCTAGTAACTCTAAAATAAAAATAAAGTACTATGAAAACTTTATACTTGCATCCTAGTTGATATAACTTTACCAATTCAGTTCCCATCATTAAAAAAAAAAGTAATATTTTAGATCTGCACATGTTTTCTCAGGAACTCCTCAGAAGGAAAAAGTCATTAAAATTCTAGATCATTTTTTTTAAGAAATAATTTGATATCCTGCAAAGTGAATGGAAATAGGTCTGCCAGACCCAGGAATCTGTGGTTTTAGATCCAACTCTGTAGTCACCAAATGTGTGGAGATGTTTAAGTCACTTCACTTGTCTGGATCTCATTTTTATTATCTACAAAGTGTTGGACAACATGAACATTAAACACTCTTTTGCTCTAACTTTATAAACTCCTGTAGGATTGGCAAGTTTGCAAGACAAGGATGAAACCCATAATGTATAATTCATAATTTAGAATAATTTAGATATAATTTAGAATTATGAAGCCTGTTCTGCAAAACAAACTGCTAGTGGCTTAAAATAATCATTTGATCTTCCTAACAAATTTATGGATTCAGAATTTGGGAAGGGCTCAGTTGGTGGTTTCATCAATAATCTCTGTGACCATATGGAGTGGATAGGGCTGGAGTTTCCTCTTCAGAGATGACTTCTTTGCTCAAATATCTGGCACTTTAAAGATATGCCCCCGTACTCATCTCTTTTTTTTCTTCTTCTGGCATCACACTATCCATGGTCTCTTTTTACATGCCTTAGCTTCTCAGCATAAGTTTTCAATCTTCTTAGGTGGTTGTTAGCTTTCTCCAGAACAAATGCTCCAAGAGATTCAGATACGAGGCTTTTTATGACACAGTTTCAGGAGTCTGAGAACATCACATTGTCATGTCATCACATTGTCTGACTATATTGCCCAGGCAAGTCATTAAGGCCACTTTGGAATTAAACTGCACATCTCATAGGGAAGAATAACAAAGAATTTATGGTCATCATTAAACTACCAACAAGGAAAATTCCAATAGTGCCATTGTTTTCTAACACTGTTATATTTTTCAGTTACTTTACTTCTCAGGAGTTTGGAAGTCCTGATTAGAAACCATTTCTTTTACCCTCAAGAGTGCCATGCAAAACAGTTAAAACAAGAACAGTAGCAAAGTAGCATGAGATAGAGATGTTCAACAATAATATGAGCTGGGTAATGTGTATGGAATGTTGTTGACTATATATATGACCTTTTTGCTGCCTTTTATAATTTGTGGAAATATGCGCACACCCACAGCAAGCTACTGATGCTCTCAGTATCAATAAATATTAACTTATCTGTTTATGCATTTGTTGAAACTGATAATATTTCAAAGTCACACTTTACTGCACCCCATCAGATTAGAAGGATTGTAAATAGCTGTGTTTTGAAATATATGAGAAGAGAAGTATATCAAATATCGAGAAGAATATTCTTCAAAATAGGAATATTCCCTTTAGTCACTGCTTAACCTTCAAAGATATAGCTGAATTTTCTATGAACTATATTTTTGTGCGTCTCTTCCTTGATGATGTAACACAATGCAATATATGCCATAGGTATTTTCTAGTCATTTGGGTTTGTTCAGGTGTTTACATTTCATGGTGATTGGTGTTTCTGAAGTAGCTGTAGAGATTGTTAGATATACTGACATCATACTAGGGTTGCAGATTTGCAAAACCTGGTCATCCAGTTTATATCGTGATTATTCATTGCCTGAGTATGGGCACAGAGAAGAAATGAGGGATAGGCATCTCTGGATGCAGTTGACCTGGTCATTCTCCTGTTGGGTTTACAGAATCGATTCTCCCAACTCAGACTTTAAAGGGATACAAATATATGAGCAGAATTAAACCAAACAATGGAAAAACCTTGGAAACTTGAGACTGAAAATTTTTTGTTAAGAGCCACTATATTTATATGCTTCACCTGGCACTTCTGTTGTTTCGCAAGAATGGTGTTGACCTTTTAAAATTCATGTTGTTAGAAGGGAAATTGATATGCTGGAAGGGATCAATCATTAAGTTATTTCTGAAACCATCATGTTATTACCCATGAAATGGATAATTGGTGGTTGAGAATAAAATCTATTATTCTAGCAAATATTTCTGTAGAGTTTTCAAAGTCTTAATGCTTAAAAAAATATTAATCATCATAGTATCACTAAAGCTTTTTGCCTTAAGTCAGGGGTAGATGTAGTCTGATGTTAAGGAACACTGAACTTAAAGTAGAGGTAGTGAAATCCAAAATGAGTTAATAAACCAAACAGAAATTTCCTTATTTACAAAATGAGGGTTGAAAGATGTCATAAGATATTTGTGGGAAGAAATTGAGGTTGACCAAAAAATATATATGTATATACAGACACATGTATATAACAAAAACATGTAACAAACCATATATACATAAACCTATAGATGTATGTGTGTGCATATGTTTATATAAAGTGCTTATGCGTATATAAAGGTGAACAAATATTTGTGAATGTAGAAGAGAAACTAACATAATATTGACATATTTTTAAAACTGTATCAAGAAAGCACGTTAATAACAAAAAACAGGAGAATGACCAGGTCAACTGCATCATCACTAATGTTTCATAAGATAGAGGCTGATTCAAAGCAAATATTAGAAAGATGAATATCAGTATTCTGTTGCAGTTCATGAAAATATTATTGTATTGCCCTCATGTCATTCAGTTCACTGTGGACCCATGAAATCTTTGAAAAGGCAAGGACTGCAAAAGAAATATTTTGGAGTTAGTGGGTTAAGTTAATTGTGCAAAGAGTTAGTAAAAGAGATTAGAATCTCATTGTTTCTGCAGCCCCGTATTTTTTTTTTTAATTTATAGCTGTTGGTTTGTGCGATGGACATGAAGTGTTATCATCACAGCTTAGACTTACTATATGTTCCATGAGGAATATAATTAAACTACAATGTATTAGTCTATGACTGGCAAGTGAGATAGAGTAAGATTAAATTGATATTTTATATGAATCCACTTGACACTCATGAAACTACCAATCATGAAACTATAAATGTAGATTTATTATATTGGTGGACTTTGTTTGGGGAACAATTTGATTCATACTTACAAATGTATTAATTCTACTTTATTGCCTTTGTATTTCATCCCTGTTGCTTAAAATAGCAGCGTGCTGCCTACACAAATTAAAATCAGCTGCAAACAAAGGGTTTGTGTTTTGCTTGTGTTTTATTTTATTAACATATAATATATTATTGGTTTCAGAGGTACAGGTCTATGATTCATCAGTCTTACATAATACACAGTGCTCATTACATCACATGCCCTCCTTAATGTCCATCACCCAGTTACCCCATCCCTCCACCTCCCTCCCCTCCAGCAACTCTCAGTTTGTTTCCTATAGTTTAAAGTCTCTTATGGTTTGTCTCCCTCTTTGGTTTCATCTTGTTTTATTTTTTCCTCTCTTCCCCTGTGATCCTCTGTTTTGTTTCTTAAATTCCACGTATCAGTGAGATCATATGATAATTTTCTTTCTCTGATTGACTTATTTCACTTAGCCTAATACCCTCTAGTTCCAACCATGTTGTTGCAAATGGCAAGATTTCATTTTTTTGATGGCTGAGTAATATACTGATATATATATATAAATATATATATATATATATATATATATATATATATATAATCAGATTTATCCATTCATCTGTTGATAGACATCTGGGCTCTTTCCATAGTTTGGCTATTAATGGACATTGCTGCTAGAAACATTGGGGTGCAGGTGCCCCTTCGGATCACTACCTTTGTATCTTTGGGGTAAATAGAGCAATTGCTGGGTCATAGGGTAGCTCAATTTTCAACTTTTTGAGGAACCTCCATACTGTTTTCCAGAGTGGCTGCACCAGCTTGCATTCCTACCAATAGTGTAGGAGGGTTCCCCTTTCGCTGCATCCTTGCCAACACCTGTTGTTTCCTGACTTGTTAATTTTAGCCATTCTTACTGGTGTGAGGTGGTATCTCATTGTGGTTTTGATTTGTATTTTCCTGATGTTGAGTGATGTTGAACACTTTTTCATGTACCTATTGGCCATTTGGATGTCTTTTTTTTTTTTT
>CM052887.1:71355069-71370981 GCA_028534135.1 Potos flavus | reverse complement strand
TAGGTAGCATAGACATTTTTACAATATTTGTTCTTCTAATCCATGAGCATGGAATGTTTTTCCATTTCTTTGTGTCTTCCTCAATTTCTTTCCTGAGTGTTCTAGACTTTCCTGAGTACAGATCTTTTGCCTCTTTGGTTAGGTTTATTCCTAGGTATCTTATGGTTTGGGGTACACTTATAAATGGGATCGATTCTTTAATTTCTCTGTCTTCTGTCTCATTGTTAGTGTATAGAAATGCAACTGATTTCTGTACATTAATTTTATACCCTGCCACCCTACCAAATTCCTGTATGAGTTCTAGCAATTTTAGGGTGGAGACTTTTGGGTTTTCCACATAGAGTATCATGTCATCTGCAAAGAGTGAGAGTTTGACTTCTTTGCTGATTTGTATGCCTTTTATTTCTTTTTGTTGTCTGATTGCTGAAGCTAGGACTTCTAGTACTCTGTTGAACAGCACTAGTGATAGTGGACATCCCTGATGTGTTCCTGATCTTAGGGGAAAAGCTCTCAGTGTTTCCGCATTGAGAATGATACTCGCTGTAGGCTTTTCATATATGGCTTTTATGATATTGAGGTGTGTTCCCTCTATCCCTAGACTGTGAAGAGTATTAATCAAGAAAGGATGCTGTACATTATCGAATGCTTTTTCTGTATCTGTTGAGAGGGTCATATGGTTCTTGGCCTTTCTTTTATTTATGTAGTATATCATATTGATTGATTTGCAGATGTTGAATCACCCCTGCAGCCCAGGAATAAATCCCACTTGGTCATGGTGAATAATCCTTTCAATGAACTGTTAGATTTGCTTGTGTTTTATTTATAAACTACGTTGGAATTTGGAAGTGAATTCAAAAGTCAGTATTTCTTTTAATACCAAACAATTAGAAGAGCACCATTAGTGGAAGGAGGAAAACTCAGAGAATTAGGGGAGGGAAGAGTTCTTGTTTTTCTATGGATTTTGAACTTTAAAAATTTTAAAGTTCTCTTATGTTTTGTTTTTGTGCTACAATTGTTTTTCTGTACTATGCTCTTTCTCCTCTTACCTTTGCTCACTAGTTTTCTTGTTTCTAAATTCTACTTTTTAAAAGTACTGTTTGAGCTAACCTTGTCATCCTAGAAAAAAGGAAACCTTATGTACCATCATTTTCTTTCCCAACTCTTTCCCAGAACAATTTACTAAACTTATCCAGATCTTGCGTTGTGCTTCTTTGAGGTATTTTTTTTATTTTCCATATAAATAAGATAGATATTGTAAATATTTTATATATGAATACTTATATACTTATACTAAATGTAAATATAATTAATATTTTACTTTAGGGTATCTCAAAACCTTTGTATAGTCAGATGGAGTTATTAAAACACTGAAAAACAGCTGTAGGGACAAGGGTTTATGAGATCCTATTATCCTAGAATCATACCTTTGAAGCTACCAATTCCTAAGGACAGTTTACATTCTACACTGGATATCTAACTACCAATTACGATCAAATAGCATGTGCCTGCATCCATCCCTGAGAACCTCACATATGTAAGAATGAAGGTCCAGGCACACTTTGGCCTTCTCAAAATAGTTTATCAGTCTGTTAAGAAGTTTCCTCTAATATTACAGAAAATGATGTTTTCCATCATGAAGCACAACAGCCGCCTTTGACAGATATTTCATCACTTACCTCCCACTTAACATGGGTCACTCTGTATTCAAAGACACATAGAATTGGAAAGTGTGCAAATCTGTGACTATTTTGTAAGGTCTTAAATAGAGAAAGCTAACACTTTTGGAAATGAGAACTGAAATAGTAGTCTTGGTATCTTCTCAAACTTTATAAAAATTAAAATTCTTTTTATTCAAACCAATAACTATAGATTAAAACTCTAACCTACATGTATAAATATATAAGAAATCCATAAAAATTTAACTTCTTGTTTAAATAATTAGGAAGGTCAAGAATAGTTTTGAGTGACATAAGGCAGAAGAAAGTGGTAATATCCCCCATAACAATCAGTGGCTTTTTACTATTGTAAAATTTCTCAGAAAATTTCTTGAAAATGTGAAATCAAAAGTGCAATATCAAAATAAAAGGGTAAAAATAGTTGTGTGGTACACTTTTTATGAGACATTCATCTGCATACAAATTAGCTCTTAGAGCTTTATTCTAATTTTGAACCAAAACCAAAAATAACATTTAGAAGCTACCATTCTATCTACCAAACTCAACATTAAATACTCTAACTTAGTAAACTTGAAATGTCACAACACTTTAGACTTGTAATTGCTTAGAGAAACAAATGACTTTGCTATTCGTTGTTCATGCTGATATATTTACCTCTGTGAAAGAGAAGTTTATTAGTCTTTCTCTCAACCACTTGTCCCAAGATGTGCTGACTTAACATGGCCATAGGCACTGCTATTCTCTAAGCTGTCTGTACCACTTTCCCACTAGTAGAAGAATTGATTTGAGTTGTGGCAGATCAGTCACTCAAATGACTGATTAGAACTTTTGCTATAAGGACATGTAGATGTGGTTGAAAAGACCATGTCATTTATAAACATTCAGATGAATTAAGTCATATCTGGATTAACAGGTAAACATCATATATTTTTCAATGTATCTTTTTGTTTGTTTCATTTAAAGCAGCTCTTGTTATTAGGAGAAATAGGTAATAAAGGCTTTTTAATAATCTTTATAAACAAATGGAGGTCAGAGATGATCATGCTTGGAAAAATGATTAAGTAAGAAGAAAATTATTTTCTAGTATGTTCTTTGCACTATAATTGAAGAACATAGAAAAAGCAGGCAGAACACTAAAATGATAGTAGTTTATTCAAAATCGAAAATGGAAAAGTAATTTCATAAACAGAATTATACTGAAAGTTGGGTCATGTTTAATATTATTTAGTTATTGTTGATTAGAACATAATTATGTTAATGTTCATCTATATTAGTAAATTAATGGTCATCTATATTAGTAAATATGATAAAGAATCAAGTTAGTATTATATATTGTTACCTACAATGTTTCTAGCTCTCAAGAGAATTTGAAGACAATAAAAAAGAAATGATATAATCTTGCCCAGCTTACAATATATGAGAAATTATTTTCAAAACACTAAGTCTAGGGACGCCTGGGTGGCTCAGTTGGTTGAGCGGCTGCCTTCGGCTCAGGTCATGATCCCAGGGTCCTGGGATCGAGTCCCGCATCGGGCTCCTTGCTTGGCGGGGAGCCTGCTTCTCCCTCTGCCTCTGCCTGCCACTCTGCCTGCTTGTGCTCTCTCTCTCTCTCTGACGAATAAATAAATAAATAATCTTTAAAAAAAAAAAAAAAAAAACACTAAGTCTAGAAGAATGATGCCAGCAAAATGTCAGAATAAGCAGCTCCTTCAAACTACTGTCCTCCACAGAAACATAGAAAACTATGCAGAAATGGTCAAAATCAAGTTTTTTAGAACTCTGGAAAAACATCAAAGATTTATGTCATCCAAGCTAATAGTGGACAAGAAAAGACAATTTAGAAGATAGCAGGAAAGTTTGTAGTGTTTTTACTTGCTGTTACTCCATCCCCTGCAATGGCTCATCAGTGATCTTAAAAACCATGTCCTACATTCCCAGTTTTCGGCTCTGGTCCCTGGTTTTGGAAAAAGCAAAGAAGACTTATTCACAGGTTTTTGTGTTTGTCCATTCTAATCTACTGGCAGGGGTACCTGAAGAACTAATGTAATATACTCATCTCTGTTCCAACCAATATGGAATTTACTCAGGTATAAAAGTGGCAGACATTGCTTGAAAAAAATTTAAGATGCACAAAATATCCACAGCCTCCTGGGGCGAAAGATACAGCTGAGACATATAATAGACCATCTGAAGCCTAGAAGGAATAATTGAACGGAGAGTTTCTTTGGAAAATTAGGGCATTCAAATACATATATATATGTATATATACTGAAGAATTTAGAAAGACCATGCCCAGGACACATACTTACAAAAGACTTGAGAAGAGCCTAAGCTTTCACCTCTGGCTGATCTATAGTTTCAGTGCAAGTAAGAAATGAAGGCTAAGCAGAGTTATAAACAGTCTGCCTATGTGTTGTTTTTTTTTTAAAGATTCCACTTATTCATTTGACAGAGAGAAAGAGATCACAAGTAGGCAGAGAGGCAGGCAGAGGGAGAGGGGGAAGCAGGCCCCCCGCTGAGCAGAGAGCCCGATGCAGGGCTCAATCCCAGGACCCTGAGATCATGACCTGAGCCGAAGGCAGAGGCCCAACCCACTGAGCCACCCAGGCGCCCCCAGTCTGCCTATGTGTTAAAAGGACTGCCCCAATATAAAGCCATTCTTCAAAAACTGGTAGAGTCATTTTGATTTTGTGTGTATGTTTGTTTATATATCTCAGCATTCAAGGAAATGTCTGTAAAAATAATAGCTGACACAAGCTAAAAAAAACCAGAGACTTCGGTGACCACACATGGTAAGGAATCAACTGTTAGCAACAACAATTTGGAATATATTTAGTAACTATGCCAAATGACTTTAGCTTTATTTTTTTTTTTAAGATTTTATTTATTTATTTGAGATGGAGTGAGAGAGAGAGAGAGACAGCACAAGCAGGAGGAGGAGCAGGCAGAGGGAGAAGCAGGCTCTCTACTGAGCAGGGAGCCTGACATGGGGCTCAATCCCAGGACACATCATAATCAAACCGTAGAAAACCAAGAAAAAGAATCCTGAAAGCAAGTGAAAAATCATCATGTAAAGGGATCCTCAGTAAGATAAACAGCTGATTTCTTACTAGAAACATTGGAGAGAACAAAAGACAGTGGGATGACATATTTAAAGTGCTGAAAGAAAAAATAACTTCCAACCAAGAATTCTATGTCTAGAAAGAATGCCCTTCAAATATCAAGGATAATTTTTGTTTATTCATTCATTCATTCAATTTTAGAGAGAGAGGGTGCTTATATGAGCAGGAGGAAGGGCAAAGGCGTGGGGGCGGGGGGGAGCAGACTCCCTGATGAGTGCAGAGCCTGATGTGGGGCTCGATCTCACGATCCTGAGATCATGACCTGAGCCAAAAGCAAGAGTCAGACACTCAACTGACCAAGCCATCCAGGTACCCCAAGGATAAATTCTTTAAAATCATGGATAAGTTAAGGTATTTCCAGATAAACAATTGAATAAATCATGTCATCTGTGGATAGAGGAAAGAAATCAATAAAATTGCCTCTTTCCACAGATGACATGATTCTCTATGTAGAAAATCCCAAGAAATCCACAAAGAAATTAACTAAAGCTGATAAACAAAGACAGAAAAATTGCAGGGTACAAGATCAACACACAAAAATCAATTGTGTTTTTATACACCAGCAATGAATAATCCAAAAGGAAATTAAGAAAACAATTTAATTTATGATACATTCAAAGAATAAAATATTTAGGAAAAAAATTTATTAAGTAGGTGATTTATTCAATGAAAACCACAAGATATTGCTGAAAGAAAGTAAAGACTTAAATAAATGGGAATCCATTCTCTGTTCCTGAATTGCAAGACTTAATATTGTTTAGATGTTAGTATTACCCAAAGTGATCTACAGATTCAATGCAGTCTCTATCAAAATCCAAAATTACAATAACCTTTTTTTTTTTTCAGAAACAGAAAAACTAGTCTTCAAGTTCTTTTGAATTTCTAGGAGCCCTTAATAGCCAAACAAACTTGACAACAACAAACATGTTACTCTTTCCAATTTCAAAACTCATTACAACTTTACAGTAATCAAAACAATGTGATGTAGAGATGTAGACCAATGGAATAGCATTGAAATTACAGGTATAAACCCATACATTTATAGTCAATCAGTTAATTTTTTTGACAAGGATGAGAAGACTATTTGATAGGGAAAGAATAGTCTTCAACAATGCTTCTGGGACAACTGGATATTCACATGCCTAAGAATGAAGTTAAATTCCTACTTCATTCAATACACAATTCAATACATAATTCAAAATTGATCAAATACCTAAATATCAAAGCTAAATCCGTAAAACTCTTTGAAGAAAATATAGGGGTAAATCTTCATGATCTTGGACTTGACAATGGATTCCATTGGGTAGAATACCAAAAGCATGAACAATAAAAGACAAAATAGATACATTAGACTTCATCAGAATTAAAACCTTTGTACATCAAATGACATTTTCAAACAAGTGAAAAGATAGTCTTCAGAATAAGAGAAAACATCATTAATTCGCGTATGTGTTAAAGGACAAATATCCTAAATATATAAAGAACACTTAGAACAACAAAAAAACAAACTACCCAATTAAAAAATGGGCTAAAAACTTGAATAGCCATTTTTCCAAATAAGATGTTTATGAATTAAGTGAAAATATGCTCAACACCATTAGTTATTAAAGGAATGCAAATCAAAACCACAATGAGGTATCATTTCATACTCACTAGTATGCAATAATTATAAAAATGGAAGATAACAACCGTTGATGAGCATGTGGAGAAATTAGAGCCTTCATATGTTGCTGGTAGGAATTGAAAATCGTTCAGCTGTTTTGAAAAACTTTAAGGGTTGCCCCAAAAGTTAAATTTAGAACTACCACTTCACCCTGCAATTCCACTCCTAGGTATATACCAAAAATAATTGAAAAAAGGTACTCAAACAAGTAAATGTAAATGCATGTTCATAGCAGTAATATTCACAATAGCCAAAAGGTAAAAAACAGCCCAAGTGTCCATCAACTGATGAATGGATAAATAATATATGGATAAACATACAAGTGAATATTATTCAGCCACAAAAACCCTGAAATTCAAATACATCCTACAGCATGGATGAACCTTGAAAATATTTTGCAAAGTGAAAGAAGCCAGACATAAAATGTCAGATGTTGTATGATTCTTCTTATGATGCACTATCCAGAATAGAAAAATTTGTACAGATAGAACGCAGACTGATGGCTGGCATGGACTGGGGAGAAAGGGGAATTGGGAGAAATTATTTGATGGGTAAGGGGTTTCACTTTAGAGTAATGGAAATATTTTGGAACTGGATAGAGGTGGTGGTTGCACAACATCATGTATATACTAACTGACACTGAATTGTCCACTTTAAAGTGATTAATTTTATGTCATGTGAATTTCAACTCAGTAAATTATTTGAAAAAATAAACTCTAAGAGGGATTAAAGAACTGTCAGTACTGGCATAATATTTTAATTCAGGAGTGGGAAAACCATAGTGCTTGTGCCAAGCTTACCACCTGTTTTTGCATAGCCTTTGAGCTAAGAAAGTTTTTCACATTTTTAAATGGCTGAAAAAAAATAAAATAAAATTCCATTTAAAATACTAGTATGATTTTAACTTTATTAAACTTAGAGAGCTTTTTCTATTGTCTGTTCTTTGAGTATTGAAAAAGATGAAAATAGTCTTCCCTTTCTATATGAATCTGTTGCTGCCATCTTCTGAAAAAAATGATGTATTAATTGGACACAATTAAGGTAACACAGTCTAGCGGAAAGTATTAAAGACATTTGGAGACCTGGGTTATAATTATAGCTCTGACATGTAATAATCTGAACTTTGACAGCATAACCTATTTAATCCACAGGTTTTCATCCATAAATGGAAATACTAGTAATATTTCAAGGTTTTTGTGAAAGTTAAAGATAAGGTGTGTAGAATTTATGTCACATAGTAGGCATACAATACAATGATAATTTTCAGTCATGAACGGTACAGATAACTTGGTTTTTCTTCTAGATTTAAAGAAAACAATTTCTGGAGCACCTGGCTGGCTCAGTTGATGGAACATGCAATCTTGGGGTTGTGGGTTCAAGTCCCACATTGGGAGTACAGATTTCTTTAAAAAAAAAAAAAAAAAAACTAACTAAAATAAATAAATAAAACAATTTCCTAAATGGCTTCTCAGATAAATAGATACGTGTCATACTAATTCACTTTCTTAAATAGACTTTATTTTTATACCTTTAAACCTTTGTACTTTTATACCTTTATTTTATAGCAGTTCATTCCAAAATCGAACAGGAAGTACTAAGTTCCCAGATACCCCCTGCCAATACACATATGATTTCCTTTTAAGATCACATAATAGAAAAATATTTTAATAATTATAGAACAATTTATTTTAGCTTTCTTTTATAATCTAGGGCCCTGTTCTTTCTCTGGCAACCTATGTCTCAATATTGCTTTGCCACTAGTAATTCTAGAATGAGGGTGAGCATCCATACCCTGCAGGTAGGATCCAATAATATTTCCTCTAGCTCTAAAGATCATTGTGCTATGGTAATGCATTGGTTCCTTTAATGGTTCTTTAATCAGCAACAAGGTAAACCAGTTGTATTTTAATCCCCTCCTATATAGATTTGCAGAGGTTGCAATGGGAGGATAAAGGAATCTCACATTTTTAGTTCTTTACACTTGACTTTGAGTTTATTGCTCATGAAATTTATAATTATGTAATCTCTGAGGTCTTAGTCCTTTGGAAAGCAACTAATAACCTTTCTTAGAAGACTCCTGGGCTTGCTGCAATTTTGATATCATATTTATCTTGTCATTACCACCTATTATCTAGACTAATCCAATTTCTGTTTCATATATCACGCTTTTCCTGGCCAGATTTGACTCATTCTTTCTCCTGGCCATTTCTATTCACCTTAACGTCATTTGTACCACAACTTCATAGGACATCATCAACATCATTGTTTAAACTTACAATGCCATACTTAATGAGGACAAAAAATAAGATAAGAATTATAATAAATACCTTTCATATATTATATAATTTTAATCCTCAAAATCCTATGAAGTACATGATATTGTTAGCACCATGTTACAGGTAAATAAATTAAGAATTGGACACAAAAACATAATAACTAATAATAATGTAAAGCACTTGCAATATTAAGACTAGTTCTACTTAATGCTCATGCTATCACTCTTTAATGTTTATGCTCATAATAAAAGTAACTGACTCTTGGCCCAAAGATACATGTAAATATTTGGATAAGTAGTAGCACTTAATAATAACAAACTTATATAAGAACCAAACTAGGAGATTCCCTGTTCTTTCTGTTTGAAATGTCAGTGCCTCTCATACTGTTTACCTCAGTTGGTTAGTCTTTAATTTGTTTCTTTTTATTTTTTATTTCTCCACATAGATCCCTCCACACACAATTCATTTTCTCTCATTTCATCCTGCCACCACCATTTAATCAGTGATCTCTCATGGCAAAATATCTATTAAGACCATGCTTATAAATAGTTGATGGGCATGGGGAAAAGGGAGTGTTTGATAAACCCAGTTTGATTTAAAAATATATAGGTAAACTAAGTAATCTATATCAATCTAAGAAAAGTGTAATTTAAAGTAATAATAGTAGCTTTTTACCTTGTTGTAGCCCTTGGTTGGTTTTATTGCATTGCATTGGCTGGTGGAGGTTCAACTGTTTTTTGTAAACAGTTTGATTTTGTGTTTTATCTTAATGTGGTTCAAGATTTCTCAACCTTGGCACTATCGATATTTGCGGATCTGTAATTCCTTTTTAGTGGGGAAGGACTACCCTGTGCATTGTCAAATGTTTAGCAGCACCCTGGCCTCTATCCTCTAGATTCTGTTAGTACCCTCACTCTAAGTAATGGCACCCCCAAAATGTCTCAAGACATTGCCAGATGTCCCTGGAGTTTTAAATAGCCTCCAGATGAGAACTGCTGGTCTAATCTATTGTTCTGTGCCTAGTCGGTTCCCAGTCACTGTATTCAATGAGTTTTGAATATATGGCTGAATCTGGTAAGTTTTTTTCTTTTACAAAGTTTGGAGATTATTTGTGGTACAGCCATGATCTCAATCTAAACATTTTTATTTTGTTCTTTTGATTTTATTTGCAGATCTTTTCTTTGTTCTGTTTTGTTTTAGTGGTTATTTTTTTCTCTGGTAGTTGTTTTCTACTCTGTCCTGAAAAATTGACTTATTCTAGATATATCAAGTTTAGGAAATGGAAGACTACTGAATTCTTCTGTTGCAAAAATACCTCACTCTACTAATAAGGACATAGAAATTCAAAAAGATTAATCTGCTTGTTTCACTATTAATAGCTGACTTGAGGCTAGGCTGACACTGAAACCTCTCATCCATATGTTACAAATACATTTTATTCAATATTGAGACTCTGGATAGAATTTTAAAATCTTTCTCTTTTGATACTACTATAGTTATCTCTTGGAATGAAACTTAAAAATGATTAAGAACTGATGCAAAAGTAAAGACTTTGAGTATGTAAACATATGAAATAAACTTAGTTTTTAATCTGTTTTTCACAGAAAACCCCAGGCCGAACATATTAATCATTTTATCAAAGTTGCTATGTGAGATTCAAAATTAGTATGTTGGGGCCCGCAATGGAGAAAGTGAGAATTACCTACTCTAATCTTCTCTCCCAGGACACCTTTCTCCAGACATTCAAGACAGCAGAGAAGTGGTAAAGAGTAAATGGAATCAGGCAAGAGCATATATGGAATGGGTCTGCCATGGTTGAGAGGCTGGGGAGTTAAGAGGAGTCCAGGAGCCCAGCCTACAACAATGAAGAGGGAATCCTAATGATGAAGAAGGTGGCAAGGATAAAAGTAAGAAACATTGTTTGATATGCTTTGGGGGATAAAAGTAATATCTATAGACAGCATACCAGAGCAGATAATTTCCTCTGATTATCTTGAGTTATTATTTTCTGTGATTGTCTGTAAAAATATTAAAATAGTTACAGATATGAGATTTAGAGGTGGCCATACCTGAATTCAAGTCCCAGATCTGCCACTTCTTAATGATAGCTTGAGCAAAAATTTTTAACTCAGATAAACCTCAGTTTACTCATCTGAAAAATAGGGGTTTTAATTTGTCAGTTAAATGTGGTACTTGTAAAGTGCTTGGCACTAAAAACTCTCAGTAAATGCTAGCCAATTTTCTTTCTTTCTTTCTTTCTTTCTTTCTTTCTTTCTTTCTTTCTTTCTTTCTTTCTTTCTTTCTTTCTTTCTTTCCTTTTTGCTGGCCGAAATTATTGGTATTAGGGAGGTTGTATACAGATGATCCCCAACTTATGATAATTCAACTTATGATTTGTCTTCATGATGATTCAAAAACAGTAAGCATTCAGTATAAACTGTACTTTGAATTTTGACCTTTTCCTGTGCTAGCGATATACAAGACAGTCCTCTCTTGATGCTGGATGGTGGCAGCCACAGCTCCCAGTCAGCCGTGCGATCAGAAGGGTTAATAACAATTACGCTTAGAACCATCCTGTACCCTTAACAACCATTTCGTTTTTCACTTTCAGCACAGTATTCAATAAATTATGTGAAATATTCAACTTTTTATTATAAAAGAAGTTTTGTGTTAGATGAGTTTGCCCAACTAGTAAGCTAATGCAAGTGTCCTGAGCTTAGGTAGGCTAAGCTAAGCCATGATGTTTGCTAGGTTAGGTGTCTTAAATGCATTTTTGATTTATAATATTATCAACTGATGATGGGTTTACTTAGATATAACCCCATTGTAAGTTGAGGGAGATCTGTATATAAATCTGAGACTGTCTGGATATGTTCTTTAAATTTTTCAGACCCATTTGCAGTCATAAAATCAGCTCTTTCCTGCTGGTGGAAATGCTTAGTTTATCAATTAACTTTATAATAACTGCCCCTCCTGCTGTTAAAGTGCAGATTCAGTAAATAATGACCCAAGAACAGATGTCAGGGAATGTACTAAATTTTCTAAACTGACTTCTTTGATTCAGTCAGCAACTATTAATTAGACTATGTAAATAAATTCTAAAAATCTAGGTTCACCAAAATTGGACACTATACTACTTACTTTTAGTTTGTATTTTTTGAAAACACAACTGTCCTCAACCAATGATCAATTTGACTGCTTTTATCAAAGCCAAATGGGTTAATTTAGGCATAAACCTATAAAGTGGGGGGAAAAAGACATAAGATATCATTTATCTTTGTCAAAAACTGTTGTGGCCTAATGTAAAATAACTAAATGACATATTATCTTGAAATCATTAGTAAATTCTTTTTTTTTTTTTAAGATTTTATTTATTTATTTGACAGAGAGAGACACAGCGAGAGGGTACACAAGCAGAGGGAGTGGCAGAGGGAGAAGCAGGCTTCCTGCCCAGCAGAGAGCCCGAAGCGGGGCTCGTTCTCAGGACTCTGGGATCATGACCTGAGTCAAAGGCAGACACTTAACGACTGAGCCACCCAGGTGCCCCTCGTTAATAAATTCTTGATCAAACATTGATGTGCCAATAATTTGCTATTCTTCTACCTTTCTGTTATCACTTTTGAAGATTATGTCAGAAGTAACACTTAGAAAGAACTAATATGAGTCCAATTAGGATTGTTAAACACAAAGTTTGTATTTATTATCTACTATGTTTCTGGAAATGTATTAATTTTTCATAGGTGTAATTTATTGAATTATGATATTATTCATATTATTTTACTGAATGCCAAGAATCGACTCAGAAAGCTAATCGACTATTCAGAGCCACACAGCTATAAGTATGGTAAATCATGAAGCTAGAATTCCAACCTACTGTATCTTATTCAAAAATTCGTTTTACTGACTGCTATACTTTACTGCCTCATTTACTGTTGTTCAAAAATAACCTTTCTTGGGACACCTGTGTGGCTCAGTCATTAAGTGTCTGCCTTCAGCTCAGGTCATGATCCCAGGGTCCTGAGATCGAGACCCGCATCAGGCTCCCTGCTCAGTGGGAAGCCTGCCTCTCCCACTCCACCTCCTTGTGTTCCCTCTCTCACTGTGTCTCTCTCTGTCAAATAAATAAACTCTTAAAAAAAAAAAACTTTCTTAAACATTGAAACTTTTCAGCTTTCTTTGTTGTTAATACATCGAAATTCAATCCTTGCCATATGATGTCAATATAAAAATTAGATGGAAGGAGATGGAAGTAGTAGTAGTAATCATAGCTAAAATTTACTGAGCAATTAATAGGTGCTAGATTCTGTGCTATGTGTTTCAATATACACTATTTAATTTAATATTTATAATTAGCATTTGAAGAAGTAATTGTTTTTGTCCACATCTTACAGATGAAAAAACTAAGCCTTAAAGAGGTAAATATGTTTTGTTTTGTTTTTTTAAAGATTTATCTATTTATTTTGGGGTGAGGGAAGGGGAGAGGGAGAGAGTGTCCCAAGCATATTCCATGTTGAACACAGAGCCAGCGAGGCTCAATCCCAGGATCCTGAGAGTGTCCCACTTGAACCGAAACCAAGAATCCAACTCCTAATGGACTGTACCACACAGGCACCCCGAGGAGGCAAATATGTTACACACAACTGGCAAATAGTAGAGATGTGATTCAAATCCACGTATATCTGATTCTAAAGCTATTTACCGCTATAGTGTTTTCCCCTTGGTATCATGAAGTTATATATAATTTAATAATTCTTATGATAAGAAAAATATATTGTAAGAATTGAGAGGAATTTTCAGACTTGAAGTAATCTAAATAACTTGACAGGTAATTTTGCTAATAAATCAAAATTCCTCAAACCAGGATTCTGTGGGCTTCACATTTGTGCTCAACTCAAAGTTCAAACTAAGGAAATTTGAAAGTTTTAAGATGCTCTTAGATAGCTAGCATGGTCCAATGATTTGGAATTTTGCTCATCTGTAAATGTGTGGGCACCAAATTATATACAGCTACATATCTCATACTCTTCTAGATAGTTGAGCTATGATAGTCACCTGAACAGCTTGTGTCCTTCCTTGCTTTCTTGCTTTTAGATAAGCTGCTTTTATCACCCAGAATGTTCCTTGTCTTCTCCATGCACGAACGTTCTAATACAGTACTTGAGAGGGTCTGGCCCTAATGGCTCACTCAAGGAGTAGCTTAGTGTAATGGTTCAGAAAGGGAATCTGAAGCCAGACTGCCTGGGTTCAGACTTCTAAGTATGAGATTATATTTAATTTTTAACCTATTTGTGCCTCAGCTTTCTCACCTGTAAAATTGGAATGATAGTAATATGTTTCAAAAAGCATTATTAAAAGAATTAAATGAGTAATATTTGAAAAAATATGTAGAATGACATCTGGAACAAAGAGCTGTATAAGTATTTGATAAATAAATAAAAATGTGCTATTACACATTGACACCACCTGACTATGATTGAGTTATGGAAACATCTTCTTTATCTCTACAATAGGGCATGAACAAAATGTTTGCTTATTTTATTGTACTTTGCCCATTTTGCTTTATAGTTAAAAATATAGAGAGGAGGCGCCTGGATAGCTCAGTCAGTTAAGCTTCTGCCTTCAGCTCAGGTCATGATCTGTGGGCCCTAGGATCACCCCTGCATCAGGCTCCGCACTCAGTGGGGAGTCCGCTTCTGCCTCTCCCTCTGCCTCACCCATGCATGCACACTTTTTCTCTCTCTTAAATAAAATCTTTAAAAAATTTTTTTAAAATAAAAATAAATAAAACCTTCACCAGTGACCTTAATTGGAAGTGTTCTGTTTGTCCCCTATTTGCTGATGTATTTGATTCAACTCTTAGGGCACTAACCACTTTGCCTTCTCTTATAATTATTTATTTGCATACCGTTTCACTTATAGTAGATTTTAAGCTTCTTGAGAAGAGAGATATTTCTTCCATTGCCTCAGGATATTGTTCAATAAGACTCATGCATAAATGAATCAATGACTCTCTAGAGGCAGGCGACTGATTTCCTTCCATTTCCTTCCATCTGAGAGAACATTGCTGATGTCAACCTTAAAAATAAAATAGCCGGTTATTTTACTAGCAAAATGAGTTTATTTGGGAACAGCAGAGAAATTGCAATTCAGGACATGCAGCTATGGTGAACCATAGGCAAGTCCAAATAGACAATGGGAAGGTCAGTTTTTATTAGGTTTTAGGAGGAAATTGGGGAGGGTTGTTTTGAACAAAAAGCTATTAGAGAAGACTAAGAGTTTGAGATGTGGCAATTTCTTATTGGCTGCAAGTGGGTCGTTAATGAGTTGTTGCTGGAACAGAGAGGGATCTTCCTACTTTTTCCTAAAAGCAAAAAATGAAATTTCTATGTGAAAAATGTCCTCCCTTTCAAGATAATTCTTATCTTCTTTGTTCCTGCTGGTTATGCAGGCTACAGCAATAGTACCTAAGTGAGAACTCCCCTTCAGCGCCTCTCAGATCCATTTTAAATGAGATTTCTTTTATTTTCTTACTGATGATTATAAAACCGTTACACCATCTGTCACACTGAGATGACAGTTAACACTGATGGAAATTGTTACCTTCTCGTAAGATCATTTGGTGCCCTCTATGTATGTGGTAGGTAAAACAATGTTCCTACAAAGTTGTCTGTGTCCTAATCCCCAGAATCTATGGATATGTTACCTGACCAGGGAAAGAGAACTCTGTAGATGTGACTAAATTAAGAATTTTGAGATGGAAAGATTATTCTGGATTTTCCAGGTGTGACCACTGTAATCACAAGGGTCCTTATAAGAGGGAAACAGTGGAAGCAGAGGCCATTGTGGTGCCACTATTGGGGATGAGGGGTATGAACCAAGAGATGTGGATAGGTTTTAGAAGCTGGAACAAGAAAGGAATGGATTATCCCCTAGAGCCTCCAAAAGGAGCACAGCTCTGCGGACAGGTTACTTTCAAGACCTCTGATCTCCAGAACTGTTGGTCAAATTTTGTTCTTTTAAGTTTGTGTTATTTTAAATCACTACATTTGTGATTACAGCAGCCATGGGAAACTAATAAAATCTACTTCTAGGAATGAAAGATTGTGGGAAGCCGCAGGCTGGCTGCTAATGGAACCCAGGCAGAGCCCGGACTCGCGACCCTCGGCTGCTTTGAC
>CM052887.1:71316725-71354569 GCA_028534135.1 Potos flavus | reverse complement strand
TTGAGGATTTTCCACCAATTGAAAGCTGAATTCTAGCTTCATACAGTTTTAGCTACCTTCAAATTACACTAATAATGTGAATCTTAGAGAATATTTTCTCATGATTCTTTCATTCTGTATTTTGTCTTTAACAATGGAGACAAGGTACATATTATAGAAAAGGTGGCAGTATCCCTTCATCAGAAGAGACTAGATATGTAACTACAAAACATGTATGTTCCTTCAAATATAGGATATAAGTCCCTTCGTCCTAATTTGGGTCTTCTGTTTCTTTTTAATATATTAATTTCTCTTCTCTGAGACTTCAGGACTACTTATAGTCAAAATCCCAGGCTTGTTTGGTTTCTGTTTTTTTATCTTCTTTGAGGGACATAGCAAGAGGACAAATAGTCAATTTATGAACATTTGAGCAAACTGAATTTCACTCTTTGAAATTCTGTTGCACAACCAGGAACAGAGGGTTGTATTTGTTATAATGACGAGAAAGAAAAAAAGTTGATTAGTTGATAATTTAGACATTAAATACCATTGCTTTATGAAATACTCTCACCTAAAAATTTGTGGAAGAGTTGCAAAAAAATGGCAATGTGGAAATCCCAGTTTCCCTGTCCCCCAACAAAGATCAACTGTCCACAAACAGAAACAACTCTGGGAGACCTTCAGAGACCACTTAAGAAGTTTTAGCAATACAATGGGAAAAAACTGAAATAATCACACAGAAGAAAAAGAAGACAATTTCATTTTGCCTGCAGCATCCCATGCCTCAAGCCAGGACTGTTGGACGCCAAGAAGGAATTTCCCAAGTAGAGTTCCTCCTGCCAGGAAAGGAAAAACAAGGAGAGTAGTAAGCACCTTCTCCAGCCTCTTGGGGCATTGCATGAAGATCTCACTTTGGTTTCACCCTACCCAGACCGGCAAAACTAAAATGTATAGAGCTAGTAACAAGGAAGAAAAGAAGAGGCTGTTATTAGCAGGAGCTATCACAGTTCACAGAGACCTGGATTAAGTCTTAAAACGTAAGAACTAAAACTATAAAACTCCTAGGAAAAAAAAAAAAAAACAGAAAAAGCTTCTTGACAATTTCCCAGATATGATACCAAAAGCCTAAGCGACAAATGCAAAAATAAACAACTGGGACTAAATGAAACTAAAAACCTCTACACAGCAAAAGAAACCAACAAAATGAAAAGGCAGTCTATGGAACTGAAGAAAATATTTGTATGTCATATATCTGATAAAGATATATAAATAGACATAAATATATAAAGATATATATGTATATAAAAGAACTCATAAACTCCATAGCAAAACAAAACAAAACAAGCAAAAAAAAAAAAAAAATTAAAAATGAGCAGAGAAACTGAATAGACATTTTCCCAAACAGCTGCATGAAAAAATACTTAACATCATTAATCATCAGGGAAGTACAAATCAAAACCACAATGAGATATCACTTCACACGTGTTAGAGTGGCTATCATTAAAAAGACAAGAAATAACAAATGTTGTCAAGGGTGTGGAGAAAAGGGAATGCCTATATACTGTTGGTGGAAATGTAAATTGGTGCACCCGCTATGGAAAACAATATGGAAGTTCCTAAAAAGAAATTAAAACTAGAACTACTATATGATCCAGCAATCCCATTTCCAGGTATATATCCAAAGAAAATGAAAACAAGATCTTGAAGGGATATCTGTGCCCCTGCATTCATTGATCAAAGGGTACCAACTTCCAGTATAAGATTAACAAGTTCTGGGATTCTAATGTGTAGTATGGTGATTACAGCTAATAATACTGTACTATATACTTGAAAGTTGCTAAGAGAGAAGATCTTAATTGTTCTCACCACCCACATACAGAGAAGGTAAATATGTAAAGGGGTAGAAGTGTTAAGTTAATGCTATGATGGCAATCATTTTGCAATATATAAATGTATCAAATAAACACATTGTACACCTTAACTACACAATGTCGTATATCAATTACATCACAATAAAGCTGGAAAAATAATGAGAAATAAATAAATATTAATGGAAGGCTTTAGGGAGTATTTTGCAATCATCAATCAATTCGTTATCCCATCATATTATTTTCTTGAAAATAGGAGAATGACTCAGCAATGTATTGGCTTTTAAAGGTATAACTAAAAATATAATACTACTTTGTTGCTTTATCTCGTGGTCCAGTTCGTTATTAGAAAAATAATAACTACAATGCGGAGTTAAACCTGTGTTTAAACATGAAACATACTCTCATGTGATGCTGTCAATTAAATATAGACTAATCAACTTTCTTGAGGTGTGAGAGGTCTCTGTAGGAACATATTCTACTTTTGTCACAGTATTTAAGTTAGATGTCTCAATGATGTAGGCAGACATTTTCACTGAAACCTCATCAAGATGGCTGCTGAAAGTCTTACATTTCTTCTTTATGCTAAATTCGACTCTAGAGAAGAATTATAATTTCCTGCCTACTTACAGGCAGTTAAGACTTAGAAACTAACTTGGGTCAATAAGCATCCAAAATAGAACTACAATTTAAGGGAACATTTCAAGGGAGTGTCAGCTCAATGTCTAAGGAAAAAGTTATGAGGGAAAACATATATAAATATATATATATATATTACTTGAGATATAAATAATTGAGACTTGTTACTAGTCTGGAATGGAAGTTTCTGTGTCAGAGCCACCTTTACTTTCTACCCATAACTTGCTGCCAGAACTGGGAACTAGTTTTCTGAGATTCCTTTTCAGTATATGGTGTTAGGTTAGGGTTTGTCAATAAGAGTTTAGTTGAAATTTAGAAGCCATTGCTACTGGGAGCCAAGACACTACAGCCAAGGCACCTTCCAGAAATTGCCCTCTTTGTAATAGTGGCACCCAAATGTAGGAGCTTCTTAGCCTTCCCCACAAGCTCTGTCTTCTTTACCTGCTCCAGTTTGAAGACCAGTCCAGACTTTTTCTCCAACATGTCCTCCTACATTTGTTTAAGTTCTAATTCCTCTATTAAACTCTTCCCCCCAAAATTGTAGTGGCTCTATTTCCTTGAGTATATCAAAATTAATAAAAATTTTTTGTACCAGAAGTGCTTCTGTGAGGACAGACTTAAAGTTGGGAATCTGGAATTGATTCTCTGATCAATTAGATGAAAAGGGATTAAGGATCCCATTGCCAGTGGTAATTAGGGCACAATGAAGGTCAGTATTTTAAAAATACTTGAGATAGCAGAAGGTCTTTGTGGTCCCTTACTCACCTATGACTTAACCATCCAGCACCTTGTGCTCCACTTAACCAATGTTAATTTAACAATCATAACAACTTGTTACAAGATTTTCTTACCAGTAAATGTTTTCTCCTTTCTTTTCTCCTTGTATCATGCAGCATAGAGTGTGTGATAAATATTTGGCGACATGAATTCTAGAACTTTTATATTGTGAAAATAACTTGCTACATTCTATACAAAGTTTATCATATCTTCAATACATATTATTAAAGGGATTTTAAAAAAAGAAAATCTTTTCATATTTTACTGCACCAATATATGATATACAATGGACAAATCATGTCCACCAGAACAGGCACTAGTAAGTATAATATAAAGTGTCAAGTTCATTCACCCCCCCTATTTTTTGTAAACAAAGCTTATTGGAGCACAACCATGCCCATTCTTTTGTATTTCGCTTATGGCTGCTTTCACATTATAATGGAAAATTTGAATAGCTGCAACAAAGAACATGTCCCACAAATCTGAAAACATTTAATTATTTGGCGCTTTACAGAAAAAAATGCCCTACTCCTGCATTAAAATATAGTTGGGTATAATAAAACTTCTCATTATACGTGGTCTGCATATAACATATGTGCTAGTATTTCACAATTATTAAAATCAAAACATGGCTTCGTTATAGCTTTCTTTTTTCATTTTCAAGAGATTGTAAATTTGCCTTTGGAATTGATTTGTCATTGTCCCACAATCTTCATCTAATTACCATAGTTCAGACAGTAGTTGTAGATAAATGTTTGTTGAATACTCATTCAGTTCGTTCATTTAATCAGAAATTTGTCAGCTGTAATGTTGTAGGTAAATGTTTGCTGAGTACTTATTCAGTTCATTCATTTAATCAGAAATTTGTCAGCTCTAATATATGGTTGAAATGTTAGTATTAATTATATACTAAAGTGTTAATTATAGTTCTGAAACTGTACGATTAACACTAGCATAAGCGTATTAATTGCAAATATTCTTGATGAATCTGTTGACAAAAATGTGAAGATAGAAGATGTCAAGTCAAGAAGAGTCTTGTTGATGCTAGTAAAATAAAATAAAAAATACTATCTTGCTTATGAACAGGAGTTTGAGGCTGAGATCAATTGGGAAAATGGAAGAAAGCACATATTCGGCACCTGGGATCTTTCCTTGAAAAGAAACCATCACATAGAGCAAGGTATCCTAGGGACATAACTGACAAGAATTCAGGTGACATACTACAAATGAGAAAGGTTTTCAATAGAAAAACTGATGAAATTAAAACCTCTAGATTAAAATAGAGAGGAAAACAGAGGCAAGCGTGAGTTGACCCTGATTCTGCCATGTTTCCAGCCTAGAACAAACAGGCTGAAAACATTAGAGTGACTTTCCTTATCTGTCTTTTAATATGTTTGTTTTTAATGTAGACTTATTGATTCTGTGTCTTTGAAAGTGGAATTTGGGATTTGTAATTTAAGAGACAGTAGTCATTTTGATAATCATGTGGTTTTAAGAATTATTGAACTAAGGTAGGAATGAGTTAAAATTCTATCACAAATATTTGGAGTTTGGTATCAAGCCTCTCATGTACTAAGTCTGATGTTTTCATGGTGATTTTAATTCTGACAACTCTTCTCTCATGTTTTCCTTGGCTCGAATTCTTGTCTTAGTAATCTGTTTGATATTTGGTCATTTGTGAATCCCTGTTTTGCTTTTGTCTTTTATCTTTTCTCCTCATAAACTTTCTAATTTCTAGATGCCAGTATGGCAGTGGGGACATGTTTGGCTACATATAAACTCTGACAGAGGCTGCTGGCATGGGTTCTGAGTAACTTCTGTCCTTTAGTTTTCCTGTCGTTAACCTACTCCTTTCTGCTATTTATTCTTGTCATGCCCTTTAGGTTATGTTTTCTAGAAATGGCTCATTCAACCAAGAATCTCCACAAATAAGTCTGAGCTCCTCACAGGCTAAATTTATATAATCTCTTCTGACAACTGCTAAGCCCACCCTCACCTCCCTTTTTCCTATAACAATTAACCCAAAACTTGTTAGAATTGTACTTAGAATTCTAATTTTAGTTGAAAAAATATTGATTATTCAAATGCCACTAATCAATATCATTTTTTTATCAATATCATATTTAAGTGTGTCATATATTTTGATAGAAGCATAAACAAAATAATGAGAAAATAATTATTTTTGTCTGCCAAGGGAAAGTTCACAGAGAAGGTGACATTTGACCTGGTTCTTAAAGGAGATCAACAATAACAATATCACAAGTTTGAGGAACGATTTTTTTAATAGAGTGGTAAAAAGACCAAGATGAAGTAAATGTAGAAGTCACAGAAGTTCATGGCATATTTATGAACGTCAACAAATAAAATGGTAGAGGTAAAAGAGGAAAAGGGTATATTACAACCAGAATAGAAACCATACAAATAAATTTTAAATGTTCAAAGCACAGTAGATAGCTAGCAACATGTATTTATTTAGAAAATGACATCACATTTTCATTTTGGAAGATGACTAGAAAATGAAAGATAATTTTTAATATTATTGTACTTCAAATACTCCTCACCTCTTCATCCTGGATTACTCTGTTTTGTTTACTTAGTATTCACCCCTTCCCCTTCGCTCAACCTAGGTAGTGACTTAAAGCTCTTTAATTTACTGATCGCACACTGACATTCCAAAATTTTCTTATTGATTTCTCATTATGAGAGCACTATGTTCAGAAATAGAGTTTTGAGAGCTATATATCTGAAATTTTGTATCATAATTATTCTAATGTGTTTTCTTCATCAGTCTATTGATATTCTTTTGCTGGTTCTTTTCTGATCACTACATGTCTTGACTTAAGGTCACTCAATGAGGGGCAGATACTTGCTCAAGAATAATCTTGGATGGGGTTAAAAGAGTATAGTAAATGTGAAGAATTTGGCCATTACCCAAAGTGGTATTTTCTAATGTATTCACCAGCAGTTTGTTACCTTCTTTCCTCAATTCAGGAGGTGTATTTCCATTCATTCATTCATTCATTTATGATTTGTTTATTTCAGAGAGAGAGCAAGCATGAGTGGGAGGGGCAGAGGGAGAGAAAGAATCCCACCAGACTCCATGCTGAGCATGGAGTCCATCATGGGGCTCGATCTCAGGACCATGAGATCATGGCCTGAGCTTAAAACCAAGAGTTAGACGCTCAACTAACTGTGCCACCCGGGCACCACCCAGACACCCCTCCCTTCTTTTAGAGTGAACAGGACGTCATGACTCATATTGCTGTCCCTTGTCACAAACTTCTGATTTAGAGTTATCTCTTTTCAGCTGATTCTCATCAGTGGCAGAGCTTCCTCCTCTTCCATAATTCTAAAAATTGTTCTTTCCCAAAGAAGAAAGGGAAGATGAAGGGAGAGATTGGAGTTATGCTGTCACAAACCAGGGACTAGCAGAACCTGGAAGAGGCCAGGAAGGATCTTTCCCTAAAGGATCTGGGAGGAGCCTGGCCCTACCAACTTTAAGACTTGCTTTAAGACTTCTAAGCTTAAGAACTATATGAGAGTATGTTTCTGCTGTTTTAAACCACCCACTCTGTGGTATCTTGTTATGATAGTCTTAGGAAACTAATAGACTCTCTCTCTGTTATTTTTCTCCTGAGAAATATTATTTATCCTGGACCCAGTTGAAATTTCATTTCTTCATTGGAGAATTTTCTGAGTCCACCAATGCATGAATACCTAATTTCTCTAGCCCTGTCTTTTCACTGTCTTTTTAAACACTCTTTGGCCAACTAATTACTTTGTAATATTTTTAGATATTTTGTATGTTGGCCTCTATTCTGAACTCCAATTCTTTTGAGGGTTAAATAATGTTATAAGACCCAGGTATTTTTCATCCAACTTTGATTAATATTAGAGTTGATACCTGAGGCCACAAATGTCAAGCTAATATTTGATGATAAAACTTTAATGATACTGTTTAAGAAGCTGTTCACACAAGTGCTTTTGATAATGCAAAGCAATAGATTATCCATTACTTTCATTTACAAAGAAAGATAATGAACCCTATCAAATATTTACATGGAAATTATGCAAATTAAGTGAAATCTATACCTATTCTATATCTTTCTTCTTAAGAATTTTTTTTTCTAAAAAGGGAGAAAGATCTTTTGCATAGTATTAAAAAAATGAACACTTCTAAGGTCAATTAACCTGTAACCTTGAAATTTTGAATGTTTGTTTTAGGAAAGAACAACTCTTAGAATTACAGAAAGCTATTCATTTGAAATGATGAGCTTTGTTTGGCAAGAGGTTGATTTTCCCACTACTCCTATGAAAATAACTTACTGATTTTGACCTCATTCATCTGGTTCTGATTAACTCAGCTATTCCAAAGATGTGTCAGAGTTCTCCAGAGAAAAAGAACCAATAGGCTATATAGAGATATATTATGAGGTGTTGGCTCACACCATGATGACAGCTGAGAAGTTCCATGAAACACCTAGAAATAATGTTTTACTAGTGATCTGGTCATCCCTTAGCTCAGTCAAGCCGACACATAAAATTAAAGTTTACATAAGGACTCTTAGTGTTTCATAATATTTTGTTTTTCAAGTAAAATAAATACGGCTAACAAATTCAACTTTAAAACGCAGTGGTTAACAGTGATTTTTCTTCATACTGTAAAGTTTGTAGAATAGTGTACACCGGAGACATACTGGATTTCTAGCAAACATATTCTGATGAATGTACAAATGGTCATATGGATATAAGAAAAATAAAAGGCTAGTGGAAAAGAAACCAGTATTTTTTAGACAAGTAGAAATAGATTTAAACTAAGCAATGATTTAACTTTTATTTAGGATTTATAATTCAAATCTATATACTTCAGTGATTTTTACTGCCATAATGTTGGCCCAACACTGGAGGCTGAAAATATATTTAAGTCTTTCGATAATCTAAAAGAAGCTGTTAAACTCCAGAATATTAATGATGACAAATTCTTCTACTTTTGAAGCCTAATTCTCTATGATGAGTATTAATCCAGTCTCAAACTATGCAACTGAATGTAGTAGATGGAGGAGAGAAAATTCAGTCTAGAAAAATATAGGGCATTCATCAGAATATCCACTCGGGACTCATTTTGACTGTAAATGGCAGAAATCCAAATGGAACAGACTTAGAGAGTGGAATTTATGGCTTACCTAACCAGACTTTAGGAATCACAAAGTATTAGCTATTCTCAGAAATGACTGAGAACAGGGATTTGAAAGGTGTTGCTCATTCTCTGCATCTTCATCTTGAAATTTTTTTCTCATCATTGAGACTTTTTATAGCTGACTAGTTAATGCTCCTTGGCATTGGCATCTCTCAGGCCAGTATACTTTCATTTTTGGCTATGCCAGGGTCATTGCACATCATACTTCAGTCCTCAGATTTAAAATGTTGTAGAGGAATACACTAATTAGTCTGATTTTTCTCAAGTGTCCAAAAATACCATTAGAGTTCTTGGATATGGTGATTGGTAATTCGCTCTACAGCAATACGGTTGGTGTCAAGAGAGGAACAATCCCCCAAATAAGAGGATGCTTTGCTATTCCTAGGTCAGCAATTGAGCATATTCATCCATCTGAGACAATTAGCTAGAAACTTATCATTTAACAAAAAGAAAGCTAATCTATTAGACTTTATACAATTCCTAGTAAGATAAAGGGACCAAAAAATGAAAAGTTCTGTGTATGTGTGTGTGTGTATGTGAGAGAGTGAGAGAGAGAGAGAAAGAGAGAATTTTATGTTTTACTGGTTCTGAAAAGAAGTATTTTTTTTGTCTCGTGTTTGTTGGTTTTTAGAAAATAGTGTTAGAGATCTCTTCTAGTAAAATAATACTTAAATATTTTAGGATGCGTAATTCCTTCAAATGGACCTCCAGAAATGTGGGGAAAATCCTAGCACAGGAATGTAAGTATTCATGTATGTTTCAATGTGGATGGACTCCTATGTGCCTGAGGAGGTCATCAACATCATGGTGTGTACAACTTTGGGACAAATATATACAGAACTATGAACTTGCCTGGTTATCTAAGGCAACAGAATCAATCCTGATAATTAATTGTGTGACAGTTCTTGCAACCAGATGTTCTCACATTTCAATTTTTATATAAGTAAATAGGCCATTGTGAATTACAACACAATATAATTTTTGTGAACAGACTACTAGCCACTGAAATAAAAAGTTTATTCCAGAATGAATGTAATATGCATATAAAATAGAATAGAAATGAAAATTGAATAAGATTTATAAGGAAATTCTACAAGCAGAGGCACTGTGATATTTCCTTAAAACCCTTTTTTTCCCACTATATTTAGCTTTTTTTATTCTAGTAAAAAATAACATTAAATTTACCATTTTAAGCATTTTTAAGTGTATAGTTCAGTAGCGATAAGTGTATTTACATTGTTGTGTAACAGATCTCTATACCATTTAGCTTCTGTCTACAGTAAGGATTATAGCTCTGGAAAATTAGAATTGTGTTTTTCAAATTTGGAATGAGCATAAGAAAATTCAACACTTTTTTTCTAGGATATGATCCCAACTGATACTACTCTTGTGAATTTTTGGAGCTCAACCCATCCTCCATTGCTATGGATATTAGGTGCCCAGAATTGTAAAGGGACACGCTCTAAGGAGGTTTAACCCTGAGTTTATAAAGTCAAGTGATAAGTAAAGGAGTAGAAAAGAGGGAGTGTTTTGGTTGATTAGAGAAGTTAATGAAGTAGAGTTCTTGATTTTTACAGTGTATTCTGTCCCAAAGTGATAGGCAGTAGGTAATGCAAATACAGATCCTCTGTTTTGAAAAGCACAACAGTGTTTATAATGTAATGGATAATGTAATGGATAAGTGAATTTTTATTTTCTCATACAACCTTTTTTGGTTTGAGGTATCCTCATTGCCAACAGATTTAATTCATATCGAAAGGGCCGCCTTAAATGACTCCTCTTCAGAAACACAGGAGATGGAGTTGTGTCCGTATTATTCCAGTCAGGTCTTAAGATGTGTCTCTCAATGCAAAAGCAAGCGTGTCACTAGAAACCACAGACAGATCATGGGTCAACAAATTTCATGCCATTTATACTTCATGGGATCTTCCTTTACATAGGTCTGAAGGAGTCAGAAACATCTTCTCAAGTCAGGGAGTTTGTCTTCTTTACCTGGTATCAATTAACTCAGAAAGAAAAAACAAAAATTTACCTTTTCTTGAGAAAAAAGCAGAGAAGTCAGAAGATAGACAATTTTTTAAATATCATTTTTAAAGATTTTATTAATTAATTTATTTATTTATTAGAGAGAACGAGCATGGAGGTGCAGAGGGAAAGGGAAAAGCAGACTCCTCTCTGAGCAGAGAGACTGACTCAGGGCTTGATCCCAGGACCTTGAGATCATGACCTGAGCCAAAGGCAGATGTTTAACCATCTGAGCCACCCAGGTGCCCCTTAAAAATCATTTCTGTTGAGATAAATTTATACACAATAAAATTTGCCAATTTAAGTGTACAGATTTCTGAATTATTGACAAACATATTTAGTCATGTAACCATCACTACAATCATGACTATTTCCATCACCCCGAAAAGATCTGCCTCTTGTGCCCTTTGGCAGTCCTGCCACCTACTTGGGCAACCACTCACTTGCTTTATGTTACCAGTTTTGCCTTTTCTAGAATTTTAAATGAATGAAATCACTCCACTACATAGTCTTTGGCATCAGCTTTCCATGCAGCATAATGCCTTTGAGATTCATCCATATCACGTATGTATTGGTAGGTTCCGTTTTTTTCTTGAGTAGTATTATTTTGCATAGAAATACTCCAATTTGCTGATTCATTTAGCATTTACCAGTCAATGGACATTTGGCTTGTCTTCAGTTTTCATTTCTGATGACGAAAGCTATCATGGAAATCTCAATACAGGTGTTAAATGGGCATATCTTTTTATTTTTCAACTAATCTAAGTCAACCGATGGGTCATATAGTATATGCGCATACACCTTTACATGAAAATGCCAAACTTTTCAAAAGTGGCTGTAACATTTGCATTCTTAGAAGCAGTGTATGAGAGCTTCAGTTGCTAATGTAGTCAACAACACTTAGGATAGTCAGCCATATTTATTTTAGCCGCGATGGTATGTGTACACTGTAATCCTCACTGTGGTTTTAATTTGCATTTTCCTAATGACTATTTTTATGTACTTATTTTCCATCCATATATCTTCTTTGGTAAAGTGTTTGTTCAAATGTTTTGCCCAATTTTTATTGGAACATATATCTTGTTAAAACTTACTGAGTTGTAAAATATTTTTACATATCCTAAATTTTAGTGTACATGTATTTTGCAAATACTATGTCCCAGTCAATGACTTGTCTTTTAATTTTCTTGTAACCATCAACAGATAATTGGTTACAATTCTTGTAACCATCAAAAAGACACAATAGTGTCTTTTTGGTACTTTTTGACCTTTGAAATTTTATTTTTAAATAATTTTACATAGTGCGGCAGTGATCAAGTTCCCCAATACTCTATATTCAGCTTCCTCTAGTTTTAACATTTTACATAGCCATAGTACATTTATAAAAATTAGAATAGCAGGGGCTCTTAACTGAGGATTGTTGATCATCTCGAAGTAGTCAAGAAAATACTGAACACTATGTACCCCCTGATCCTAATCCAGAAGAGAGGCAGAAAAATAAATATCAATCACTTGAGAAGGTTTCTAGAAACATAATATGCTAGTAAGAGTATTAGTTTCCGTCCACAGTGAAAAAAAAAAAGAAGAAGGTTCTCAGGAAATGTAAAAGATCCAATAAATATTACTAACAGTAGAATGAGTATTACAGTGGGCATTAGGATCTGATAAGTACAGATGAACAAAGATGGTAATAAAAGAAGATACTGACCAAGAGAGAATGGAAAAAGATAGATTGCTTAGAATGTTCCTAGGACAGATTATTACGTGAAGAAAACTAAATGTACTAAATGTCTTTAATACATAGACTGTAATGACTTCATAAAATCTTTAAGACTATAAAATTAGCTTTTTAGCTTTAAGACAGAGACTTAGATATCCTGTGGTGTCAAAAACCAACCCAAAGCTGAAGAACCAGAGGCTTAGTGTGGAGTAAGTAAGAACACCGAACAGAAACAGGGAATTCAGCGATAGAAACTGTAACAGTTCTGGAGCTTTTCAAGATGATATTAGTATAATAATCCTTGAAAGGAAAGAGAACAACTTCTAGAGTTAATCATTTTCATTTATACACTTCCTTCAGTCCAAACATTTGACTTCTTCCTAAAAGCACACTTATTATTAGTTGGGCAGTCAATTCTATTTAGCAAGATAGAAAACTAGGATGTACAGATGTGACCCTGCCCAGGAAAAGCTCAGATTGTTGAGGGGTGGGGTGGAGGGTGTGCACGTGTGCGCACACTCATGCACCAACATACTTTATGACGTCTGAGCTGTATTCTAGGTGAATATCAAAAAGCTAGAGACCAAAATGTTTCAAAACTATGTTGCTTTTATCTAATTTCAAAATAACAGCACAGTTTGCAAAACAAACTAGGAGATTAACACTGCTGTAACACTATTAACTAAACTACAGACTTTAGTCCTATTTCACGGCTTTTCTGCTTTCTTTTTCTGTTCCAAGATCTAATTCGGGATACCACATGGCATTTAGTCATCATGCCTCCTTGGTCTCTCTCAGTCTGTGACGACTATCCAGTGTTTCCTTTTTTTTTTTTTTTTTTAAATGACAAACACTTTCACAGAGTATTGATCAGGTGTTTTGTGCAGTGTTCCTCATTTGGGGTTTGTCTGATGTTTTCTCCTGGATAGATTGAGGTTATGCATTATTGTGAATAATACCACTGAGGTGATATGCTCTTCTCATACCAGGAATACATGGTATCAACATGATTTATTACTGGTGATGTTAACCTTGATCAGTCGATTAAGGTGATGTGTACTAGGACTCTCCACCATAGAGTTAATACTTTTTCCTTTCTATTTTCTATTAATCAGAAGTGATTCACTAAGACAAGCCCAACTCAGGAGGTGAAGTGAACTCCACCTCCTGGTGGGAGGATAATCAAAGAATTTGTGGACATATGCTAAAACCTCCAAAGTAATTAATGACTATTTGGGAGAAGATACATTGAGGCTATGCAAAGATCATGTTTCTCCTTGGAGTTTTGGTCACGAATCACAGAACTTATCTATGAATTTTACCTGCAGCAATTATTACCATGGTGTTCCAATGGTGATTATCTATCACCATTTATTCTATTGTTATGAATTGGAATTATTCTGTAAAGAATATTTGTTCCTTCTCCCCTACTTATTTATTTAGTCAATTGTTCACTTATATCAGTATGAGCTCATAGACATTTATTGCATTCTTAGATTTATAATCCAATTCTATTATTATTTTTTTTATTTGTTCCAGATTTGGTCATTGGAACCTCTTTCAGGTAGATACATCATCTTTTTGACATGATCCTATCTTTTTTTTTCCTTTACTTTTTAAAAGCAACAGTAATAAAGCAAGGCGTACATTATAAAACTAGTAAAGTATTGGCTCAGCATTTTTTCCTTTGTATACTCTACAGAATGCTCCAGGCTCATGGCGTATTTTCCCTCCTTTAATTGTAGACTCAGCCATTTCTTCAGTGTTCCTGAGTTCTTTTACTGAAGAATGATATTTAGAATCTAGGATATGGAAGCTGAGTGTGCTCATTGCTACTGGAGTATCACTGCTTCTGGCCTTCTCATTGAGCAGTGGAAACTATGCATATATATTTATATGTCTTCCCTGATCTATCTATTAATCATCTATCTGTCTGTATCTCTGTTTCTCTGTATCATCTCTATTTCTATCACGATCTCTGTATAATAAAGATGAGGCCGTACTGCTATCTCTGATTTTTAATACAGTGCCACAGAGTTCATCTGAACTTTCACCCTTGCTAATCTGTAATTTTTTTCCAACAGCAAGGAATCTGTTTGTCATGATTTATAATTCATTTTTTATGTGTTCAAGCCTAGAACACATGTAAATTATTTGCAGAATTGCTAGCCTCCACCCAATGAGAAAAAAATAAACCAACTGGAGTACAATTTTTGGATTTTTATGTATAATTCCTTGGGTTTTTAGTCTTTTTTTTTTAAGATTTTATTGATTTATTTGACAGAGAGAGATCACAAGTAGGCAGAGAGGCAGGCAGAGAGAGAGGGGGAAGCAGGCTCCCTGCTGAGCAGAGAGCCCGATGTGGGGCTCAATCCCAGGACCCTGAGATCATGACCTGAGCCGAAGGCAGAGGCTTTAACCCACTGTGCCACCCAGGAGCCCCGGGTTTTCAGTCTTCTGATACTCAATCAAAACAATGTTTTCGAAAATCATTAGGCCAGCAACTTTCTTCTTTCAATTCACTAAAAGGGGTGAATTGACTTTTACTGAATTGACTTTCTTCTCGTAATTAAATGTTTGTGTTTATATTTTTTGTCACTTGTATATTCTTTGTTCTCAATTTTGCTTCATCTGATATAGTTATATTAGCTTACTTTAATTTTTTATCCTTTAACCTATCTGTATCTTTGTTTATTTTTTCCATATAGATAGTATAGGATTGGGTGTTCTGTTACTATTAAATTTGACAATATGAGTTTTTCATTGGAATATTTAGATCATGTATACCCATTATGAGTATCAGTAAAACTGGGTTAAAATCTTCCATATGATATTTATTTTCTGTCTCATCTTTAAAAATATTTTTACCAGTTTTTGCCTACTTTTAACTTTTCTAAGATTTCCTTTTTTCTCACAAATACCTTGTTAGTTATGCTTTTTTAAACATAGAGGTTTCTCTAAAGCAGAAATTGTCAATGAATGGTCTTTGGATCACTAAAATGAGTATCACTTGGCAATTTATCAAATTCTCAGCCCCCACTCCAGACCTAGGAGAATAAGAAACTCTGAGTTTGGGCCAAAACTATGTTGATTTAATAAGCCCTCCAGGTTATTCTGATAACCTCAAAATCTTTAGATAATATATAATATTGATATATACTTATATATAAATGGGGGCACCTGGGTGGCTCAGTGGGTTAAAGCCTCTGCCTTCACCTCAGGTCATGATCTCAGGTCCTGGGATTGAGCCCCACATCGGGCTCCCTGCTCAGCAGGGAGCCTGCTTCCCCCTCTCTCTCTGCCTGCCTCTCTGCCTACTTGTGATCTCTCTCTGTCAAATAAACAAATAAAATCTTAAAAAATATATATGTAAATATGTAATATTTAATACATAATATATATATTTTTTAACTTAGCCTACTTTCAAATAATATTAGGCCATTTCAGTTTAGTATGAGAGCCTTACAACAATATCTTTCCATTACTTCCCCCTTTATTCTGTTGTCATCACTCATCTTCACACTGCATATGTTCTAAAACTCACAATATTATTATTATTGCTTTTAAAAGTCAATTTTATTTTAAAGATATTAGCAAGTAAGAAGAATATCTTTTAGTTTGCACATATATTTGCCATTTCTAGGACTCTCTATCCCTTTGTGTAGATCCAAACTTTAATTTGTTTTGGGGTGGTGGAGGATCCAAACTTTAATTTGTAATAATTATTCTACCTTTAACATTTTTTTGTAGTGTTTACCTTCTGGGGACGAATTCTCTTACTTTGGATTATCTGAAAAAGTATTTTGCCTTTTAAAATTATTTATATTATTATGATTAATGTCTGATATCTATTATTACTATATAATTTTATTATTTATTATTACATTTCTTATTAATTACATTTCTTATTAATTTCTTTTGTATGGTTGTTATACAACATTGACTAGAGTTTCTTTATTCGTGAGTGTCCAATTTATAGAATACTATTATGGGAAGTTTTCCCCAAAGATCTATGTAGACATTGAGACTCCAGACCTCCCCCTATACAGCTCAGTCCCCTCTTGTGGATTGAGAATCTTGAAATACTTCAAGTCCCCCTAAAAAGGCATGGAATTGCATGTGCTAGCAAGGTACCACAGGGTGGAAGCTCTAGGCCAGCTTGAGGCTATAGAAAAATTTACAGAGTTCTGTCAGAGGACCCAGAACATGCTTGCACTGGATTGAAAGACTCAGAGAGGACTCTTTTGGTTGCCAGAGCCACTCAAAAGCCCAGGAACTGCTCTTGCCTTTCTGGAAACACTGGGGAAAAACACTGGCTCCATCCATGATCTCAGAATTTTCTACCTCACCTCAGAACCCCAAAACTGACATTGCTGAAAACAAGGATGCCAGTGACCTAGCTGATCTTCTAGTAAAATTAAAAGTCCCTTCCAGGGACTCTTGTGGTGGGATGGAAGATCCAAGAGTGCCTCCCAGTACCACCAGGGATATGAAAAAAAAAAAATTTTTAAATCTACTTGGTAAGTGCCTCCCAGTACCACCAGGGGTATGAAAAAAAATAAATAAATAAATCTACTTGGTGGCTCAGGATCTACTTTTGCCTTCCTGGAAAAGTTGGAGAAAGTGTTACCCATGCCTGAGTGTCAACCTCATTTTCAACCTCATTTCAGGGCCCAGGACTAATTTGGGTATTTTAGTTGCTAGTTGACTCCAGATACAAGATTCAAACTATAGAGAGTAGAGAGTTAGAATCAACATGTCCTAACATATATTAAGAACACTCAAAGGTTTACATAGTCAATGACATTCTTTGCCCACAAGCAAAATGGTAAGTCAAGAAAATGTCTGAGTTTTTTTGAAAGCTAGATTAAAAAATCATCTCCTTTGAAAATTCAGAACCACAGACATTCCTTCACATGGATTTGGCATTTAAATTTATACCACCCATGTTATCTGGAAAACTGTCAACCAAGATATTAGTATATAATGGCCTAAGGATTAGGAGACCCGTTTTGTATGTGAGAGAAGTAAATGCAAATTATGTCAAGTGGAAAACAACTCTACTAGGTCCCACACGGATAAGCACAAATATATCATTGTTAAATACAAGTTCAAAATCCAAAATTCAAAACATATAAAGACAAAAGTGACATTGTACAGGAGTTAGAAAAAAAACACACATAGGAGAATGAGATTTTCAAGATTTTAAATAATAGAATAAGAAATAGAAAATAGAAGACAAATATAAAACTATTTGAAAAAAGAGGATAGAGGAAATACTAGAAAGAAACAAGATACCATATTTAAAAAGGCCAAGAAGATTTGAAAAGAACTGAAAAGAAGTTAAAAATGTAATAATTGAAATAAAAAACTCTCAGTGGATCTTTTAACAGAATATAGAGATACTTAGTAAACAGGAAGTATATTGGAATAAGTTACCAAGGATGTACACAGTAAGAAAATGTGTTGGAAAATGTGAAAAGATTGAGATTCGTGGAGGATAGAATATGGTCCATAAAGTTCTACTTACAGTTATAGACGGAAACAATCGTTTTAATGGGAGAAAAGCAAATAACACCTGAAAGTGTTCCTGAGCTGAAAGAGTATAAATCCTCACTATAAAGACATAATGAAACTGAAATAGGTTAAAAGAACATAGGCCCACAGCCAGAAATACTGGAATGAAAAAGCAGAACTCAGAAGACAAAGATAAAATACTGAAACCAACCAGAGGCAGGAAAATACAGGCTAAGTACAAAGGAATATCAGTTAGACTACAGATGTTTTAGTAAACAGCCAGAACATAATGGAAAAATATCTCTACAATGTTGAAAGCAAATGTGTGTCAAGATAGAATTTTAAACCCAGGTGAGCTATAGTTCAGTAATGTGTGTGAAATAAAAAGAAATTTTGCTACAATCAAAGTAGGGAATTTAGATAAGGAAGCCAAAAGGTGACTAAGGATGTAAAATATCAGAAGAATACTACAACTAAGCTTCACTTAATGGAGTTATATAGAGCCTTACACAGAAAAGCTATGTAATATTTATTATTTTCAAGAACACACAGAATATTTATGTGTACTGACATATACTGGGCCATAAAACCATTCTGAACAACTTTCCAAGAATCTGAGACTGTAGTAAAGGCAGTTTTTAAAAATAATAAAATTTAGACATATATTAAGGACAAAAAAAGGGCAAAAAATATACCACATTAGTATATTAAGAAGAAATCAACACTTCTAAATAACTCAAGATCCAATTAAGAAATAATAGAAATCTAAAAGTAAGGCAAAAACAGACATGTTACACCTCAAAGTATGTGGATGCAGGTCAGTTAATACCTACAGGAAATTTTACAAATTGAAATGACCAATTAGCTAATAATGATTAAATGTTAAAATCCTCAGCATTCAAAAATTTAAAATATCATATAAGTAATATTGAATGTATGGTATAACAAAAAACTATTTGAAGATTCTACTTTTTAAAATGTTCAAGCTGCCTTTGAGGCAGACATTATTAATAATATTAATAAAATAAAATAATAATTTTGCAAATGAGGAGTCTGAGGCAGAGAGATTACATAACATCGAGCAAGGACACAGAACTTGGTAAATGCAGAGTGAGGGTTCAAGTAAGTAGACTAGTTGCAAAGACCATAATCTTATTCACTAATGTGTTTTGTACATTGGTGAAAGAACAGTAAAATAAGCCTCTGATGGCAAAACAAAACAAAACAGAAAAACAGGAAAAATATAGATAAGGGCAAAAGTTAATAAAATATAAAAGACTCAGATATAACTACAAATGTAACAAAAGTCAAATATTATGCTACAATTACTGTATGTCTTAAATTTTAAATTTTTGATGAAATAAACATTTCTTAGAAAACATAATTCATTTGAGTCAAGAAGAAATAGAAAGCCTGAATAGACCTACACATATCAGTTAGCAAGTGAAATGTAACATGAAACAAACACATATACACACAGACAAAACACTGTAAGAAGTTTTAGAAAAATTTTATCAAAAATTGTAGGAATAATAATGTTACATAAACTTCCAGGGGAAAAAAAAAATGTATATTATGAGGCTTATAACCTGTATAACAATTGAAAAATGTACCATATAGGAAAAGAACATTACAGATAATTCTTAAAAATGAATAAATGCAAAAATCTTTAAAAATTTTAGCTATTTCAATTTAGTAGTGCGATAAATACATAATATGACAAATTGAATTTATTAAATAAATTCAGGAATGTTTAAATTTTAGAAACCTAGTAATGAAATACAGCACATGAATAAGGGTAAAATCATATAATCATTGAAAATGTGCAGATATTTTATGAATTAATATCAATTTATGATAAAACTCTTAAAAATTGAAATATGAAACTTCCTCATGAGAAAACATCGTACAAACACAGCGAGATATATTCTACAAAATAACTGACCAGCACCCTTCAAAAGCATCAAATCATGAAAACAAAGGCTGAGGAATTTTCACTGATTAGAGGAGGAAAAGGAGATGTAATTAGTCACAGACCTGATCAAATTCTTGTAAGAGCTATAGTTTAGTTAATAGTGTTGTAGCCATATTAATTTCTTGATTTTGATAATTGTACTATCATTATGTAAAGTGTTACCATTGGTGCATACTGGGTGCAGGGTATACAGAACTTTGTTATTTTCATAAATATTTGATAGATATACAATTATCTCAAAAAAAATTGAAAATAATTAAAAAATAAGAAACAAGGTTCTGATGTTTGTTATCCATTTTAAACATGAGAACTGGAGATTCCAACCAGCAGCTGGCAAAGAAGAAATAAAGAAAAGTTACAAGGAAAGCTAAAGAGGAAATACAACTCTTATTTGTAATGATAGCATTGTCTACATCTGGGTGCTATCGACATTTGGGGCAGGATATTGCTGCGAGGGTAGTATCCTGAGCATTACAGAATGTTGAGTAACATCCTTGACCTTTACCCACTAGATGCCAGCAGCCCCCTGTTTTTGGCAACAAAAAGTGTCTCTAGATATTATTGCTAATGTCCCCTGGCGTGCAGAATCACCCCCAGCTTAGAATTTCTGGTATACTTGAAAATCTAAGAGACTCTTCAGATAAATTCCTAGATTAATAGGACAGTTAATCAAGTTTGCTGATGTAAGATTATTGCCCAATGAGTATAAAGTTACAGTTACAAAATGAGTAAGGTCTGGAGACCTGCTGCAATAACATATAGTAACAATACAGTATTGTGCACTTAAAATTTTAAGAGAGTAGATCTTAAATGTTCTTACCACAAAACCAACTAACCCAACAAAAACCAAACAAACAGAATACCCAAAAGGATACAAAGAAACCTCTGGAGGTAATAGGTGTGCCTGTTACCTTGATTATGGTGACAGTATCAGAGTTGTGTGCATAAGTCCTACCTTATCCAACTGTAAACATTAAATATGGGCAGTTTTTTTGTATATCAGTTATACCTCAAAAAAACTTTAAAAAACATGCCTTTACACAATGTTCACAAGCAGCTTTTTTTTTTTTTTTTTAAGATTTTATTTATTTGTCAGAGAGAGACAGAGTGTGTACAAGCAGGGAGAGCGGTAGGCAGAGGGAGAAAGCAGGCTCCCCACTGAGTAAGGAGCCCGATGTGAGACTCGATCTCAGGACCCTGGGATCATGACCTGAATCAAAGGCAGTCACTTAACCGACTGAGCCACCCAGGCGTCCCTAAGCGGCTTTGTTTGTAATAGCCCATCTGGAAGTCGCCCAGGTTTGGTAAATGGTCAGTGGTAAATGGTTAAACAAACTGTGGTACTGCCTTGCAGTGGAATAATGTTCCGCAAAAAAAAAAAAAAAAAGAGAGAGAGAGAGAAAGGAACAAACTGTTGATATATTACAATTTGGATGGGTATCAGTGCATTATGCTGAGAAAAAAAGCCAAATTCAAAAAGTTACATACCATATAATTCAATTTATATGTCTTTCTTAAAATGACAGTTAAAAAGTGGAGAGCGGATCGACTGTTACATTGCTTCCCTAACAGGCAAGGGGGAAGGTATGACTTTAAAAGGGTATCTCGAGGGAGTTCCTTTGTAGTGACAGAACAGTTCTGTATCAGGACTATAATGATGGTTTTATGAATCTTTTTTTCTTATATCTTATTTTATTTAAATTCAATTAGCTAACATATGGTGTATCATCAGTTTCAGGTGCAGAATTTGCTTAATCATCAGTTGCATATAACACCCAGTGCTCATTACATCACGTGCCCTCCTTAATGCCCATCACCCAGTTTCCCCATCCCCCCACCCATCTCCCCTCCAGCAACCCTCAGTTTTCCTATGAGTAAGAGTCTCTTATGGTTTGTTTTCCTCTCTGATTTCATTGTATTTTATTTTTCCTTCCCTTCCTCTGTGATCCTCTGTTTTGTTTCTTAAATTCCACATAAGTGAACCATGATAGTTGTCTTCATTTTATGAATCTAAACAGTGGATAAAAATGTAAAAAGCTGTAAACAAAGATGTAAAAAACTGAGTTCATGCAAAAACTTTTTTTTTTATTTTTCTAGGCAAAAAGTCTTAGAAGAGATTTTTCAATGATCTACACAACGCAGAATAAAACACAAGTGAAAGTATAAACTGGTCATTCATTTCAATGGAACTCAAATAACCAAAGGTGTACAATTTTGTAATAATCAGCGAGTTAAAAATTAAATTAAAATTTTAAATTTTAAAAATTAAAAACACAGTGAAATGTTATTTCATAATCAGTACACCAGAAAATGTTGAGTCTGACAATACCAGTTGTTAACTTATATAGAGAACAATGTCTTAAATTGCATACACCCCAGGTAAATTATTACAAGCACTTTAGATTTGTTTGCTAATATCTAATTAATAAGGCAATTAACAAAACTTAGGACTAGGTGATTTCTTTTCCAGGAATTGTTCAAACACCTCATATTAGTCTTTATTAGAGGTTCATGAAAATTAACCTATTGCCATTCATATTATAAATATTTTTGGTATATTTTTACTGTGCAAAAAAATAATTTATAGATAATCTAGCTTCTATCTTTATTAAATTTTGTTATCCATGCTATGCTGCTTCTAGAAAAAGATTTTGCCTTATTTTCACTCTATTCTTTGGAACAAATTAAATTGCACTGAAGTTATCTATTCCTTTTATGTTGGTAGTTTTGTTACAGGTGAGAGTCTGCATTGTGTGAATGGAAGTTTAGGTCCCTGGATTCCTAGAGAATGTTTACATGGGGATCTATACTGGTAGAAAGTCAGAAGGAAAGGAGCAAGCACAAAGCAGTTTATTAAAGTGAAAATACACTCTCAAGGTGGGAAAGCTGGCAGGTTCCACGAGGTGGAACTGACCCCTAGGTTGTTTTGGGATTGGATATTACTGGGTCTGTTTTGACTGGGAGGAGCTGTGAGTATAGTGGGGTGGTCTCCAGGGAGGCTGTTTCCAATCATTTGGAAGACTCCTGCCAAATGATTGGGTTAGGAGGGAGAGTTTTTGACAAGGTTTGAACCATCAGGGCAGCCTGAGGGGGTGGGGCAGTGGAGGTTGGGGAGGCTGTTCCAGCATGCAAATGTATTATAATGAGTCTAGGGATTACCCTCGGGCAGAAGTAGAAGAGGAAAGCACGTTTCCACACCTGTGGCTTTTGATCTATCCGTCATCCCAAGGAAGTCTTGGAAGCCACAGGGTCAGGATGTTGTGCCCCAGGCTTTAATGTGTAGCTTATTTATCACTGTCTTTGTGTCCAGCTCCTGTCTCTATCATTCCCCTTGAGGGACTTGGGAATCTACCTCCAGGTGTTCCTTCCACGGCTCAGGTCTAGCTTCTTCCTAACAGTTTCACCCATGACAGGGTTTAAATTTTAATTATATTGTGTGTAGCAAAATATTTTTTTTGGTTTTTTTCCTAATATACCCTGTAGATGTATTTTTTCCTATTTTCCTTCGTTTTGTTCTTTATTTCCACCAAATTAGCTTAACTTGTTGGTTGTCTATTTTATTCCTTTGCATTTGCATTTTTAAAGAACTACATCATTGATTTCTTAGTTCTGATTTTCTGTTTTCTAATTCATTGATTTTAGCTTTTATATTATTTAGTTTCTTCCTCCAACTTTCTTTGGTTTATATTTTCTGTACTTTTAAAAAAAATTTTTTTCAGTTTAATGGTCAATAAATTTGCATCTGTTCTTAATTTGTATTATAAATATTTAAAGCTATATATTTTCCCTCTCCAGCGTATAATCCATCAATTCTAGTACATAATATTTCTGTATCAATATTTTCCAAGTATTCTGAATTATTAGTTTTTGTTTATTGTTTTATTTGAATGTTTTTAAAAGTATTTAAAATTTTTCCACTGTTTTGTTTCCACTTTTTGTTATAAAATTTTAGTTCTACTTCACTATGATCAGAATAGGTCATTTTATTGTTTTGGAAAAATATTTTGCTTTTTCTTTGTATTCAAGTGATTAAGGAGTTCTTTTGTACCCTTGAAAAGAAAATCTGCTTTATATTTTTATAGAATAGACTCTAATAAATCAGTTTGATTTCCTTATGTTTACCTACTTTTTCTATGTGGTTTATATGTGCTGATGGAAATAAATTATCTTCTAATTAATCTTTGTTTTTATATTTCTCCTGGCATTTCCTTTAGTTTTTATTTATGAATATTGAAGTTCTACTATTTGATTTTAAAATCGTTATAAAGTCTCCTCTTCTTTCCAACTATTGTGATTCTCTCTCAAATTTAGGGTTTTTATTGTTTTAAATTAATTTTTATTAATTTTGATACCAGGTTATTTAGAAGAAAAATACTTATGACAGATTTTCATGATTCAGTTTACTCTTTATTTTTAGTGTTCCTCTTTGTCTTGAGAAAAGCTTTTCTCCCCCTTGCGTTCAAACTATTGATACAAGATTATGCTTCTTGTTTTCTTTTCAGTTGCATTTTTCAGATATCTTTTTTTTTCTGATATACCTTTGACCATCCTTTTCCTTTCAGACTTCCTATATCAGTTATAAATGTATCTCATATTTCAAAAATATTTGTTTTTTTCCCTTTGAACAGCTGATTACAAATGTGTGTGGGGTAGTAGGTGTGTGTAGGAATGTGTAATTATGTATATACTTGGTCTGATGTGCTTGGCTTTAATTATATCACCTCATTTTATATTATGTTTGCACTATGTAATTCTTTTAATCTTCCTTTAAAGTATTTGATTTGCATTGTCTTTATTTTGTTTTCTGTATGTGTATTTCCCTTCGGACAATTTGGAGGGGGCTTATATTCAGGACTTAGTTCTCCTTGTGATTATACTTACTGCTTTATATGTACTATCAGCTTTTCTTTTTTAAATTTGTTTATTTAAATTCAATTAGCCAACATATACTACATCAGCTTTTCTCTAATGCTGTATTTTGGTTTTTTCATGTGAATGATAAGGACAACATAAATAATAATTTCTATTTTCTCCTCCTACCCATCCTAACTCTTGTTTTGGTTGGCCCTATTGTTTTTTGTATTTCTCTATATGACAATATTTACGTCTGGCTTCACATTAGAATTTTCAAGGTTGGGGTTGGAGGGAAGGCCTTTGAAAATACGGTGCTGCCTAGGTCTCACCCGCAAAGATTCTGGTTGTCTGAAGTCGGACCCTGTGCGTTATCATTTACAAAATTCCTAGTGACGCTAATGTGTAGCTAATGTTGAAAACCAGTCAGTGGATAATTTTTAGACCTTTAACTAAAATGCATCCTCATCAGTGTCTATTCTCGGATATGGCTCTGCTGCGCTTTGCAAGTAGGAAATCTCTCTAGTTCGCAATGAGGCTGTGACAGTTGTGGCAGTTCATCTGTGTACAAGTGTGGGCATCTGCATGTTTGCATGTAGACTTTTTTTTTTAGTGTGAGTTAGCCATTAATACTTGTCAAATAACGATCTTTGTAAGGTCCAGGGCATTTTGCTACTCTGTTTCTTCTTCACTTTGTAATCCCTGCTACCTGCTTTTTGCGGTAGTTTGGGCCTTTGCTTATAATGATAACCCCAGCCCAGCCCCTGTCTCTCAATACTACTAAACAAGTTTCAAGAAGGCTATCACAGCAAGTTCATGCAGCACAACCTTGGAATTTCAAACATGAAATCCTTGGTTTTTGCCCCTGTTTTGGAGGCTTATTTGGTTTACTTGATCTGAAAAATTTGCTGATTCTGTGTCCTCTGTGGTAGTCTTTTTCACTTATTACCTATGGTTGCTCTTTTCACATAGCGTGCGTAGAGTTAAAGATCTGTGCTGCTTCAATAAAGATATATATGTGTCCGTACATATTAGAGAGAGAGAGAGCAAGTGTGCGGTGGGGGGGAAGGCAGAAAGAGAGGGAGAGAGAGAATCTTAAGCAGCCTCCACTCCTAGCTCCATCTCAGGATTCTGAGATCATGACCCGAGCCTAAATCGAGAAGAGTAAGACGCTTAACCGACTGAGTCACCCAGTCCCCCTAAGTTTTTATTTAAATTCCAGTTGATACAGTGCAGTATTAGTTTTAGGTGTACAATTTAGTGAGTCAACACTTAAGATACAAGACCCAGTGCTCCGCACAAGTTTACTCCTTAATACCCAAGCCCTATTTAACCCATCCCACTCACCCACCTCTCCTCTGGTAACCATCAGTTTGTTCTCTATAGTTAAGAGTCTGTTTCTTGGTTTGCCTCTCTCTCTTCTTTGTCTCAGTGATCCTTTATTTTGTTTCTGAAACCAGAGAGGGAGACAAATCGTAAGAAACTCTTAATCATAGGAAACAAACTGAGGGTTGCTGGAAGGGAGGGAGGTGGAGGGGTGGGGTAACTGGATGATGGATATTGGGGAGGGTATGTGATGTAATGAGCACTGGGTGTTATAGAAGACTGATGAATCACAGACCTGTACTCCTGAAACAAATAATACATTATATGTTAATTAATTGAATTTAAATTTTAAAAAATTCCACATATGAGTGAAATCATGTGGTATTTGTCTTTCTCTGACTGACATATTTCACTTAGCATGATACTCTCTAGCTCCACTACCTCATTGCAAATGGCAAGATTTCATTCTCTTATAAAATAGGCTGAGTAATATTCCATTATATATTTAGACATGGCTATCTATAGATATATATCACATCTTCTTTATTCATTCTTCCATTGATGGACATTTGGGTTCTTTCCATAATTTGGCTATTGATGATAATGCTGCTATAAACATCAGGGTGCATGTGTCTCTTCGAATCAGTATTTTTATATCCTTTGGGTAAATACCTCATAGTGCACTTGCTGGATCATAGGGTAGTTCTATTTTTAACATCTTGAGGAACCTCTATACTGTTTTCCAGCATGGCTGCACCAGTTTGCAGTCCCACCAACAGTGTAAGAGGGTTCCCCTTTCACCACATCCTCTCTAATCCTTGTTGTTTCTTGTGTTGTTGATTTTAGCCATTCTGACAGGTGTGAGGTGATATCTCATTGTTGTTTTGATTTGTATTTCCCTGATGATGAGTCATGTCGAACATCTTTTCATGGGTCTCTTGGCCATCTGTATGTCTCCTTTGGAGAAATGTCTCTTCATGTCTTCTGCCCATTTTTTAATTGGATCATTTATTGTTAGGATATTGAGTTTTATAAGTTCTGTATATATTTTGGATACTAACCCTTTATCAGATATGTCATTTGTAAATATCTTCTCTCATTCAGGGTTGCCCTTTAGTTTTGTTGTTTCTTTTGCTGTGCAGAAGCTTTTTATTTTGATGTAGTCTCAATAGTTCATTTTTGCTTTTGTTTCCCTTGCCTGTGGAGACATATCTAGAAAGAAGTTGTTAGGGTTATCAAAGAGGTTGCTGGCTGTGTCCTACTCTAGGATTTTAATGATTTCCAGTATACCATTTAGGTCTTCCATGCATTTTGAATATATTTTTGTGTATGATGTAAGAAAGTGGTCCAGTTTCATTCTGTAGCACGTGGCTGTCCGGTTTTTCCAACACTATTTGTTGAAGAGACTGTCTTTTTCCCTTTGGATATTATTTCCTGCTTTGTAAAAGTTTAATCGACCATATAGTTTGAGTCCACTTCTGGGTTTTATTTTTTTTTTTTTAAGATTTTTATTTATTTATTTGACAGAGAGAGATCACAAGTAAGCAGAGAGGCAGGCAGAGAGAGAGGGGGAAGCCGGCTCTCCGCCGAGCAGAGAGCCCGATGCGGGGTTCGATCCCACGACACCGAGATCATGACCAGAGCCGAAGGCAGAGGCTTTAACCCACTGAGCCACCCAGGCACCCCCACTTCTGGGTTTTCTATTCTATTTCTGTGCCAGTACCATACTGTTTTGATCACTATACCTCTGTAAATAACTTGAAGTCCAGAATTGTGATACCTCCAGCTTTGCTTTTCTTTTTCAAAGTTTGTTTGTTTGTTTGTTTGTTTGCTATTTGGTCTCTTTTGTGGTTCCATACAAATTTTAGGATTGTTTGTTCTAGCTTTGTGGAAAATGTTGTTGATATTTTGATAAGGACTGCATTAAATGTGTAGGTTGTTTGGGGTACTATAGATATTTTAACAATATTTTTTTCAATAATAATTTAATTATGGCCAGGGAAATTGTGAACTATCTAAATATTTTTGCCCAATAAATATTCTTAACTGTGTATGGGAATATGTGTGCATGTTTGAAAGTTATCATTTTCACTGAAAGTTCACTAAAAAGACAGCAAGAAGAATGCTCACTAGGAACTCGAGCCAAGATTTTCTAAAGAAAAAGGTATGTTATATTGTTTTCTAGAAGTATCAAGGTAATGTAAAGCAAGTCAGAGAAGATACGAGGTGAGGAATACGCAATGAATTTATGGGTATATGATACTGTCCAGGGCTGCAAGGTTTCCTTTGGTTTACCTATGCTATAGACACTATAATGCAGAAACCATCTTTGTCAGCATGTGTCACAGGCATCTTAAATCAATAGCTGTAAAACTCATCTCAAAATCCACTGAGATTCTCTTAATTCCATGTTGCAAAACCATCCCATAGCCTAAGTCAGAAATGTTGGAGGTACTTCTTTATGTAAGGTATGATTCTACATCCTACAAACCCCTTTACTCTTGTCTTCTTCTATTTGTACCTACTGCCACTATCCTATATTGTGGTAATACCATTTAACAGTTGCAAATAACCTCTTCACTAAAATTCTTGCTTGGAATATTCAATTACCTAACATGTATCAGTAATTTGAAAATGCAAATCTGGTCACCTCTTTCTAATATCTACTTACTGATTTTTGGATAAACTAAAACTTAGTATTGTTCATTAGGAAGTTCATTATTAGGCAGACTGTACTTACCCTTCCATCTGCATTCCTTTTTAAAAGTTTTCGCCCTTGGGTTTTACCTATGAGCAATATAGCGGATATTCAGCTTCTCACAAGTGCAGATATCTCTTTCAACTTTGAAACTTACAACTTTGAAACTTACAACTTTAGAGATTAGGCGTAAAACAAAAATAATGTAAATGTTAAAAACTATGGATCAAAAACTTAATGTGGAATTAATAATTATGAGCAACATCTGAGCCAGTCAAAAAAAGATTGGAATTGATATTATTTGCCAATTATATTTGTATTCTCTGCTTAATACATTATTAATTAAATTTCTAATCTATTATACTAATCATATTTGTGATTCACATAAGTTGAGGAAAGTGGAGGATATATTACTTAGATGACAAAAAATATACTAGCATGATGCAGAGAAGGTCTTACCTTGGGGCTTTCCACCTCAATAGGAAAGTCTGAATAGAAAGAAACCACTAAAACAAGAGCAAAGTGGGAAAAAAAAAAAAATAGAGGAAGGCATCAGTCATCAGATTTAAAGATATCCAAAAATTCCAAAATCAGAAGGAATAGAAGAAACTGAATGCCTGGCAATTTTTTGATTTGTAGCAACATATTTTACCTTATTGGGTGCTAGATATTTTTCATTCCTAATAATATTTTTGAGCTTTATTCTGGGAAGCAGTTATTTGGGAACAGTTTGATAATTTCGTGTCTTGCTTTTAGGCTTTGTTAGCATTTAGCATAGGGCTATTTTTGTCTCCCTGCTGACGCACAACACTCAGTACTCTATCCAAGCCCCAAGTTTTCACACACTGGCTGATGAGAAGAGGAATTATTCTGGCCCTGTGTATGATCTCCAAATATTGTTTCATCTATCTTTCCAGGCTTCAGGGAGTTTTTTCATCCACATGCCTTTTCTTTTTTAAATTAAGCTTTTAACTTTGAGATAATCGTAGATTCATAAGCAGTTGGAAGATATAATACAAAGAGAGCCCATGTATCCTTTGTTCAGTCTTGCCCAGTGGTCTCAGTGATGACATTTGGCAAAACTATAATATTGTATATTACAGCACGATATTGATATTGATATAGTAGAGATACAGAGCATGTTCATCACCACAAGGATCCCTGAGGCTACACATTCCCTTTCCTCTCTGTCCCTTCACCTCTTTTCGTACTTAAACTCTGGGGAACATTAATTGATTCACCATCGCTAAAGTTTTTCATTTAAAGAATATTATATAAATGGAACCATATAATATGTAGTATTTTGTGCTTGACTTTTTTCACTCAGTACAATTATCCAGAGATTCATCCAGGTTGCTGCACATTTCAGTGGTTCATTATTTTTTATCACTGAATAGTGTTCCATGGTGTGAATGAACAACAGACTTTCTAAACTATTCACCTGCTAAAGGACATCTGGGTTGATTATTCCTTTTTGACTATTATAAATAAAGCTGTAGTGAACATTTATAATAAGGCTTTTGGGTAGACAAAGGTTTTCATTTCTCTGGGATTTATGCCTTGAAATGTAATTGCTAGGTCACATGTGAGTTAGAAGTTTAGTTATTTTAAGAAACTGACAGATTGTTTTTCAGAATTGCTGTGCTGTTTTTTATATTCCCACCAGCAATGTTTGAGTGATTCAGTAGAAACTGGATCAGTAGAAAGCATGTCCTCAACAGCATTTGGTATTGACAGATATTTTTAAATTTTAGCCATTCTGTTAGGTATGTAATGACAGTTTATTGTGGTTTTAATTTAAATTTCCCTAGTGGCTGATGATGCTGAATATCTTTTCATGTGCTAACTTGCCAGCTGTGTATCTTCTTTGATGAAATGTCCTTTAAGTCTTTTGCACATGTTTGTATTTTTACTTTTGTGTTTTGAGAGTTCTTTCTTTGCTCTAGATACTAGTCCTTTGTTAAATACGTAGTTTCCCAATATTTTCTCCCACTCTGTAGCTTATCTATTCATTTTCTTTCAGATTCTTTCACAGACTAAAAGTTTTTAATTTTTTGACATCTAATTTGTCAGATTTTCCCTTCATAGGTCAAACCTCCGGTGTTAAGTTTGAGAACCCTTTATCTAGACCTAGACTCTGAAAATTTTTTCCTGTTTTCTTTCCTATAAGTTCTGTAATTTTACATTTTATTTTTACATACATGATCCATTTGGAGTTAATTTTTTGTATATTGTGTGAGACTTAGGTCAAGGTTCATTTTTTCCCTGTACATTTCCAGATTTTCTATCACCATTGTTGAAAGGCTGTCTTTTCTCCTTTGAATTGCTTTTGTCATTGCATGGAAAGTTAGAATGTTGTTCAAAGGGTTATAAAGAGATTTTAAAAAAATTACTTCTTCTTTGTGAAAAAGAAAACCTGATATATGGTAAAAACTTGAGATGTAAGTTAGAGAGAAAAATAAATAAATAAAACAAAATTGACCATGAAGACACAAAGGAAATAGAAAAGAAGAAATCTAAAAGAGGAGGAGGAGAAAAAGGAGGAGGGACAGAAAATTAAAAAAAAATTTTTTCAAAATTAGCCTCTCAGAAAATTTTGAAAACATAGTGTAATCCATGGTATAAGAACAAGGTGTTATGAAATACAGGTAAAGAAACAGTTTTTGAATTTAAAAATAATTCCTGTATATCTTTTTATAAAAGGCATTGATAGGATATTTTTGTGAAATGGGAAAAGTAAAATCTGATTTTAATAACACCACATATTTAATTATAGTCAAATTCCGTTATACCTATAATGAACACATTGTCAGAAATTACATTCATAGCTATAGCACCTCATGATGAAATGTGGCTGAGACTAGCTTCTTTGTAATGAATTAAAATGAAAATTGCTTTGATCTCAAGAAGAAAAGCAGTGCCCAGATATAACCTTCATCTTCTAAGCTCCAGAACTATTAGAGGGATCATTTTATTTTGTTGGGCTATTTGTAAATTTATTTTTTTTTAAGTGAATTGACAGATTTTAGAATTTTGAAGTGAGGAGTACGATCAAAAGGTAATGGCGTTTTTATAGGAAGTCAAAGAAGTCAAATCTAGAGTTCAGTTTACATTTGCCCTTTTATTTACCAAAAATCCAAAAATGTTGTATCATATAATCATAAGCCAACAAAGCACTGTTTATAGGGAAAACTGCCACTCTGAGATTGGCAGATAAATCTTGTGTTGTACAGGATTTTGCTTTTAGTGGATTTCCTTGTCATCTGGTTAATAAACCCCTGTTAAAACAGGTGCCTCTACGTAAGTTTTCATAATGATATTCAAGTGGGAAAGACTCCACCCATACTGAAGTGTATTTGTTGTCTTCTAACAGATTAAATATTCAGAGCAACAAACAATTTTCAGTGATATAGAGTGTGTTATATATAAAATGCCTGGAGATCTGGTCATAATCCCAGTTCTGCCAGCAACTGATGATGACCTTGAGAAAGTGTATTTGATTACTCAACTATTGCTTTTAAAAATAAAGGTATATTTTATATTTGACATTTTAATGGAAGGTTGTTGCAGAGATATCATCTGAAATATGTATATATTACAGTGATGGATATTGTGATTCCTCTCAGAATTTCTAAACCCTTCATATATATCCTGATCCTTGGATGATGGGCTTTCCATAACTATCCGTTAACAATTATTAGTAACCTTGGAGATATCTTTTTTTGTATTAGAATATAATGTGTCTCCAAAATCTATATAATCTCATGATTATTTTCAAATATCATTAAATCTTCATACACAGATCCATATGCTCTGTTTTGTTATCCATACAAGTATTCATCACTATAGCTCTAACAGAGGAACATAACCCATTGCTTTTAGAGCCAGTGAATTCCACAAGGAAAATAAAAGTAGTTGCTCCTCTTTTTCATCATGTAGATTCTCTTTGGCTTTATTTAGTATAAAATTATAGTATGAAAAATATGTATAAATGTAATCCCTCAATAAATTATTTTGTACGGTAAGTATGCATGTATCTATTTACCCTAATATTTACCTTTTATGATAGTTTTTATTCTTTTCTGAATTTCCATGTTTTTTTCCCTAGAATCATTTTTCTTTTGCCTGAAGAATTCATTTTAGTATTTCTTTTAATATCAGATTGTTTCTAGGAGCTGAAGGGAAGGGAATATGGGGAGTTGATAATAAAAGGGCATAAAGTTTCAGTTAAACAAGATGAAAAATTTCTAAAAATATGCTGCACAATATTGTGTGTTACATAGGCAATGATACTATACACTTGAAGTTTTGTTAACATTGATCTATTGGCAACAAATTATTTTGTTTACTTTTTTATTTGAAAAAGGAATTTTTTTTTCTTCACATTTGAAGGAAATTTTTATTAGGTCTATAACTCTAAGTTGGCAATAGCTTACTTTTAACGTTTTAAAGATGTTACTTTATCAGCTGCTAGTTTAATTGCATACCTTTGAAGAAAGCATATTATTTTCCTGCCCTTGACTGCTTTTAAGATATTTTTCTCATTATATTTGGTTTTCAGCAATTTCACTGTGATGTGTTTGTGTGGTTTTCTTCTTATTTATTTACTTGGGTTTTGTAGAATTTCTTTATTCTCTGGCTTGATGACTTTTTTCAGTTTTGGAAAGTTCTTGACCATTATTTCTTTAAATATTATTTCTTTAAATATTTCTTCTTTCCCTTTCTCTTCTCCAGTGTGGGAATGCTAGTATGTTAGACATTTCGATGTGTCTCTTATGTTTCTCTCCAAAGATAATTTGCATATCATTTGCCAGGCTCAGAGGAGCTGATCACCCCAATCCAGTTTAAGACAGAGCTGCGGATTTCAGGTTTTGGAGTCTCATTTCTCTTTTTTCTTTTCTTCCTTATTCCCTTTCCTCCTCCTCCTCATCTTTCCTCCCTCCCTCCTTTCTGTCTGTCTCTCTGTCTCCCATATTTATATATCCATATATCCATCTATCTATATATAATTTTTCATTGTTTCCCTCTTCTTGGATTTACCTTCACTCCTGTCTCGTAGCCCTTCATTAGTTGGAAATGTGTATTGTGGAATTTGTACAGGATCTCTCTTATTTAGTGATTTCTGGATCTTAATTTTTGTGTTCTCAATATGATCAACTATTATGCCAAATCTCTCTTCTGCATTTTGGATATCTCTACTTGGCTCCTTAGTCCCTTACCATTGGCAAATATCTTTTTTCGTGTGTTTTTTGTTTGTTTTTTAAATTTAAATTCAATTAATTAACATATAGTATTAGTTTCAGAGGTAGAGTTCAGTGATTCATCCGTCTTATATAATACCCAGTGCTCATTACATCATGTGCCCTCCTTAATGCCCATCACCCAGTTACCCTATCCCTCCACCACCCTCCCTTCCAACCCTTGGCAGATGTCTTAAGGGAAAAACCTTTGTAAAGTATCTGTTTTACTTCTCTGTGTTACCCTTTCTTGGGGATCTAGTTCATCATTTTCTGGATACCTTGGCAATCCTAAACTCAATATTTGTCTCTGAGTTTCTCAAACATTGCTGCACCTATGCTGGATTTTTCATCTGTTTGCAGAGGTCCTTTGAAACACTTCTTAGTGTTTTGCCTCATTCCAAAACTTAGTAAATATCCCAAGAGCAAAGTGGCATGCTGAAAGTTGGAGTTACCTGCATGTGCTTCCCTGATTTCTAGGATCTGACCTGTCAGTTACTGGCTGCATTAGGAACAACCCAAAGCCTCCAGACAAAGGCTGGGCTAATTATAATAAGTGTGTAACCCTGAACCATGAGCAAAGGAGGGAACAACACAAGCAGAGCAACATTCTGTGCAGAGTCAAAACAAAATGTAAGGGTGAAATAGGAGTAACATGTCTATAGGAAAAGGACTATTTTGTTTCAACTAGAGCATAATATGAAAAAGAGTTGGTGTTAAGTACAATTAGAGAGAGGGGAGCCAGAACACATAAAGAGTTTTATGCCATTTTAAAGTGCTAACATTCTTCCCATAGCCTCCTCCAGTCAAATGTATAGATATGTTAGCAACCTAGCATCTGAGTATTTGTTCCCACATTGAGGCTATAATATTCTGTCCTTTTTTTTTTTTTTTTTTTTTTTTGGCCATTTCAGCTCTAAATTACTCTTCCAGTTCTGTGCTTCAGGTATCAGCGTCAACTGCATTGAATTAGAGTGAATAAATGAAGAAATAGAAAAAGAAAATAGCATTACAAAAGAGTAGTTCATGATTTTTTCCCAATGCAATTTGGCCACAAGTATTGCATTTCAAAATATTTGGTCATATTTTATGCTTTATATTCATTTCAACCTGAAAATCTTCTGACAGTAGACTAAGTATAAATTGGCAGTTTATATATGCATGTAAGGTATATAAGGTGATAGGTATGTGTTCTTCCTATTAAATAATATTATCCTGGAAACAGAAACTTTATCTGCTTTTGCTTCAAATATGCTGTAAGCAAACGAAATGTGTTTTTCTCTGGCAAGAATTTTTTTAAACTTTTCTTAGTTGTAAACTTTTAGTTGGTCTATATTGTAGCTTTCTAAACTTGATAATACTGGCTTCCATTTGAACAATAACATATAAACCATGTCAACAATATCTGGCATTCACAAAATGACTAATTGAGAAGTAATATTTTTTTCTTGGTTATAGTCCCCTTAATCCTTCAGAAACCATCACAAATCCAAATCATGTTCTCACTGTTAAATTTTGTGCTGGGATCTCATCTATAGTAGATAAAAGAGCTATAAGATTATATGCTGCAAGATGCCTCCCTAGAGGACACAAAACAGCAGGTGTTAAAGAAAAAGCCTAAGCTGCCCAGATTTAGCATTGCATTATGTGAAAATGGTCTCTACAGATATTTCTCTTCAGTATCAGGGTGTTTATTGTCATATCATTTGGTTTCCATTTATTGTTGTTCAAATTGTATAATATCAGGCCTTTGTTATTTTAAGAAGATATGTTTCTGGAATTATATTTTTAAAAATGCATGATGGCAGCATTAGCAAGGTACTGAGTATCCTGTGATCTTCTACAAAGCATAAAACTACACTTGATTTCATGGGGATTCTTTCTCATATTCTGTGGCCTGTATGAACAAGTGGATAATTCTGAATAATGTGTACCATATTAAACCATGTTTAGTAGTTTTCAATCCTATTATTCAGAAATGTATCATTCAGTAAATACGGGAAGTATTTTTTTATTTTTAAATTCTAGTATAATTAACATACAGTGTTATATTAGTTTCAGGTGTACAATATAGTGATTCAAAAATTATATATATATATTACTTAGTGCTCATCATGACAAGTGTACTCTTAATCTCCTTCACCTACTTCACCCATTCCCCCATCCATCTCCTCTCTGGTAACTACCAATTTGTTTTCTATATTTAATAGTCTGTTTTTTTGTCTGTATTCTTTTTTCTTTGTTCATTTGTTTTGTTTCTTAAATTTCACGTATGAGTGAAATCATACGGTATTTGTCTTTCTCTGACTTATTTCACTTAGCATTATAACCTCTAGATCCATCCATGTTGTTGCAAATGGCAAGATTACATTCTTTTTATGGCTGAATAATATTCCACAAATATATGTATGTATATATACACATCTTCTTTATCCAGTCATCTATCAATGGACAATTGGGTTGCTTCCATAATTTCGCTATTGTAAGTAATGCTGCAATAAACAGAGGGGTACATATGTCTTTTTAGATTAGTGTTTTCATATTCTTTGGGTAAATACCCAACAGTGTAATGACTGGATCATATGGTAATTCTATTTATTTTTTTGAGGAACCGCCATACTATTTTCCACAGTGACTGTACCACTTTGTATTCCCACCAACAGTGCACAAGGATTCCTTTTTCTCCACATCCTCACACACTTGTTGTTTCTTATGTTGCTGATTATAGCCATTCTGACAGGTGTGAGGTAATATCTCGGTGTGGTTTTGATTTGCATTTCCCTGATGATTGGTGATGTTGAGCGTCTTCTCTTGTGTTTGTTGGCCAATACAGGAATTCTTATGTGGCATATTTCAACCTCATTTAGAAGAGACACCTTTTATTAACTTCATTAAGGAAGGATATATGCAAAACTCCATGCTATTAAGTTATCTGGTCCTCAAAAATAGGTAAGGCTTTGGGTTTTGGGGATATCTGGTGCTTTACATCATGAGCTTCAGAGTATCTGCAGCAGATGAAGGATACTCCAAATTTCAGGACAGAATGGACTTTCTTTATTCAACATCTGGTAGGGAAGGTATGAAAAAAATCTTGATATTGCTCAGTGATTCACAATGGTCTTCTGGGACTACTCTAAATGGATCTGCCTTTCTGTGAGGTGCCTTGGAGATTACAGAGCTTTCCCCCTGTTATAGTGTGCAGAATATCAGAGCTAGCCTCAAGCTGTAAAAGGCCCACTGTGCAGGATATACACTGCGATGCACCCCCTGGCCAGTCTTTTGGGTCTCTGTTCCATTCAGGGGTGCTATGATTTGTGCAAGATTGTCACCATCAGTAAAATGGAGGAGAGATTGAAAATGCAGTGTACAGGGGGACGTTAAAGTCTATCCAGTGGAACATTTTACGTTTCCAGGTATTCATCCTGAGTATATTTTACTTATATTATTCTTACTTCCAGTTCTCCTTTATCTTCTAAAACTAAACTCTGGACATATTCAGATTTCTAGGAACCTAGGAGCTGAGGCCTTGTGGAAAAGTCAAGGGGTAGGTGGTAGTGCTTCTCAGGCCACACATTCCCCCCACCTTTTTTTTTTTTCGCATGTTCACTGCTCAGGACAGGATTGTGGAAAATTATACCATAGAAACATTCATGCAACTGTATTCCAAATGAGCAAGAGGAATTCTAAGCATATCCGTTAAATCACTTTACTTACTAGTCACACTTTAGTACTGCTTCAAATAATGGTTACTGGCAAGTACTTTTACTCTTTTTAAATCACTAGTAGGATTTTGGAAGGAGTTCCTAAAAACTGATTTATTAAACATAAATTTAAAAGGTGCATTGTTTTCAGTTCTCTTAGAATACAAATTTTCTTTGGCAGGACACATCATTCTCTTTACTTAAAAAAAGATGACTATGTTTTAATCATTTCCTTTTGAGGATAAGGCATAGATATTCCATTGTTATTCTACTCAAGTGTAGCTTGTTTCTCTTCCCGTCTAGTTAAAAAAAATTTGTATTAATGAGGTCAAAC
>CM052887.1:71256261-71316225 GCA_028534135.1 Potos flavus | reverse complement strand
AGGAACCATGTATCTGTTGATATGAAGAGGTTTTTGAAAAACGACTTTTGCTTCTTACTGTGAATAATCTAGGTTATAATAGACCATTTCTTTTTCAGAATACAGTTAGAAAAAGTGGGTAATATTCTCAACACAAAGCGAACAAACATCTATTTTAAGGCTTTGGAGAAATAGTGAACCAGATGAGTTAGTCAACTATCTTCTGATTTCTAAGCATATTTGGAGAATGAGATTTGGAGAATGAGAGAAGCCAAGATGAAACTCTTCTCTAAAAGAGAAGCTGTACAGTTTTCTATGTGGTGGCCTTTCATAAATTATCTTAGACTTATTCAGCTTATGCATAGCTATTTGATGCTGTTGTCATTGTGAATGATATATTTTATGGTGACTAACATAACACAATAAAAAATTTACTTTGTAATATCAGTAATAGGAAAAAATTAATTTTCATATATCAACCTGTATCCAGTAATTTTTCTGAACTCACTTACTGATTTCAATACTTATCTGTAGGTACTCTCTTACTCTCCATGTTGTCTGCAAAAACGAAAGTTTTATTTCTTACTTTGCAATCATTATACTTTTATTTCTTTCTCTCTTCTTACTGCTTAAGCTGTGATTTCTAGTTCACTGTTCAGAAAAAGAAGTCATAGAAAATATCCTCTTTTTCCTTCAGGCAAATGGCTTTTGACATTTCACCATGAGATGTGATATATGCTGTATGTGTTTTTGTAGATAGCCTTTGTAAGATAAGGAAGTTTTCCTCCATCATTAATTTTCTACATATATTTATGAAGAAAAGATTGAATTTTATAGAATGCTAATGAGATTACGTGATTTTTCTCCTTTATTTTGTCATTGTTGTAAATTACATACATTAATTTTAAAATGTTAAACTCTAATACATACCTGAAATAAACACAACTTAGTCATGACATATTCCCATGTTATACAGTCTTGGATTTTAATCATCAATATTTTGTTTGTGATACTTACATTTCTGTTCTATCATATGTTAATTATCATTCAGCTAAAATATTTTCTAATTTTAGTTGTGGTTTCTTTTTTGATCCATGAGTTATTTAGAAGTGCATGACCGATTTCTAAATATTTGGTGAATTGCTTGGAAACATTTTTATTATTGACTTGGCTTGATTTCAATCCTTTGAAATTTGTTGATATCAGAATTATGAGATGGTATATGGTTAACTTTGGTAATATCCCACATGGATTTGAGAATAATATATATTCTTAAGTTATTGAGTTATTCTATATTTACTAAGATGATCTATAGCTTACAGATTTTCATCTTTTTATTTTTATCAGTTGTACTTCTCCTTTTAGTTCTGGTAATTAACATTAATGTCTACAAATTTAGAACTGTTAATATATTCCTGGTAAGTGAACACTTTCATTATTTTTAAATGCCCCATTTTATCTTAAAGTTAATTGTTTCTGATATTAGTAGAGTCAAGCAAACTTTGATTAGCATCTGAATGTTCTATATTTTTCCAACTTTTAATTTCCAAACTTCATTTTACACCTGAGGTGTATCTCTATAAAAGGGGTGAAAGTAAAGTCTCCAAAACAACAGAGCACCGCCAACCTTTTTGTTTCTGTGTCTCTCAAGTTATGAATATCCTGCAAGGTATAAGTAAGAAAAGAAGTAAAAGCTATTTATTTATAGATAGAAGTTGTAAAGTATCATTTTTGAGAAATAATATGCATTTTATTCTTATACACTCTAAAAATGTCATCATTATTTTCTTGCATAAACATATCGTATTAAACGTTAATAAAATAGCTCCTTTAGTTTAAATTTGATAAAAAGTTATTTATTTTTAAATAATTATTTTATGCAGTTTTGCAGTGGGGTTCCTGATTCTGGTTTTCTCATAACTAAGGTGGCTTTCTCTTTCTCTAGCTTTTCCAAATATGATATTGTTATTATCTAATTAAAATGATATCATATCTGTCAATTAGTTACATAGTAATGCCCAGTTTATTTAACATGTGAAAATACAGTTCCTGCCTAGAGCCCCTAATTCTTCTTTTTAAAAATTCCTTAGTCCTAAATTGAAGTTCTTTGAACTAAGCATGTGTGTGTGTGCTTTGAACAACCTAATCCTCATACCAGTCGAGCCCTTTCCATGGTGCTCTTAGGTGGCTCCTGTTTCTTCAACACTGTGAACCAGTATATTTCTTTGGGGGAGGAATATCTGCCTGCACCTCTCTTCCCCATTCTAGTAAATGTAATCTCCTGAACACCTAACCACCAAATATCCTGCACTCATTTCTGTGCGTCACTTTTATTAAACTGCACTGAAATCCCTTATCTGTTCACTAGAAATAATTTTGAGGGCAAGGATTATGTTTTTCATCTTTGTATCTATAATTACTAACACCTATATAACAGTGAACAGTTTTTGTAAAGTGGATGAATTCTTTTTAAAATAAAAAGGCGTATCTTAAAGTACTGTGTGCCACTAGCAGCATCCACTAGCAGCACTGGTTTGGAATAGGAGTTGACAATCAAATGCATGATTCACTATAGGCCTCTCTGAGAGTGTTTAAACCACTTTACTTCAAGAAAGGCACCATCTGTGGAATGCCTTAGCATTTATAGAGCTAGTGACAATCCCCCCCCCCCCGACTCATGCACTGATGACTGGTGTGAATAGTCTTGTAGTCCGTTTACACATGTGACTAGCCCTTCGTAGCTGCATGTTATTACCTTGAGTTGCTCATTACTTGGTAACCGGTGAAGGGCTGGTACATAGCCCTCATCTTGTTTTTGGTATAAGTAAGCTCTAACAATTATTTTAGTTACCAAGTGTCAAAATCCTCAGGCATATTCAAGGCTAGAGGAAAACTAACAGAGCCACTGTTAATTCTTCCCTTCTATTGCTAAGTGATTCCTTTGGGTAAACGAATTAAGAGGATTTTGGAGAAAGGAAGCTAGAATCTTTTCAAACAAGAAAGGAAAAACTGTTCCTTCTATTACTAATTCCTCAAGGCAAGATTGTTGAATCACAAGAGTATGTGCTTTGTTTCATAAAACGACCTGAAATCAGCAGGTTTTCAGGATCAACTTTCAAGGCCAATCCCCAACTCCCAGTTTCCCAATTCATCTTGTCTATATAGCTGTAATCAGGACATAGATGCAATCAGGACAGAAGTGTAGCATCTTATTAATGTTTTTAATGAGGATTGTTGATGGTTAACAAGTAGCACCAAACCTAATATCATCAGTGGGCATATTGCTACAGTTATTTTTCTGTCCTTTCAGAGAATTTACCTACTATTCATATTGGTAATGATTATGGTACATTCAAAAAGTTCAGAGTTTCTCAAATTACTTAACAAGATATTGTTTTATTTAACAAGATATTAAAGACTTTTTCCTTAATCAATAAAACAGATTTTTCAATTACAGGAAATTGTTTTTTTTTTGGTATCACATGCATGTATAAATACCTAAATATCTTGGGATTCTCCAGTCTCCAAATTTAGAAGATATTTTTCTTTGTTGTAAAACAAGATACTTACAACTCTATTAAATGTGTTTAATTTTACATACCTACATATAATTTTAGTATTATTCAAAACTTTAAGTGGCATCTGTTTTCGTGAGATTATAAAGATCTTTTAAATACAACATTTATTTTTGTTTTCAAATGGTGCACCTCTCCGGACTTTTAAACATTTTCCTTTCTAAAATATACTGAATTATGAGATTCTATGCATAGTGGAGAAGGTGACATATTTCAGAAATAAAAATGCTGAACACAGTTCCCAAAAGAAGCAAATGAGAATTCCACACTGGTTACTGGGAACAGCAAACAAGACCACATTGTAGTTTGTAGTTTGGCATCATGTAAAACATCACTTGTTGCTGTCTTCAGGTCATTCCCTTTGGGATGGAGCAGCCATGACTTGCTGACAACCCCTTGTAAGATCATGAAAATATTCTAGGTTATTTCCAATTGTTTATAGGCGTCATTTAAGGGATCACAGCTGTGGTTTCACTTGCACCTTCCACCTGTCATACACTAATTGCCTCAGAATTAACACTCTCTAAAAGGAAGCAAAGATTCTTAAGAGATGTATTTGGCCACAAATTAGCCAGAGATGTACATAAATGTGCTCATTTTCCCATTAAGAAGAGAGCCATAGAGGAATGCTCTTCTGCTCTTGGCAGATGGTGATAGAAACTCATCAGTTACTCTCAAGCTGCCTTGCCATAATCCTAGGGAAAAAAAATTTATCATCTACTAGTTAGATTTACAGCACTCAAATTATGATACCTTTTAAGTAAAGGCCAGAATTATCATCAGGGGAAGATGGATTAACTGTGTTATCCATTATGTAACCAAATGCCGAAGGTGAAACATTGCATTTAGAATTTCAAGTGAAATAAAGAAGCTGTAAGATTTAGGTTTCATCTCCCAAAATTATCCAATAAGCTCATTAAGCCTTTTGAGGAGGGGTAAAGTATAAATAGAAAGGCAGACTAGCTTTATACGTATACTTAATTGGAATGAAACTCTTAAATCATGCATAATAAAGTAGTATGATTTAAGAATTTCATTCCCATTAAATGTGCATTTTAGGTTTTCATCTTAAGTGTGAACATAAAAGTTCAGCTAAATGTTATGATTTAACATGAGAACTAAAGTAGATAAAATGAAAAAAATAGGCCAAGATTCTGAAGAGAATGCTCTCCTTGATGCAACTTTGGTTTTTAAGGCAGATAGTTGGAGAAACAACTTTCCTTAGGAAAAAAATAAAATAAAACCTGTGTGTGTACTTTTTACTGAAACCTATCAGAACATTTGCTGTGCAAACAAGTTATTTATCTATCTCTATAAATATATTAGCCTATATTTCCAATTTTGTGGTGTGTACATTCTACAATTTACAACTAAGAGGTAAATCAACAATTATCAAATGTACATCCTATGCCAGATGCATCCTGTCTTTCTTTTGACTCATCATTTCTTTACTTTATCTATGATTCTGATATCTATGATATCTGCCAGATCTATAGTTCTGGCAAATAGTTCTCCTTCAAGCACATATCATAGAACTTCCCAAAGCTGAGTAGGTTCTGTTTACTCTCTTTATGTTCTCCCCTTGGATATTTTATATGATAAATTTAATTCTCACATTTAGAGGGATGGTGTGAATTCTGCCATGACATATTCAACAGGTATCCAACATCAGTCAAATGCATAATTTTTACAAAGAGGCTGCTCTATTAAGCATTTTTATTTTCATCAATAGCACTGTAATTCTGTCAGGTTTGAAAGTTTGAGGAGGCCCAAATTTATCTACTTTTAAACATAGATCCATTTAAAAAAATATCTTGACTACTATTCACTTGCCATTTTTGTCTGTTAAAAGGAATACTATGGAATCCAACTGAGAAAAAAAAAAAGATGCATAACTCAATAAGTTCGGCTTAGTAAATCTTACATTTTAAAATGTTTAAATAAATGCCTTGGGCAGAGAGAATAGCAGACAATTAATTGGGACTCAGAGAATCAAGTGAGGCTCTTTAGAGAATAGTTTATTTGAGTTGGGGTTGTGAAAATTATGTAAAATTTCAGTAGGAAGAGAAAAATATTTCAGGTAGAATATTATTTCATCAAACCCAGAAGAATCAAAGCATCAGGCATATAGTGGCTAGAGCAAAGGGTCATTGAGAGACATTAACAGAAGATGAGAAGAGAAAGCTAGATTGGGAGTCGAATGGAAGCAGCCTTAATTCTGTCCCCCTAAAAGTGGACTTCATTAAATAGTCATGAAGAACTAAGAGAGGAACATGCTTTGACTTCTTTTATAATGATACCTTTGGCAGCTGTTATAGAATATATTGTGTTCCTCCAAAAACATTGAGTTATCTACAAATGTAAACTTATTTGGAAATAGGGCCTTTGCAGCTGATCGAGTTAAAATGAAATTATCAGGGTAGACCCTAATCCAGTATGACTGGTGTCCTTATAAAAAGGTGGAATTTAGACAGAAACAGACACATACCACAGGGAAGATGATGCGAAGGTATAGAGAGAACATATAGAAGCCAAGAAATGCCTGAGGCTACTAGAAACAGAGAGGCATGGAACAGATGCTCCCTCACAGCCCTCAGAAGGTCAGCCCTGGTGACACCTTGATTTTGTACTTCCAGCCTTTAGAATTATTAGATGATATAAACTTCTGTTGTTTATGCCACCTAATTTGTGGTACTGTGTTTTGGCCATCTCCAGGAAACTAATTCACCAGTGTTATGGATTATGGATGTAAGGGTCTGAAACTGGAGGCAGAAAAAGCAGTTAAATAATTTCAATAATTTGCAAATAAGCGATGATGTCACAAGATGTAGAAATGGAAATATTGGTGCATATAAGAGAAGCACTTTAATAAAGAATATGAAGAATCAAAGGAAAGAAAAAATAATGACTTACAGGTTTCTAGTTTTGTCCATTTAGTTCATTGTTGAATAAGTGACAAAGATGAGACATTCAGGAGAAGTCACTTTGAAATGGAAGAATTGATGTTGTTTTAGAAATGTTTGAATTTGAAGTCACTCTGAAACTTTGGTTTGTTGTTTTAAAAGAATATTTGAAGAAAGGTCTTGGTTGGACATAGAGATTTGAGTTGCATTACCATTTGAGGTAATGAGTTTACAGAAAGTAGAGTGGAGCTAGAAATAGCTGAGGGCAAACTCTAAGGAACAACAATACTTAAAGACCAACTGATAAAGAAGGGATTTGTTACAGAAACTCAGGGCAAAAAGAGAACATCCACAAGAGAGGAATGTTAGAGAAGCTAAAGAAGAAAACAAGTTTCAGGACAGATGGAATGGGAAACATTTAAAATGCTAATCTAAGATGAACACAGAGACATATCCATTAAATTAGGCAAGTGGATTATCATTGTATAACCTGATGCTCATTGTTGGAAAAGAATACACACTTCTTTTTTTTTTTTTTTTTTTTTAAGAATACACACTTCTGATATATTAGCATATTCATCCAAGAAATAAAAAAGCATCCCTCTCAGAATAGCAAAGACTGTGAGGTAATTCATTTTCCTGTTTCTTCCTCAACTTAATTTCAGACTTCCAAATATCTTTATTGTCACTTTCTGGTTGGTACAATTATAGCTCATTAAACTTTTTCTCTGGGTATAACTCTTTTGTGACACAGTTATTGAACTGTGTGCTGGAATCTTCTGTTAAGCAGTGATTCCCATCTTGGATCTTGCCTCCCTCCCCTTTTTAAAGGCTTTATTTTATTTCAAGAGGTTTTAGGGTTCAAGGTAAAATTTAGAAAAAGGTACAGAGATTTCCCACATACCCTCTCCCCCCGCCCTTATCAACATCCCCACCAGAGTGGCACATTTGTTACAATTGATGAACCTCCAATTGACACATCACAATGACCCAAAGTTCATAGTTGACATTATGGTTCATTCTTGGCATTGTAATTCTATGGGTTTTGACAAATTAATAGTGACATGTAACTATCATTATAGTATCATACAAAGTATTTTGACTGCCCTAAAAATTCTCTGTGTTCTGCCTATTCATCTTTCTCCTTCCCTCAATCCCTGGCAACCAAAGATCTTTTTACTGTCTCCACAGTATTTACTTTCCCAGAATGTCATAAAGTTGGAATTATACAGTAGGTATAGCCTTTTCAGATGGGCTTCTTTTACTTAGTAATATGCATTTAAGTTTCTTTCATGTCTTTTCACAGCTTGTTAGCTCATTTCCATTTAGTACTGAATAAATTCCATTGCCAAATACCCAAAGAGAAAATTTGAACTATAATTAATAGTTAAAACAGCTAAGGACAAAGATGTCAGAAAACACTTGGACTTTTTCCTGTTCCAGGGATATAGCGTGTCTTGGAAGACTATGCCCATATTAAGATAGATTACTTCATTTGGCTTTTCCTGTGGTCTTCAAGGACAGCTGGAATGAAGGGCATTAAAAAAAAACACTTGACTATTGTGAAGTTAAAAAAAAAAATGAAGAATCGGGATGTCAAGTTACCTATTACTGAAAAACAGTAATTAAATAGGAATTGAATGTTCATTTGAGAAAATATTTGTGGAATACTTCCTCTTCTCAGGTCAGTAGAAGTCATGGGGTATTTCTGCTTCAGTTTTGTTTTTTTCATATATTAAGAGAATGTATATTAACTATATAAATTGAGAAGACCCTGGATGCTTTATTCTCCCCCCCTTAATTTGCTGGATCACTGGGAGGAGGGTACATGCATCAGCATTCCACATGGAAACTTAAAAAAGAAAACATATGAATATTTGGACCCTTCTCCAGACCTACTGAATCATAATTGTCAGAGGTATTTAAAACAAACAGCAAAAAAGGTCCTCAGCTTTTTTTCTTATGAATAACTCAAGATAACAACCACCATTGTTACCGACAACTTGATAGGCCTTCAACAAGGCTAATTTCAAATTTGTCAATCAGAAAATAATAAAGAAAGGGAGTAAAAAACAACAAATGATTTTGGAGAACTTTGAGGAAATAAATTAAGCCACTTTTATGTATTTGTAACTAGAGGCAAGACATTTATTTTAAAAACAAGTATAATGCAGGTCTTATAACTTCCAAATATTCTATCATTGAGTAGATAGGGAAACCAATTTATTCCTTATTATTTTTTCCCTTGAACTGAACAAGGTTCTAATTCTCTTCTTTCCCACCCCAATTCACCATCAAATTCTTAAGAATTCTCCTCTCTTCTTTACATGCATTATAAACTGACTCATTTTTATTAAGAAAACCTGACCAAGGCTTGGCACATAAAAAGTGATCAATAAATATTGTTTGTATTAGTTAATGTGTATCTAGATTATTCTCAAACAGGAAATGAGCCAGGAAAAAGGATATGGTGAAAACAATGATTCAGTCCAGAATATTTAGAGAGAGAGCTTTAAATTGAAATGATAGAAATGTGTGCTAGATCTACATATGATGCTCAATAAATACTAGTTAATTATTTAAATTGACATTATCAGATGTGTTAATGAATAAATTGTGATCTGTAGCTATAGTCTTCTATACAGGGCAGAAACAATTGGGATAATGTGGCTAAAACCAGTTTAAATCATTGGAAAACTTCTGAGTCAGAATCTAGATTAAAATACATCTAGTAACCCTTTCCTTCCAAAGGATGTATTTAGTTGAGATCTAAGGAGTCAGTTGGTAAGATCTTATCTGTGTCTATATTTGTGATTTAGGCGTATGTTGCTGTGGCTGGTGAAATGATGGGGACAGCAGGAGGAAGGTGACACATGCCAGGTTGGAGGAGGAGTTTCAGGTATACCTGGAGGGAATTATTTATAAGTAGGAGGTTCCAAATAAAATAAACTGAACTTACTAATTGAGCCCAAGCATCACTGTTCTAGAATGGAGTGGGAAATTCTATCTGAATCCCTCCCAAAACAGATATCTGTGTCTCCTGAGAAGAAAGACTAAACTAAAAAAGTTGTTTTGCTAATCTCTTTAAGACTTTAATGGTTCCAGAAATGATGTTGTTAACACTGATCAAAATTGGAGTGTAAAGCATTTGGGATAGAGCCAGGCTTCCCACTTTGAAAAAGCCTGCTGTACCCTTGGAGCACCAGAATATTAAATGTTCTCTTGGCTTGGCCACCCAGGTGCCCTTGTGGCACTTCCTTTAAAAGTATAGACAGAATCTGAAGCCATACCTTTTTTCCGACTTAAGATGGCAAGGAAAGATTGACTTACTCATCATCCAATCCACTGCTCTGGAGGATAACTGAGATATTTTATATCCCAAAATCTTTTTTTTTTTTTTTTTTTTTGAGAGAGAGAGAGAGAAATGGTACGGGAGGGGCAGAGGAAGAGGGAGAGGGAGAAATTTAAACAGGCTCCAAAAGAGAGCCCGACATGGGCTCTATCTCATGACCCTGAGATCATGACCTGAGTTAAAATCAAAAGTTGGATGTTTAAGTGACTGAACCATCCAGGTGCCCTGATTCCAGGATCTCTTTAGCTACTATTTCTCATGTGGGCTAGAATAGAATCTTGAGTTAGATTTGGAGTCAGTAGTAAGCCATTGAGAGAGCAGCCACATGCACAAAGACTGGATCCTTGGCACATATGATGGCAAGAACAGCTAATTTTTATATGGCAGCTGTAGTAGAGTTTCTTGATATTTCATAAAGTTGTAGAAGTTAAGGTCTAAGTGGTAGTAGCTGTGGTATTTCTGACAATATTTTCTGTTCAATTTCTTAAGATATAAAATTGCCCCCCAAATAAAGTCTATTAGTTAAAAAGAAATACTTTCAAAACAAAAACGTAATCCATCCAGTTCTTACTGCCTCCACTGCTGCTGCCTTAGGCCTAGATCACCATCATTTTTCACATTATTTGGCCTTGCTCTTGTGCAGGGTTTTCTCAGTGTAGAGCCCAGAATAATGCACTTAAAGCAAGTTTCTTCTCTTTGCAAACTCTTTCTATGGGTTTTAACTCAGTTGCATAGCCTAAAGTCATCACAACAACCTACTTGGCTATCATATATGATTTCATACCACCTGATTCTATATCCCTTCAACTTTTGATGTCTTCAGCTCATACTTTCACCCACCTCACCCTGCTCTAGCTTCACTGACCTTCTCTTTGTTGAACACATCGACCATCCTCTAACATTGAAGGTTTTCATACTGCTCCCTCTTCCTGGAATGAATGATCTTTTGCCAGATAGCTGATAAGGCTTATTCCTTTTCTCCTTCAGGACATCTCAATAGTCACCTTTTACTAAGTCACGACTTCCTTGACCACTATGTATAAAATAGCAAGCTTTCCTTTCCAGCCTGTCAATCCTCTTTCCTTGCTGTATTTTTTTCTTCACAGCACTTACTACCATGAGATATGTCACCTATTTCACTGTCCAACTACCTACACTAGCATGTACAGGGAGAGATGGAACAAGTGTGGGAGTGAGCCAGGAAAGGCAGGAGAAAAGAAAAGAAAGAAAATAGAAATGAGAAAACCGTATGTTAGAGGAAACTTGACTTGTTGAATTTATCACACCAGATAGGTGCAGAGCCAAGACTTAGCCCCAAATCCAGTAAAATTTAACTAATCCAAGATTCATGTATGACAATTTAGATATGATTTTGATATTCATATTTATAGTTCCTACCTAATTTGTCATGAGAGCATCTCAAAACATTTTTGTTTGGTCACATTTGCATTATTTCATGAGAGGAACCATGAATTTGAAAGGAATGTATTCCTTAAGGGCATAACATTATAATTATCAGATAATGTTATATTTAAGTGGGAGAAGACTGTTTTTTAAGTAGAGGAAAACTGGGGTTTGGTTGACACTAATTCTTAACCAGAGGTGGGTCGCATGCTTGCTTTATCATGATTAACCCAACAAAAACCTTTGTATTTATTTATCAGGGTTATTCTTAAATGAGTCTGTCTGAAAAGCACATTTCAACAATAGATTGATCCCCATGGCATTTTAAATCTTTGGGTGAACAGCTTCAGGTTAGAAATTAAAACATTCTATTGTATATCTACCAAATGGAGTTCAGTGCTGCAGGCATTTGAGCTTGTCTAAAAGTCCTGCAAAGAGTATCCATTTTGTAAATGTCTTTTATAGTAAAGTATGAATGGGTGAGTTTAAATGTTAAGACAAAAGAAAGAAAGGCATATGGAGAATAACACAGCCACAAATTTGAGATCACAGTGATTGGCATAGTTCTTAACGAAGCAGCAAAGCTGAGTTTTGGACGATCATGAAAAGTTGTAATTTAATTTAGGAACATGTTACTTTGTTCATTTCTTGTTTCGAGCTAAAATGTTTATATGCAATTTAAGAAGGTTAGTTTCTTCATACCATCATACTACAATGTGATGATTTTTGTTTTTGCAGTGTTTAATTTCTTTTTTTTGGATGAACAAATTATCCTTGTGTCCCCTGCAGCCAACTGTAACGATTTCCACTGACTGTAGTAATGAGGGGAGACCTGATTAACTTTAGGGCCTTTCCCACTAAAATCAGGAAACAAGTTACACACACACACAGGGATCTTGTTAAACAAACAAGAATATTCTTATCTTCCCTTCCAGCAACAGGGGAAAAAAGAAATCAGTGAATTCACCAACATGGCATTAGCCAGTTGGCCAGAGGATCAGGTCACTTGCATGTCCTCCCTCAGCACACAGAGAGGATTTGCATACTTGGCTGCATTCTTGTTTTGAAGGACAGCTGCGCCAGTGATTCTGAGCTCAGTGGGACATGGAGGCACTGTCTTAAACAGCTTTACTTTAACCCATTTAAACAAAGAGTTACACTAGATATAGAGCTCTTCAAGGAAAATGTTCATTCACATGTATAAAAGCTAAATAGACCTTAATTTACCCTTATACCTAAAACACTTACCTTTTTACTTAGTCTTTGATCACTGAATATTTATAGATGGAGGACTTGTGTCTGACCATACCTACTGTATTGTGATGATCACTTGAAGAGGAGGCCATTCTTCTCCAGGTGTTTATTTCGGTCTTTCCAAAAGAACAAAGAATCTCTTACAAGGAAGTTTTTATTCAGAATTTACCTTTATGCCTCTACTGAAAATTGCATGTTGGTTAACTATACAGATCTGAACTTCTAAACTTCCTTGAGTATTATGGACTATCATTGTATGCTTTGTAGCTTCCTTGGTACTATGGGGGCAACAAAGAAGTAAAAGAAACATGTCCTACTCTAAGGAAGTTTCCAATCTAGTTGTTGAGCAAAAGATACCTAGAATTATATATTTACTATGTTGAGTTCTTTTACATATACTTCTTTTAGAACATTTACTACACTTCAAGGTCATTATTTACATAATTAGCTTTCAAGTTCATGAGTACCTTCTAGTAGGGGCTCTATTTCATGCATATTTTTAATACCTAATCAATGACTCAAAACCTATCGTAGATATTTAATAATAGATTTTTTATATGTATAAAATGTTTGAATTCTATCAGGAATTAGTCTTTTTCATGCTAGATATATATTTTTATGTAATATTAATATACTCTTCTTTTATCTAAATATATGAGCCCATTTCGGTTAAAAAGCCAGTCAAAGAACTGAAGAGTCATCTTTTATTCCTTTCTTTCTTTCACTTATATATCCAATCTATTCCAGGCAATCAATGCTAGATCAAGCAACATATGTATCAAATCTATTCACTTCTGCTAGTCTCCACTGTCGTTATCCATATCACTACTATTACCTAGACTTCTGCTCTTCTCTGTTAATGGATCACACTGTTTTCACTTTTCCTTTCCACTCTCCACCCTTAGGAATCAGTGTGATTTTTTAAACATGTTAATCTAGGTAATGTTATTCTTAGGTTAAAACACTTTATTTAATGGCTCCCATACTTTTAGGATAAAGTCAGACACCTTATCTGACTAACAAAGCCCCACCCAATTTGGTCCTGCTCTTTGTTTCCTCTCATCCTTCCCATCTAGCCCCAGACACATTATGTCCTTTCACAGAAGGCTCATTCCAGCCACGTGTTCTTTGGACCAGCTGTTTTCCCTGTCTGAAATATATTTCTCTCTGACTTTGGTATAGCTTGGCTCTTCTTTATCATTCCTGCCTCAACTGTAATGCTACTTTTATATCTGATAGAATGTTTATACTACAATAAATTAAATAGTAATTTCATAATGGGCTTAATCATTTCACTTCTAAAAATTCTGGAAGGAGAACTATTACAATGCTAGTTAATGCTGTCCAGGGATATCAAGGCACTCATTCAGTTTCTCTGCTCATTCTCTTTACTTTCTTTGCAAAGTTAAGATGCCTTTGGAGCACTGTATCCAAAAGTGATTAGATGAATACAATCAATACTCTTTCAGGAAAGAATATGTGTCAGGGGAATGACCATTAGATTGGCAACTAAGGAACTTTACATTTCCCATAGAGATCATCTCTGACAGTTCAGTCTATAGTTGCCACTCAGTTACTCTTTAGCACATCACCCATTTTTATTTTCTGCTTAGCATTTATAATTATCTGGTATGTTTTTTATTTTTGTTTGTTGTTTTATTTTTTATCCATCTCCCTTCATTAAAATATAATCTGTGGATTGTCTATTTTGTTTATAGTTGTATTTCCAGAATCTAGGACCATGCCTGGCACATAGTAGTTTCTCAATAAATAATTATGTGAGTAGGAATGACTAGAGTAATAAAGAGGGAATGGTACTGATAAATATGAGTGAAAAAGTGAAAAAACTTCAAATATTATATAGCTAGCATAATTTCATACTACTGATACTTGAAAACATCTTTTAAGATTGGAGAAAAGTTTAGTCTTTCTAAAATTATAACAAAAACAGGGGCATCTGGGCAGCTCAGTCTATTAAGCATCCAACTCTTGATTTCGGCTCAGGTCATGGTCTCAGAATCATGAGACAGAGCCCCACATCAGGCTCCATGCTCAGCACAGAGTCTGCTTGAATTTCCCTCTCTCTTTCCCTTTACCCTCCCCCCCCCACTCTCACTCTCTCTCTTTCTCTCTCTCTCTCAAATAAATAAAACCCTTTAAAAAGTCATACCAAAAAAATTAAACAACAAAAAGAACAAAGAAGATCAAGCCTGTAGCATATTTATTAATCAAAAAAGTATCTTATAAGTAGTGTTACATAGTAGGCAATCTGATTTTCTTACCAAATCAGATGTCAGATACATCCAGAAACTTGAGATCCACAATGCCAATTTCAAAGTGTCTTTCAGTAATTTGCATGAAATATGAATGCTTTGATTTTCAGCTAAGGTTTGTTGCTAGTAGCAATTGCATGTGTTTAGGAGGAAAGTCATAATGCAATAGCACGTAGCCAAAAAAGTACATATCAAGGGGTCATCATGGAAGTTGTATGGGGTCCCGTGGTACTTGCTTCTTGTCATGTGCCTTTAAAAAATAATCATAGTTCCTCCTATCAAACATTATTGGCACATGGATTTGGTGGCAAGTGCTTAATATTTTATATTGAAATTCTAATAGATAAGTTGCAAGTGTTCTTTCCTACTAGATGCTTCCTCTAAGTTTATGTGTATAGTTCCACTAGTTATTTCTTCATAAATAATTTTGTAGAGTGTTCACATAACAATATATATTTCGATAGCCTAGCTACAAAGTCATTGCTTATATAGACAATACTAACAATTTCCTACAAGTTATTTAGCTTGTAGAGAGAAGGACAAAACTTAAACATGTTTGCATTAAAAATTATCTTTGGCATTAAAAATAGTTCAAGTGCAACAATTATTACAACCATATTGAGTCATGACATGGCCTGTGGATTTGATTTAAACATCAGTTAATGCACATGACCTAGTGAGCAGCCATATCACATTTACTGCAGTCAGAAAATGGAGTTTGTTACAAGTGGACATCTTTTCCTTCTTTAAGGCTCTTATTTAATAAGTTTTTAAAGGTAGGGTTTATAGTCCATCAGACTTCTCATCTACAGTTTGTTTCCCTCATAGGAAAAGTATAACAGATCCAGCAAAAAGAAACTAGCAATATAAAACAAATGTTATAAAAACATTGTTCTTATCCAAATTTGGCTTGAATGTCTCCTTAAAGGAATTGGAATATTGTAATTTATCATAAATATATGCTTGGTTTGATTTTTGTCCTGTTTCTGTCACAAGGCTCCTAAAATCCTTGGAATTTTCGAAGTGTGGAGAGAGACAGAGGTGTTTTTGTTATGTTAAGGTGACTTTTGGACCTCACTTAAGGAAGGGGGCTGGTTGCCAGGACACCCAACCCTGTGATTGGAGGGTTGGAACTTTCAGTCCCACCCCCCTACCCCTAGGGAGGGGACAGGTAGAGGTTGAATCAATCACCAATGACCAGTGCCTCAATCAATGCTAACTATGTAATGAAGCCTCCATAAAAACACAAAAGGCTAGCTTCTGGGTTGGTGAACCTGGGGAGGTGGTGGAAGAATGGCACATCTGGAAAGCTCCTCCTCCTTTCCCCGTACATTGCTCTATGTGTCTCTTCTGTCTGACTCTTCCTGAGTTATATATTTAGAGTAAACTGGTAATCTGGTAAGTAAAATGTTCCTCTGAATTCTGTAAGCTGCTCTAGCAAATTAATTGAACCCAAGGAGGAAGTCGTGGGAACTTCTGATTTATAGCCAGTCGGTTAGAAATACCAGGTAACAACCTGGACTTGCGATGGGCATCCTGAGTTAGAGGGAAACCTTGGAACCTCCAATTCTCAGCCATTTGGTAAGAAGCACAGGTAATAACCTGGTCTTGTTGACTGATGTCTGAAGTTTTTGGGAGGGGGGCAGTCTTGTAGGATTGAACCTTAACCTATGGGATCTGACACTCTCTCTGGGTAGATAGTGTCAGAATTAAGTGGAACTGTAGGACGCCCAGCTGGTGTCCCAAAGAATTGTTTGTTGTTGTGGGGGGAAGGGGAATCCCCTCTCCATGGATTGGAATTAGGGTCTGGATCCCTTTAGGAATGAATGACAAAGAATGAAGGAGATTCTTCCCCATTAAAAATTCAAGTAATGCATGGTAGAACATAATTGAAAGAAGAGAAAAGAATCAAAACAGATGTTGGCAAGGATAAGGAAAAAGGGGAACCCTCTTATACACTTGGTGGGAATGCAAACTGGTGCAGCCACTCTGGAGGTTCCCCAAAAAGTTAAAAATGGAACTACCTACAACCCAGAAATTGTACTTCTAGATATTTACCCAAAGGATACAAAAATACTGATCAAAAGGGCATGGGCACCCTGATGGTTATAGCAGCATTATCAAGTCTAGCTAAATTATGGAAAGAGCCCAAATGCCTATATATATATAGATACATGTAGATATAGTCAGCCATAAAAAAAGAATGAAATCTTCCATTTGCAATGGAGTGGATGGAGTTACAGTATATTATGCTAAGTGAAATGTCAGTCAGAGAAAGACAAATACCATATGACTTCACTCATGTGTGGAATTTAAGAAACAAAACAGATGAACATAGGAGAAAGAAAAAAAAAAAAGAGAGGAAGGCAAACCACAAAAGAGACTCTTAACTATTTAAGAGAACAAAATGAGGGTAAGTAGTATAGCATAGATGTTAATAATCAGGGTTAAAATAATAACTTCCTGGTTGTGTGACTTAGGACATATAAAATCTGTTAAACATACTTGAGTCAAATAATCCTTTCTCTTAGGTAGTTTGAGGATTTACTGTACAAATACATGCAAAATGCTTAAAAGGGTTTGGGCACGTGGTAAGCGCTTAGTAAATGTTACCTATTCATATTTCTTAAAATGCCTTGAGCACTTAATTTTAAAGGGGTGGAAATATTTATCAAAGAGAAATTGACCCTGGGTTATAAATTTTCTGAGAGTGTAAACAGTCTTCACTCAAATGCGTCCATAGGAAATGGTGTGTTAAGGAAACCCCATGTTCCAAAAATAGTGTGAAATAGCAAATGCTGAGGACATGGCCATGTGGGGGCTGTGGGGGTCCCTTTATAATGATGTAGGAGTTAGCGAGGCCATGGTGTTTAGATTTTGTAGACAGCAGAGGTCTTGAGCACTGGGTTAAAGACAAGGAAACTCCGAGCCTTGTGACAATGATAGCATATTGCAGGGTCTTGCTTTTTTTAGGCACCGACCAAGGAAAACGGGCATGTTGATCAGCATGAACAATTTCCTCTCCAATATTCTTTTGGAAAATAGTGGCTATCTGAACTTCACAGAATGTGTCTGAGGCCCAGAAAAAAAAAAACGTGCTTTGGTTGCAAGTGGACCAAACATTTCCTTTGAGCCATAGGTATTTGTCACCAAAATGGACCTTGTCTGTGGCAACTGAAGGCGGGGAGCAGATCAGCTCAAAGTAATTCAGAGGCCCTGCTTAGAAAGAAAGTTTCCTTTATCCTAGAATTACCTGAATATTTTCTATTCCCCCGTCCTATAGAGTGTAGAGAGAGAATTAAGTAAAAACCGAAGTAAAAGTTATACTCTTCTAAGCAGCCTCACTGTACTAAATATTAAGTCTGTACTCAATATTAGATCAGCACCCTGTTTTTTGGCCTCAAAACTGCCTAAGTTCCAGGGTCTCCATATGGAGAGGGGTTTAGCAATAGCATCTTCTTCATAGCATCTTGGAATGATTAAAGGAGTTAAAGTAGGTATAGCACTTAAAACAATGCTGGGATATCGTAAGCTGTCAATCATAAAGCATGTTCTAATTCTCTCTTCTTTCTTTCTTAAAAATAAGATCGATGTAAAATATATCAATCCTCTAATCAGATAGCAGCAGAGAACTACAACCTTGTAAAATATAAACTTTTCAGAGGAGTTGGAAGAATTCTGTACCAAGAAGAGCACTGTGCTTACTTCCAAGACTTCTGTCTTAATCCTGCCTCCACTTCTGAGTTAGAGTCTGATCCTGAGCTGATAACTGGTAACTTGAGCTCTTCTGGCATTAGTCTTCTCATCTACAAATGTCAGTTACCATATGCAATTTTTTACTTCCTACAGAATTGTCAGGGTAAAGGGGACCTGTAAACTGTGAAGTTGTATTTATTAAGTGTATTCATAATTGAGCAAATGCAGTTTCATTATTATAATTTATTATTAAATAGAAATATTTTTCTTCTCTCCGAGTAGTAAAATGGTAAGCATATTGTTAGATTAATAAATAATAACCAATTGAGATATATAATTGAGTAAAAATTACTAAGGGACGCTGTAAGAAAATTTCCTCTTTCTTATACATTATATTTATATAGTATATATATATTTACATATTATATACTTATATATTACATTTATGTAGTATCTTACAATTTGATTTCTACTGAAATTTCATTGATTTTCTGAGTATCTCTTCAAATGTTTAGGGTTTCCATTGCTGTCAATGGAAGCTGTACAAAGAATAAACTATTTAAAGGGAAAATATGTGTGATAAATAATGGTCTTGTCTACTGATAATCCTGTTTGTAGTTTCTTGTAAAGTTTTCATAGATAAGGTCTTACACTATCTGTGAAATGTGGTGCTTAGAATAGTATAACTTTTACTTAATTCAGTTTTTACTTAATTCTCCCTCTACATTCTCTAGGACAGGGAAAGAGAAAATATTCAGGTAATTGTAGGATAAAGGAAATTTTCTAAGTAGTGCCTCTGAATGGGGAATCTGCTTTTTTTTTTTTTTTTTTTTTTTGCATAGGAAATGCCAGGCAGGCATCTCAGCCAGAAAAGTATGTTACTATATTAATTTGAAGGAAATTATTTGGAATGTTTTTATTGTTTTTATTTTTATTTATTTATTTTTTTAAAGATTTTATTTATTTATTTGACAGAGAGAGAGAGATCACAAGTAGGCAGAGAGGCAGGCAGAGAGAGAGGGGGAAGCAGGCTTCCCCCTGAGCAGAGAGCCCAATGCGGGGCTTGATCCCAGGACCCCGAGACTATGACCTGAGCCGAAGGCAGAGGCTTCAACCCACTGAGCCACCCAGGTGCCCCTGGAATGTTTTTAAAGCTGACTTCAGTATAAGCCCTAACTTTAGATCTCAATTCTGATAAGAGGAAGAAAGACTGAAAATAGAAAAGTAGTAGACTCAGCTAATCACACAAGTATTTGGGTATAGGCACGGTAATTTTGACAGCTTCACACACACAGGAGCTTTACGTGTGGAGGAAGCAAAAAATGTCTTCACAGAGATGAATTACAAAGAGATGGATAAGGAGGGAAAATTAAGAGAAATAAGAATAGAGTTAGCACTGATTTAAAAAAATGTATCTGGGAGACAGAATGACTTCTATGGCTGATTCGTCTGCTTCACAGGTTTCCACCCTGCTGAGGAGTAAAGAAACTTCCATTTGTCCAAATCTCTTCCACCTCTGTCTTAACCGGTTTCATTTTACTTTCCAAATTCAGTCTACTCTCAAATGAATCACAGGGTCGTTTTACATGAGCTCCTGGATGACTTCTTCATTTTAAGTACGAGCTCAGCATATTTAGAGATGGGATCAAGATGTATGAGGAATGAGTCTTCTTGGGCTCTCGTGGGGAGGGGGAAGGGTGCCTTGATGTCACTGTGCTGTTCAGGGGCCTGGGTAGGTAGGGTGTACCCTGTCTGCTGGATCATTGCTTGTCCTGCTGGCAAATGCTATTGAAACCTGAAGCTGATGACTTTATGGCCTCCTTTCTCTCTTGCCTATATTTTAACTCCCTGAACATTATTAGCTTAATTATTTAATTATTTCTGGGAAGTCTAATGAATTCCTGATGCATGGGGTGGCCGAATAAAACACAGAATGCCTAGTGGAGTTTGGATTTCAGATAAACATCAATTGATCAACAGTGAATATTATTTTAGTATAAGTATGGCCCAAATATTGCATGGGATATTTAATGTTTATCCAAAATTCAAATTTATCAGGGTTATCATCTATTATATTTTCTATATATGACAGCCTCACCCATGAGTTTTTATTTACATATTGATTTTCTTGGTTTGTATTGTATTGCATTGTCTTCTCTCCTCAGATATATTGCCTTTTTTTTTTTCTTTTTAAAGATTGTGTGCTACACCTTGTATCAGCAAACTCGTTTGTAGAAATAGTAAGGTCTTATATGAAATTATTCTTTCTCAAAGTAATACCTATTTCTTTCTGGAAGGCACTTTGAGATGCTAGCAATCCAGGATCAACTTAATCAAATTTCAAGGATTGAGTAGATTTAAATCTGAGCTTCAGTTCTTGTGAGTTTTGTCTACTTATTGATTATACTCATCTCAAATTAAGGTGGGTTCCCCAGGTTACCATGTCTGAATTCCAGTTTCTGTCCTCTGGCATAGCAGAACTGTTAAAAGTGTTTTTTAGCCTCTTGGCTTTTCCGCAGCTTCCTCTTGAGTCAGAAAATACTTAGAAGAAGCCCTAAATTCACCTCTCTAGGCTTTCATCCTCCCATGGATCTTCGCTGGTTATTCTTTGCAATCTTATTACTTCTTTTATGCCTCCAAGTATATGTTTGTGTCTAGATTTTCTAATTGTTCCCAGCAGGAGATTTAGTGTAAATCACAGTCTCCTTCCTGAAAGGAAGTCAGAATGCCATTAATAAATACTTCTTAAGGATGAGAGGCAAAATTGTAGGAAATATAAAGGGGAATATAAACAAAAGTGATGTTCTTTTCTTGACCATCCTAAAATACATCACATAAGAGATGGCGTGTGATTCAATGCTACATTTTCCCCTCTTATCCAGTCTTGAAGGGCGGTGAAAAATATCAAACAAATCCTGTTCACATGCAGATTTCAGACTTATGAAACACCCAGAATTGAAGTTTTCAAAGGATTTTGTTTTTAAAAACCCACTCATAATTCCTAAACCATTAACTTGGGATATTTTAAATATCTCCAGACGTGCAGTGAATTTGTTAATCTTTCAGCCTGCTTGTTAATGAAGAGGCAGTGTTTATGAGGATTGTATTTAATTCTCTTAAACTTGCTTGAGTGAATTTTCTTTGTTACAGTAGTAATTGATTACATCTACTCTGGAAAAGGTTGTTTTATATCTCTTACAAATTGACAAATATACTTTGATCAATATCCCGGGATCCTAAGTTTTCATTTTACATGCAATGCTGTTTTTTAGCTTTACGTAAAGGTTTTTTATGTAACTACTCATACTCTGAAATTTTAGGAGTATTGAAGGGAATAGAGCAACTTTTAAATCCATATCTTCCTTGGGGCACCTGGATGGCTCAGTTGGTTAAGCGACTGCCTTCAGCTCAGGTAATGATTTTGGAGTCCCAGGATCGAGTCCCACATCAGGCTTCCTGGTCAGCAGAGAGTCTGCTTCTCCCTCTGACCTTCTCTCCTCTCATGCTCTCTCTCTCCCATTCTCTCTCTCTCACATAAATAAAATCTTTAAAAAAAATCCATATCTTCCTTAAGGATAGAGATAGTGGATATGTTGGAACAATCTAATCAAACCCAAAATTTAGAAATTATTTTGTTCTTAAAAATAATTTATCCATTAATTGAAATGAAGCTATGTGTTCATGTATCAAAATAAAGCTATGAAAAACAAATAAAGCTATGCCTCATTAATCTGACAAAAGCATTGTCAAGTATCTTTCATCAAAATTTAAGATAATTCCTCTCAAACCAATAATTTAATTGAAATGTTTACTGTATAAAACTTAGATCACCATCTACAGAGAGAACAAAGTGTTAATATTTGAGTTCTTCCAGTAAGAATGTGAACAGATTATATTATCATTTGAAAGCAGTATTATATTTGCATGCAAAGGAAAAGCACAGAAATTTGAACGTAAAATTCATATTGTAGCTTCCAGCTAATGACAAGGATAGTAACCTCAAAGAAGCAGAAAATTTCAGAAATAAACACAATAAAAAATAATAACAATCAAAATGCCTATCATACCCTACGGCATTGGGATAAGAAATAATATTATTTGTCTGTCTGGCAGAAGGTATATTTCTGGTAATAAGTTTTAGATGCTGAAAGCAAGATGATTATTTATCAAAAAAAAGATTTGTTTTCCAAACTCCTTTGGTAAAAATAACTAAACTTTTAGTTGGGAAGCTATAAGAAATTATGTATTGTAAATTAATCTTCAAATCAACGCAAGTAAATAAGAGGGGTTCAATCAAAACCCAGATATCCCGTATTTTGTTATCTCCACAGTAAATTTTCATTTCCTCTAATATCCAGTATTAGGGTAGTCGTTTTAAAAGTAAAGTTTTAAGATCAGATTTCTTGAGTTCTGACAGTAATTCTACCCATTAGTAAATGTGTATGCTTAGGCACATTAGTTACTATCCCCAACTATCCCATCTATTAGATGGAGTCATTTTGAGGGTTGAAAGACACAGTAAATGTAAAGGATCCAAAGGAATGTGTGGCACATAATTAACCCTAACAGCTAGTATTACTTATAATAATTATTATTAAATAAATATCTATAAAACTCTACCTATTAAGTTAGTATGGAATTTGGTCTTTTTTCAAAGTTTCATTCCAAATATGATTCTCAGGGTCTCCAAGGTTAGTTATACCTGTCACTGAACCGGTCCTTCCCATGTTCACCTGAGATAACCCCCAGGAAGTCTGATGTCCTGATTAGTCAAGACTCTGAAAACCGTGACTGGCTGCTTTCCTTTTCCTTCATCTTTCTGGCCTCCTTCTCAGGACAGATCAAAACAAACCATGACCCCAGCAAGCCCAATGGTTCCCTTCTCATAGTCACTTCCATGTGTTTAGTTATGCAGATCAAGATGGCTCCTTTTGCTCTGAGGAACGGTACTCTTTTTAGTATAATGCTCGGTGAGAGTAGCAGAGATATCCCTTGTGATTTAGCTTTTGATAATTAACCTTCCTCAAGTCCTCGTTGTGGCACTAGTACTTGGATGGGGATTTTTATTCTTATTAGTAGGGAAGGCTCTTTTTGCATTAGCTGCATGAGAATTAACACTTGATTTCTATATTCTAGGCTCTAAAGTTGAATTTGATTACCTGAGGAGACCCATTTTCCATATGGTAAGTTTCCCCTCAGGAACTACTATAATCTTTCATTCCTTTTTATATCAGGCTGAGACTATATCAGACAAGTTTAAGTAAGTAAGTAAGTGTTGAATATCAATTTATTTTGTTCCACATTTAGTCCTCTACAGGGAGAAAAAAAGGCATCCAACCATTTACCCTCCAGTTCCCAAACTAGGTGGTTATATGTGGGGAGGGAGGGCACCTGACAGAGGGCAACTAACACCTTTTGCTTAAGTAACAGGCTCTTGACAAGCCAAACTGTCATGTTAGATTCAATTGTTAATTAAATAGTTTATTAAATTCAGAGTATGTTGCATTTATGGATTTGGGCATTAGCACATTTTAACATGGAAATAATTACTTAAAAATCGCATCCTTTAGGGAATTCATATTTTTAAAGTTTTAAAACAAACTTGTATCCTGGCTTGCTTGTAAATCTTTTATGGCATGATCTTCTACTTGTTTTGGCATGATATATATAACTTAACCACGGAGAAATTTTGGAGGCTTTTTTGTTCATTTGTCAACACAGTCAGAAAGTGATTTTGAGGGGCACCTGGGTGGCTCAGTTGGTTAAGCGGCTACCTTCAACTCACATCATGATCCCAGGGTGCTGGGATTGAGCCCTACATGGGGCTCACTGCTCAGTGGAGAGCCTGCTTCTCCCTCTGCCTCTGCCTGCTGCTCTGCCTACTTGTGCTCTTTCTCTCTCTGTCAAATAATAAATAAAATCTTAAAAAAAAAAAAGTGATTTTGATCCCCTTAATGCAATTTTACTATATCTCATGATGCAATTATAACTCTATTTCAACTTTTACTACTAAAAGCCACACATTAGAAATATGACTCACAGAATCACAGCAGCTAAATAAAGTTGTCACATTAAATACTGTACAATGTATATTGTAGACATTATAGCTATTTTAGAAGTTTTCATTTTGGTGTCTTAAAATAGAGATTATATCTTTTGATAGAAAAAACTATTAAATAGAAAGAATTTAAACTAGACTTAAGAAATGATTTAGAAAAAACTGCATTTGGGCTTCACGATAGTAAGAAATTAAATTATTCCATAAGGGGCTATTCTTCTTTTATTAAAAAGGAGTGTCGTTGATGTCTATAGACATCTGATGGCAGGCAGCATGTTGAAAGGATCACAAAGATTAATCAACATGCATTATGTTATTGAGATCAGTGAGTAAATACATTTAACACATGGATAAAATTTGAATTAAAATTGGAAAATAAAAGTTTTACTTAAATATTACCTATATTTACCACAAAAATTTTTGAATTTTTATTCCTCATTTGCTTTTACTTACTTAATGTGGTGAAGCAATGTGTCCTACATAGTGTATTTTCAGATACATTATTATAGCTTTAAAAAGAAATTTATATATTCTAGTTTCTTCTATTTTTCACAGTTGGAATACATTCAACTTTACAATGGATGTTATAAATGTAGGAAAAGTGTAAGAAATAGTGCTTTGTCAAATTTTATTACTAGCTAAAAAATGAATATCAGAATATTATCTAATTTTTTCAAATATATGTGCATGTATGTATGTACGCATGTATGTTGACAGATTAATTGATAGATGGGAAAGATAGACAGGCAGAAAGATAGGTTACTTTGAGTCCTAGGCTCTGACACTAAAAATTGTTGCTTCTTACAGTTACCTCCTATGTTTATACTGTAATCTATGGAAAGAAAATTTTTAGAAGATCCTACTGGTCCTAATTTAAATTTGTTGAATTTTTTACAATCAAATTATTTATAATTTATATTAATTCATGAGTTCTTTCAAAGTAATTTATTGAGTGCCTACACATAGTAGGCACTCTAATATCTATTACTACCACTAAAATAATAATAAAGCATGCTCGGGGTGCCTGGTTGGCTCAGTGGGTTAAAGCCTCTGCCTTCGGCTCAGGTCATGATCTCAGGGTCCTGGGATCGAGCCCCGCATCGGGCTCTCTGCTCAGCAGGGAGCCTGCTTCCCCCTCTCTCTCTGTCTGCCTCTCTGCCTACTTGTGATCTCTCTGTGTCAAATAATAAATAAAATCTTAAAAAAAATTTTAAAAAATAATAATAAAGCATGTTCATGAGTTTAGAGTCCTTGGGTGACTATTGTATAATTGGATGATTATATATATATATATATATATATCACTGATCTTATATATGTATAAAATTATGTGTGTGTGTATGTATATATATAGATAGAGAGTACTGAAATCAGTATATATATATCAGTGTATATATGTATATACACACACACACAGATCAGTACTCGATATATATATATACACACACACTGATATATATATATACATATATATATGTATATATATATACACTCAAACTGAGCTTCGAATTATGGAAAGATTACCTTACATAAAAACATACCCTGGTTTGGGAATAGTGTCTGTTAGAGAAAAATTATATACATGCTATTTTTGCTTTTTTGTAGTACCTTCAGTAAGACTAACTCAATCCAGGTCCATCATGAGAAGGATCTATTTTCGTATATTTTTTTCTTGTATTTTTCTCAGTATTGTTGAAGAAAATATCATTTCTAAGTTGGCAGATCCGCAGGTTAGAGCTGGTGAAGACTTCTGGGGTATAAGCAAGGCAAAACAATTTGTCATTTTTTAATGCTCTCTAAAGACAGATTACACAGTGATCAATAGTGATATTTCCTCAGAAGAATGATGCAATGGAAACTTTCTACATTTTCATTGATCCAGGTATCAGAACTTCTTTTTCATTATCTCATATGGAGGTCCAACATGACTTCTAGGAATCAAGAGTATACGATCATCAACAAAGGGCCTCATAAAACTAAGCAAATAGAACGCTAACTGCATAGAAATCTGTTCATGATGAGCCATAATGACTCATCTTAAAATAGGGGCCGATTGCTTCTAACATAGTAGGGAGGTCAGGCATTTTTATCATTATTGTTTTATTCCATTAAGCTCTCATTACATCATCAGAAAAGAGTCAATACTGACTTTGCCAATAAAGAAAATATCAAGAATAATCATACCTTATCATACATAGAATTGCGGAATGTGATAAGATGTAAAAATAAATATCAGGCATTTTAACAATAAAGATTTAAAAAGGATAATGAACAAAAATGAAGAGAGGGAGAGACCATGTAATTTTAGGTCTTATACCTTGGCCTTTGAAATCAGAGACTGGCAGTGTAGCACAAAGTATCTTTAAGGGATTCCCTCACCCCAGACTTGTTGCTACTATTAAGAACATTTCATGTTCTTAAAAAAAAAAAAAGAACATTCATGTTCTTTTAAGAATAAAGAGGGAAGTGAGAAGCAACTGAAATAGAAAGTGGTAAGTGAACTTCTAGTTTGTGTGTGCTTATAGGCTGCTGTGTATTGTGAGGAGAGCTCTGAGCTTAGAAGATGGGATACAGATGACAGTAGTGATGTCCAACCAAGTGGATAAATTCCTTTGAGACTCAGTTTTGTCACCAAAAAAAAAAAAAAAAAAGCCAGAAATTTTACTTGGTCTGTTTACTTTAGAAGAATCCCTAAGCATTAGGGGGGCCTGGGTGCCTCAGTCAGTTAAGCATCTGACTTTGGCTCAGGTCATGATCTCAGGGTCCTGTCCCCTTCAAGCCCCATATCAAGCCCCATGTCAGGCTCCATGCTCCATGGGGAGTTTGCTTGTCCCAGTCCCTCTTCCTCTGCCCTTCCCCCCACTCATGCTCTCTCTCTCTCAAATAAATTAAATAAAAATTTTAAAAAAAGAATCCCTAAGCATCAAGTAAAATAATTAATGTGAATATAGTTTTAAAAATATGAAGTTTTAAAAAAATTAAATAAAAATAAAAATATGAAGTTTTATGAAGATAAAAATTACTCATAATCATTTCAGTCATGCTCATTTCTTTATCAGTGTAGACTACATTGCAGTGCTTTTCAGACTTTTTCTTTCCTCTTTTTGCTCCTGTGACTCTTGTCTCCCTCCCTTTTCTTTTTCTCCCACCATCATCAAGTGGTCAAAGCATGTGTGTAGGTTGAGCCATTGGTAAAATGGATCTGAAGATCACAGCTCCTAAAATTCAATGAAAAAAGGACTGAGAAACTATTTATGGCTGTGTTCTTCAAACCAGAGAAGGTCAGGAAGTAGAACCGAATCCTCCAAATCCTCTACTTCTCACTTGTGTATTTGAGTCTTGGTATTTGATGTTCACTTGCACAGGGTATCATGTGTGGCATGTTTGTTTTACAAATAGGCAGTTTGTTTAGGTGGAACCAATATTGGAAATGACACCTTCTCTCCAAGCATTGTTTAGAGAAGAATAAGAATAAAATGAATTTTAAATTAAATTCCTTAGAGAGATCCGCAGTTCGGGCAACAGGTGTCCAAGTGAAATCAATCCCTGATTCATTCTTAAGTGACTTCACTTGAACATGAATGAACTGTGTTGAATATGTTTGTATGTTCTCTTCCTGTATCTTTTCTTTTTCTTCACATTTTCTCTTTAGCATCTCTTTATTTCATATCCAACCCCAGAAGCTGATGGGAAATGATGAGCAGGGTCACTATTCAAGAGCTCTGATCCATGTCAGTGATTTGAGAGGAATGTACACAGTCCCTCTTTCCTGCCTCAAAGTTTATTAAAAGTTAAAAAAAAAAAAGTTTAAAAATAGGAACAGAGACAGTCAATAAAGGAATTTAGCAGTTTTAGCAGAACATAAAGTTACCTTAAAAACAAGTAATGATAATTGGTTAATTAGAAGTAGAAGATTGGCTAGGTATTAAGAGATTTCTGAGAAGAAAGCATAAACATAAAGGAATTAAAGCTGAGCTATAAAGATAATTCTCCTTTTTAACGTCTCAAGTTCAAAAAATATTGGTGATCTTTTAGATTTTAGGAAATAGTGCCATGTAGAAAACAGTTGAAGTAATTAAAAGAGGATCATTATAGAGAAGAATGAATAGTTTGCTTTATTCACTGATGATGCACCAATTTAAAAAATGCTGAATAGAAAAGAGATTTAAGTGTTGACATTCTCTAAGCTGATATTATTAATAGCTCAAAATTCTATTTATTTAAATAGGTGCCATAATCAGCATTAAGGAAATGAGCTGTCTTGTGATTTGGGTGGGGTGAGAGGAAGTTATCTCTTTATGAAGGAAAATGATGTAAAACTCCTAAAATTTTTACTACTTATTCATTTAAAAAATTGAATTTCTAACTTACATATAGTAAAATTAAATTTGTGTGTGTATGTGTGTGTATGTGTGTGTGTATGTGTGTATGTTATGTGTTTTGAGAAATGCGTAGGATCATGTTACCTCCACCACAATCATCAGGATACAGAAGAAGGCCATCATTCCAAAGAAACCCCCTCTTATTGTCTCTTTGTAGCAAAACCTCTCCCCTCTTCCCTCCTCCCTTAAAACTCTGTCAACCATGGAAATGTTCTCTGTTCTCATAGTTTTGCCTTTGCCACATTATACTGGACCAAGAGATACACTTTACATAGAAGGAGATGCAGTAGGGGGAGCATGCCCATGAGATCAACTGGACCTATTCCAGGCTGCGCCACTTGGAAACTGTCAGTCTGGTTAGAATAATGAAATGGCCCCGTGAGCTGCCAGCTTGTTGAAGAAACCATGCAATGATGGGATGTCATCCTCCATGATGAGTTTATACTCTAAGTAAACAATCATTGTTTTATTTTGTTTATTCTACATAGCCTGTGGACTACTTGGATATGAGAACCTGGGAGAGTAAGTAGGAATGGCTCCACTTACTACCGTGCCCAGAGGCTCACTAGGATAAATTTGTTACTTAAAGTCAAAATCCTAAATTCTGCAGGTTTAGAGAGTTTCCAGAGGTAAAATGTTCTCAATACAGGACGTAGAAAAAAAATCTCATGACATTTCAAGCTCTGTCTATCAGTTACTTTAGCTGATCGCTAACTCAAAGAATGACAGACAAAAAGGATATTTGACACGATCACCGGGCTATTGTAGGGCTGTTGCTAACCAGTGGAGAAATGTATGACTTTTAAATACTGAATTAATAAATGTTTAGTTACTTAAAAATTTAGTTACTTAATTATTAAAATATAAACCAGTGAATGTGTTAATATAGTTAATGCATATAACCAATCATGTTGATGTTACACATAGAAATTTTTAGACTTTTATTCCGTGACTCTTAGCTCATGATGCTTATTTCTTTGACTTTCTAATTTGATATATTATTTTGAGTTCATCCATTAGTTCTGCAGTTTGCTATCCATGTTAATCTTGACAAAATCACTTCACTCTTTAAACATAGTTCTCCATATCTGGAAAATATACGTAGCAATGGCACTGGTTCACCAATTTGGGGCAAATAAGTAAATAATTAGTTTTGAATTGGAACAGTACACTTATTAATTGAATGTGTACTGACAAGTTTTTTAAACTCTTTGAAACTTGTATTCCTTACTTATACTGAAAACTTTAATAATGATAAAAATGAAATAATATTTTAAGTAAAATGCTTAGATTAGTGCCTGATACAGTGTCTGATATAGTAATTTGTAGCATTGGCTGTTATTATTACTCTGCAAGAATCAATTTGATTGAGCAAATCCAGATTCCACTTTTTCTTGTAGTGAAAAAAATTGTCACAAGAGTAATCATACCAATGTAGGAACTCCCCATTGTAAGTTAAATTTTTGAAACAGATGTTTCCTAAAATGCATGTTGTAAACATTAAAGTTATAATTAATTTGATTGGAATTCCAATATCCGGTAACTGAATCCAATCATTGTCATAGGCAGCCATATAAAATTCACCAGCATGGACTTTAAAGGAGACTTGATCTCTTCCCTTGCAGGTGGCTATTTAAATCTGTGTCCTCTAAAAGATGTAAAGGGCCTGTAGTCTTACCACAGGAAAAGAATAGTGATAGCAATAATAGTGATAAAATGAAAATAAATGTCAATTCTACTATGCTTGGCCTCAATTAGTTCTTATGAGACATTGCATAAAGAAGATAATTAAATAATAGTTTAAATCCTATAAAAGTATAATTAGACTTAAAGATAAAAACAAGTGTCTTCCAGTGTCAATTCCCCTATGTGTTTTTTAAAGTTTAATGTCTCCTTTAAAATGAGACCATAGCTATGATATTTCACTTCCTCTGAGCCAGAGATGTACAATTAATGCAAATTAAATTTTGTTTGCGTTTAATGTTAGATATTTTCTTCTCATTTGCCATGACTTTCTCTTATTTGTATCCTTAGGCTCTTCGTGTTTCATTCAGAATGAGAACAATGGGGCACCTGGGTGGCTCAGTTGGTTAAGCGCCTGCCTTCAGCTCAGGTCATGATGCTGGGGTCTTGGGAACAAGCCCCACATGAACTCCCTGCTCAGTGGGAACCTGCTTTTCCCTCTCCCTCTGCCTCTGCTTGCGTTCTCTCTCTTTCTCTCTCTCTCTCTCTCTCTCTCTCTCGTGTCAAATAAATAAATAAAATCTTAAAAAAAAAAGAATGAGAACAATAAAAATACAGATTTGTGTATATGTTTTTTGATCTTTATAAGATCAACTATAATCCTAAACACTGTTTTGGCTAAAAAAAAGACTAGAAGTTGTAGGTAGTAGGATCAGAGAAACTATTCAGAAAACTGCATGTGAAAATTATATTACATAATCGTATTTGCCTCAAAGTTGAACTTACTAAATAAAAGAAGAAAGAGAAGATGAAGATTAGGTGTGAGAGATAAAACAAGTTGCAAATTTTGTATGGTATTTATATAAGGATAACAGAGGTGATTTATTAGTAGATTTATGATTTTTTTTTTTTGGCAAGCATACCAAAATATAGTCCTAAAAGTAGTAAATTAGCATTCTGTCTCATCTCCCTTGGCTCTTCCTTAGTATAGTGACCTTGAATGGTGTGGAAGCAAGACATTTGACTCTGTGGCAATCTGGATTCAAAGATATAAAGTATTCTTAGCGTCTCTAAGCTTACAGTCTCATATTCTAATTTATGCTGCAAAATATACCCAAAATTTTGTAAAATATAGTTTTCAGAAATTACAGTCTAACCCACCGCCCCAATATTCTGGTTAAAAAACAGAAACAAAAATAAAAACACAGGGTCTGTATTCCTTTAAGGGAAAAAGCTAAGGACTTTTCATATAGAACTGCTTTTCAGAAAAATTAAGTAACTTGCCTGACAGCTCTAACAACCCTCAGACACCAAAACAGAAGGAACTTTCAAAACTGATGATTCTGTCCTAAAGTGCAGGTGTTTATACTCCTGCGCACTACTCTTCTTGCTCACAGACTCAGTCTGAAATATTCTGATGGCTACATTCCTTAAAATCTTTCCCCAACCAGAGGTCCTGTAATATTTGTGTTCTGTCTTACTTCTGTAACTCATGGTTCTTTCATGGAGATGCCTAAGGACCACTGTGTCTTGAAACAGAGAGAAAATAAATTTAAAGCCATAATAACATTCCTTTTGTTTTACACAGATGACAAGATGGCTCAACGATGTGAATAATTTGTTCTATTCCATATTGACTGGCAAATGCTTCTCCTTCATGGAAAGTATTTAGACACATAGATTGATATATATACATATTTGGTTTTTCATGGCAAAGTTGTCAACCCATGACCTGGGAGACCTCCTGCTATGTGGAGTCTTAGGAACCCTTAGCTTTTTCCTATTTGCCACTCTCACTTCCTCACATAAACTTAACTTCCTCTTTAGTTAGACAAGTATAACTCAGAGAACACAATTTCTTTTCTTGTTTCTGAGCCTCCCTGTATTTTCTAACTATATGATAACCACAGCACATGCTTAAAGTGATAAGATAATAAACTATCAGAAGTATCTAGGAATCAAGTCAATATAACTATAGTGTTTATGAAGAGAAAACATGGAAAATATTTATTTTGTTAAAGTTTAGTATTCAGAACGTTTACTGAAATAATTCCGAGTGCAATGGGGAGCTCGCAAGATTTGTGGCAAATTGTTCATTGTGAACTGAGCATTAATAAGTCAGAATATATGTTGAAAATATGTGGAGACTCAGTTCCCTGTATAACTTTCTTTTCTCTTATGACAATCTTATGCAAAAGATTATTGGCTTGTTTGGAAATTGAAATTATTTCCTAGCTCTTTAGTTCCTGGGCCTTTTGCGAGAAATTGTACACCACAGATGAAAACTCGTAGATTCAGATGGCAAATCACTATAAATAAATAAGCATATAGCTATAAGTTACCAGGTTGATTAGATGCTAGTGTACATATTAATCACAGTGTTAAAACATTGCAAACATTTTAAAACTTAGTGAAAAGAAATAGTTGTTTTGTTAAACAAAGGAAGAAAGAAAAGAGAAAACATATTTGCAAACCTATGTAGAATCAAAACACATTCAGCTATCATATACTCAATATAGACTTCAGAGCACTGAAACACAAACTTTGAAATTGAAGTGACTTTTTAATGTTACCTTATGTTTGTTTAGTAGGACTAGTATTTTCCCCGATTTCTAATGTTACATTTTCAAATTTTCCTTATCATTTTAACTAAAAACTGTTTATCGTTGTTAGTGGAAGAGGAGGCAGTTGTAATCATGATTAGAATGGGAGGGCTATTTTAGTCTAGCTCAGGAAATTTTCCCTGAGGATGGGCCTGCCTGGGGAAGCCGAGAGATGATGATGAAAGCAAGCCTCAGGTCTCCAACTGGTGTTCCTTGAGGCTAATACTGCTGAGTCCTTAAGAACCATAAGATTGGCAATCCTTTGGGCTGGACAACTGGTAAATACATTGCAAAAGTACTTACTGTAGTTGATTGTATCTCTGTATACAATATCAGATACAATATTGTATCTCTGTATCTCTGTACCTTGTATCTCTGGCTTTTGACATTACTGATAGGCTGGTCATGTCTGTGTTAAATCATGACTATGTAAATAATTAAGAAATAAGGGCAATACTTTCTTTTTTATTTCTAATTGAAACATTACTGTATTTTTTCAATTAAGTTTTTTTTTAAATTGAAGGGTAAAATATATATATCAGATATATATATACTTTAATAAATATCACCTCCAAAGTGAAATATATCATGGCCCCTGTCATTTAAATATTGTCTTATAAGCCTAAAAAGGGGATAAACACTGGGTTAACTTACTTAAATTACTGTTATATAACTTTTTAAAGATTTTATTTATTAATTTGAGAGAGAGAGAGAGAGAGAATGACTGGAGGGGGGTTAGGGGCAGAGGCAGAGGGAGAAGCAGACTCCCCACTGAGCAGGGAGCCCAATGCAGGACTCTATCCCAGGACCTTGAGATCATGACCTGAGCCGCAAGCAGATGCTTCACCAACTGAGCCATCCAGGTGCCCCAAATTGCTCAGTTATATGATATTCTATAGCCTCTTGGCTACACTAAGATTCTGTCACTTGCATCTGACAAAAACTGTCAGATTTGAGATTTATTTTAAATCTCAGAAATAATTATTGCACACCTTCTGACTTGAAAAAAAAATCAGTTCATGTTCCCTCATGTAGTGTAAATGTATGCCATTATGTGACTCTTCTCACCATTTTTTGTTCATTTAATTTTTGGTTTGTCAAATATTTTTATTTTTTAACATGAATATTTTAGTCCTTTTTGATTCTGTGTTTTCGTCATTTATTCTTGGTACATATTCCCATTAATCGCAAACTGCAATTGAGGTCTAATCTGTGCATACTGAAAGTCATGCTTTTTTTTATATTTAAACTTAAGAGACCTTTGTCAGAAAATAATAAACAATACTGTTTCTGGAATTTTGGCTATTAGCTAGTTGTTCAGAATATCTATAAAATAACATTTTAAATAGTAAAACATATAGCCTTAATTTTGAGATGATCATTTTTATTGTTGTTAATATTTTGGTCAAAAATTACATTTAAAATAGATTGTATTTCCTACAATGTTCTCTGTAATCAGAGCATGTTGAATTCCTTTTATGTCCTTAAGAAATTGGTTTACTTCTGCATGAATCTAATAATAGATATTAAGACCCTATTGGAGATTTATAACTTTTATCAGCAGAAAATATGGTGGAAAGCAGAGGAAAAAAGTAAATTAATCGTAAAGCTCAGGAAAATACGAAGCCAGAACCTTTAAAGAATATCATTACCATTGTGCAGTTTCCCCTCTTAGGTAATTCTGATAATACACATTGGAATAGGAATGGCAAATAACATTTTCCCCTTTATCCATTGAGTTAAAAAAAAAAAAGAAACGTATCTACAATATTAAAGTATTTAAAATTGCTGCTTTAGCTAACAAAGGAAATACTGGCCAATACTGGCCCATAATCCAAAAGAAATTAGGACAGGCTTACTGGAAATTAAGAAGTGAAGTCAATAATATTTTACATTTAGAATCTCTCGTCTTTTTATTCTTTGTTCTCTATTTTCAGGAAATCTTGTCTGTAGAGAAAATCTGAGTGTATTTGCTTTAGGCAGATGTTTGTTTATATTCTCTTAGCTTAGTGACTCTGGGAATAATAGAAGGAGAGGGTATGCATAGCAATGAATATAAATATTTGAACCAATGTACTTGTTTTCAGCAAAAAGAAACCCATGCATATCCATTAGCATGTGGAAATACCTTGCAAAATTATTAGTCAATCTGTATTTTTAAAAATTTTAAATTCATAACAAAATTTTGTAATAGAGGTATTCCAAATGATATTTGTAAAGAATAAATGTTGTCACTGGATAATTACAACTAAAGTGATTCATAATTCCAGAATGCCACTACAGAACAAACTACTACAAAGATGTGGCATGATTTTCATTCTTTTTAAGATTTTATTTATATAATAAATAATCCACAAAGACATGCTTTTTGGCAAATTTTCTTTAAACTTCAAATGTCTATGAAGCAGAAATTGATAGTGCCACTTTACCATGCCTCAAGCCCAATGTCCCTCTCATATATAACTGTTTGGTCTGTCATCTCCTGGAGTTTTTGCTCTATGCACTAACATACAATTAATTGTACCTATAATATGCATATATACATAAGTACTTTATTTTATATGTTTGTAATGCATGTATATATATAACCTTCTATATGTATATAAACATACACATGGTATATCAATTCATACATGTATATGTGTGTATATATAAATACATATAAGTTCATATACATACATATAAATACATAAATATGTAAATACATTTATAAATAACATGTTCTTCAATCTCTGACACTTTTAAGTTTTGCTTTCAGTACTATTAACTGCTAACCTGGAGATGCCTTTTAAAATGGTTTTGACAGTAAGGTTCCAACTTACCAATTTACCAGAATCAAATGTTGTTTTGAATTATGCCTTGTTATTGTTTTAAAAGAACATTAAAATTTAGTTGATAAAAAGAGATTGAAGTCATACCATGCATCTTTTCAGACTACAATGTTATGATACTAGAAATGAACCATAAGAAAAAAATCTGGAAAGAGCAAAATACGTGGAGATTAAATAACTTGCTATTAAACAATGAATGAGTCAACCAAGAAATCCAAGAGGAAATAAAAAATTCCATGTAAATACAACAGTCCAAAATCTTTGAGATGCAACAAAAAGTGGTTCTAAGAGGGAAATTTGTAGCAACACAAGCCAACCTCAGGAGCAAGAAAAATCTCAAATAATCTAACCTTACACCTAAAGGAGTTAGAGAAGAATGAAGAAAACCCAAACCCAGCAAAAGTAAGGAAATAAGAAAGAGTAGAACAGAAATAAATGATATAGAAACTAAAAAAAAAAAAAAAACCAAACAATAGAACAGATAATTGAAACCAGGAGCTGGTTCATTAAAAAGAACAAAATTGATAAACCTCTAGTGAGAGGCATTAAAAAAGAGAGAGGACCCAAATAAACAAAATTACTAATGAAAGAGAAATAACAACAAACACCACAGAAATACAAACAATTGTAACAGAATATTATGAAACTCTATGTGCCAATAAACTGGACAACTAGAAGAAATAAATTACTGGAAACATATAACCTACAAAACTAAAGCAGAAAGAAATAGAAAATGTGAACAGACAGTTACCAGCAATGAAATTAAATCAGTAATCAAAAAACTCACCCAAAACAAAAGTCTGGAACCAGACTGCTTCAGAGGCGAATTCTACCTAGCTTTTAAAGAAGAGTTAATATCCATTTTTCTCAAATTATTACAAAAAACTTCCAAATTCAATATGAGGCCAATATCACCCTGATACCAAAACCAGATAAAAGCAGCACGAAAAAGAGAATTACAGGCCAATATCACTCATGGATATAGATGCAAAAATACTCAAAAGAATGAGAAATACTTTTGAGAAATACTCAAAAGAATATTTGAGAAATACTCAAAAGAATATTAGCAAACTGAATCCAACAATATATTAAAAAATATATATATATATAAAAAAAATTATACACCACTATCAAGTGAGATTTATTCCTATGATGCAAGAGTGGTTCAATATTCATAAAACAATCTTATAAATAAGAGAAAGGATAAAGACCATATGATCATTTCAATAGATGCAGAAAAAGCATTTGACAAAGTATACCATCCATTTATGATAAAAACTCTCAACAAAGTAGGTCTAGAGGGAACATATCTCAACATTAAAAAGGCCCTCTATGAAAAACCGACAGCCAACGTCATGCTCAGTGATGAAAAACAGAGCTTTTCCCTAAGGTCAGGAACAAAACAAGGATGTCTACTCTTGCCACTTTTATTCAACATAGTATTGGAAATCCTAGCCACAGCAATCAGACAAGAAAAAGGAATACAAGGCATCCAAATTGGTTAGGAAGAAGTAAAACTTTCACTGTTTTCAGATGACTTGATACTATATACAGAAAACCCTAAAGACTCCATCAAAAAACTACTAAAACTGATAAATGAATTCAGTAAAGTAGCAGGATACGAAGTCAATGTACAGAAATGTTGCATTCCTATACATTAATAATGAAGCAGCAGAAAGCAAAATTTAAAAAATAATCCCATTAACAACTGCACCAAAAATAATTAAATATCTGGGAATAAACTTAACCAAAGAGGTGAAAGACCTGTACTCTGAAAACTATAAAACACTGATGAAAGAAACTCAAGACAATGCAAAAAAATAAAGAAATTCCATGCTCATGGGTTAGAAGAACAAATGTTAAAATGCCTATACTACTCAAAACAATCTACATATTTAATGCAATTCATATCAAAATAACAAAAGCATTTCTCACATGTAAAATATGTATGGAACCACAGAAGACCCCAAGTAGCCAAAGCAATCTTGCAAAAGAAAAAGCTGGAGGCAATATAATTCCAGATTTCGTTATATTACAAAGCAGTAGTAATTAAAACAGTACAATATTGGCATAAAAATAGATACATAGATCAATAGAATAGAACAGAAAACCCAGAAATAAACCCACAATTACATGGCCAATTAATCTTCAACAAAGGAGGAATAAATATAAAATGGGAAAAAGTCTCTTTAACAAACGGTGTTGGGAAAACTGGACAGCCACATGCAAAAGAATGAAACTGGACTACTTTCTTTCACCATACACAAAAATAAACTCAAAATGGATTGAAAACTTAATCAGTGAGACCTGAAACTAAAAATCCTAGAAGAGAGCACAGGCAGTAATTTCTCTGACATCAGCTGTAGCAAGATTTTTCTCGATACATCTCCTGATGCAAGGGAAATAAAAGCAAAAATAAGCTATTTGGACTATGTCAAAATAAAAAGTTTCTGCACAGCAAAGGAAACAACCAACAAAACTAAAAGGCAATCTCCTGAATGGGAGAAGATATTTGCAAATGACATCTCTTATAAAGGGTTAGTATCCAGAATATATAAAGAACTGATACAACTCAACACTCAAAAAACATAATCCAGCTAAAAATGGGCAAAAGATGTACAGAGACATTTCTTCAAAGGAGACATACAGATGGTCAATAGACACATGAAAATATGCTCAACATCACTCATCATCGGGGAATTGAAAATCGAAACTACAATGTGATATCCCCTCATACCTGTCAGAATGCCTAAAACAACTGCATAAGAAACAAGTGTTGGAGAGAATGTGGAGAAAAAAAGAACCCTCTTGCACTGTTGGTGGGAATGCAAATTGGTCCAGCCACTATGGAAGACAGTATGGAGGTTCCTCAAAAATTAAAAATAAACCTACCCTATAATCCAGGAATCGCACTATTGGGTATTTACCCCCCAAAATACAAAAACACTAAATCAAAGGGATACATTCACCCCTATGTTTATAGCAGCATTATTTACAAATAATCAAATTATGGAAACAGTTGAAGTGTCCATCAATGGATGAATAAGTAAAGAAGGCATGGAATGAATATTCAACCATAAAAAAGAATGAAATCTTGACATTTGCAACAACATGGGTAGAGTTAGAGAGCATAATGTGAAACAAAATCAGTCAGAGAAAGACAAATACCATATGATCTCACTCATGTGTGGAATTTAAGAAACAAAACAAACAAGCAAAGGAAAAAGAGAGAGAGAGGCAAACCAAAAAACAGGCTCTTAACTATAGAGAACAAACTGATGGTTACCAGAGGGGCAAAGAGTGGGGAATGGGGGAAATAGGAGATGGGGATTGAAGAGCACACTTATCATGATGAAATGAAATGAAATGAAATGAAATGAAATGAAATGGTTTTGACAGTGAGGTTTCAATTTATCAATTTACCATAATCAAATGCTGTTTTTAATTGTATTATTTTAAAAGAATATTAAAATCTGATTCATTTTCATTTGTCATTATGCTTCTTAAATTATTCTAGGTGTCTCCTTTCCTAAATACATGTTAGTTTATAAAAAAGATGTTTGAAATATAGTCTTTCAGTACTTGTAACTTTCTCTGTAAGCATTACCATATTCTAGACCATGAACAGTACTACATGGCAGCTCTCTTAATTTAAGCAGTGTGAAGTAATGGGACAGATCTTATTCCAGGTGTTAGTAAATCTGGGTTCCAAATTCTGCTCTGGTAGTCATAAAAATATCAATCCCTGATCCAAGAGATCATTAAAAAATGTAGAGAGTTTAAATACACATAGAAGTTAACCTGACCAATGGAATGCAATGTACTCATTCTGTCAGTAAGGCTTATTAAACTTAAAAGGGTTAAAAAATGAAGAGGATTATAAGGAAATACAATAAGAATTTCAATATTGTGTTTAGAATAAGATACAATAAGATAAAAGCTGTGCAAATCATATTTAAAGATTAAAATTTTTGATGTGAACTCAAGTTCTTAATTCTATAGTTAATAGTTATTCAGAGATAATCAGTGCTTACATATACTAACTTTTAAAAATTCAATACTAATTGCAGCCTTTGATGTTATAAATCATGGAACAAGGAATACCCATTTGATTTTTTGTCCAATTTGCTGTTCCATAGTCCAACGACATTTTCTTTGTTTCAAAGTTCCTTTAAAAAACAGTAGCTTTGCCTGAAATCACTTAGACATTTGTCAGAATGTACTTCTGGGAAAAACATAGCCCAAATTTAGATACCTGAAAACATCCAGAAACACCAGCACTGCAAAAGTGCCTTAGAAAGATTACTCCTAAGATCTTGTATTTTAAAATTAAAGGGAACTTCACTTTAAATGCTTTGAAGTATCTATTTGCACAAAATCAATCACTTATATTTGGGGTTTCCTTTAAAACCAGCGAGGACTGATTGTGGTATACAGGAGCATTTCAGCACAATAGGTTCAACGAGAGAGTTCAAATCAATAGGGACTAATTTAAAGAAGACTAATTTAAAGATAAAGGGTACTACCTTACAATATAAAACAGGTGGGCTTTTTTGAGAATATTTTTCTCCGTGTTTTTGGAGGATGAATCCAAATATAATGACTTTTATTCTTTATAAGAGTCTCCATTAAGTTGATTTAATTCTCACATCAAACCACTAAGAGAGAGACTAGATATCATCCTTGAGATCATTCTAAATCCTGTGTTTTTTAATATTTACAGGCTTGGCTGAAATAGAACAAACTTGATCATATTTCAAATTGTGTTTATTGTACAAGAATCATTTAATGTATTATTATATTTAGAATACATAGTAAAAAATAAATTGTTGAGCCAACACTGCTATTAAATTAGAGATCAGTTATACTCTTGAAGAAAAACTGAACTTAAAAAAAAAGCTTTGGGGGGCATAAAGAACACTGAACTCCAAATACTGGAGGATCATCTAAAATGTTACTTTGGTATATTTTATAACAATACCACAATTACCTTTCATTTTCACTTGCAGTCATACAAAATCAAAAGCTGGCATAAATATTCGTAAATAAAAGAGTAGATATAAAAATACATGTGCTGTGTAGAAAATCTCAAAATTTCCATTTACATTATTCATTAAAGACAGATATTGCAATATAGCAGAATTTAAGATTTTCCACTGAAGTTATGACCCCTACCTTCATGTGTGAGTGCCAGCTGTATAAACCGCATACCAGTGCTTACTTTAAAAGAAAGTGAAAATGTACTGGATGTTCAAGGTTGGGTGAACCCTGAAATTTGTCCTAAAGCCTAAGAAACTCATTCACTGGAAGACAAATATGAGAGGAAAAGTCTCTGACATTTGCAAAATCACATAATTCTTGTTGCTTTTAAATTTATTTTTCTATGTGAAGTTGACCAAACGATAAAGTGATTATTTCATTTTTGATTTTGTAATTTTTCAGATGATTTTAGGAAAGGTTCATGTTGTCAAATCAGGTAGTAGTTTTTCTGAGAGAGGAAAAATACATGTCACCAAACCATATTGCTCATTCTATATCAAATCAACTTATCAAATAACTTATTATATGTTACCATGAAAAGAAACCATGATCCTTCCCCTTCAAGAAGATACTATTTTACTGAGAAGTTTAGATATATTATCCTTCATAGGAAATAACTTATTTTCATCATCAAATTTCTATAGAGGGAAGTGAAGCTCCACTTTTCTCACCAGAAAGTAAAAAATATGAGAGGAAACCTCAAGATAGGATTCTTGATTCATTGATCTAATTGGTAAGGTTAGTAGAAAAACAGTAAGCATGCTTTGCACAACTCTGCCCTGTTTTTCATAGGTACCTAGGCTTTGCAAGCTTAGATTCTCTATTTCTCATGTAATAAGCCAGGTTCCTTAGTTCAGTGTTTCTTAAGTTCAATATAAAGGGAAGATAATAGAGACCTATTGAACTTCATATTAAACTGCATTCTCATATGCAACGTTTATCAGTAATAAGGCTCATATATGATCATCTGTCTGATGCCTGGGTTCTAGGTCTGTACTTGGGTCTTGTACTTGGGACAAACTCTTAAAATTCCAACACATATTTTGTTATTTAGAAACTTTGAGAAATAATCATAAATACTAGTTTAAGCACTGAAATGCGAGGTGGAAAATTCAAGGCATTTGGCTAAGCCAATTCCTTAGATTAGGAGGATTTTCATTAAAATAATTCGGTTTCTGTGGTTGGCTCTCCCAATTCCACTGGATCAGGGCCTAGATTGCAGTTGGTGAAGGAATCCCAGTAATAGACATCAGAATGAGATTCATCTGGCTAGGACTGAGCATAATAAAAAAAATTAGCAATATGATTTTTCAGATTTTAATTTCCTTAGACTTAAGAATTTTAGCCTTTGATTTCTTTATAATTTAATTTGAAGAAGGAAGTTATCTGATTTATGGCCTTTAATTTCAACTGGAATGTGATAATGTGAAGGAATAAATATTGTTCAAATCTAGCATATTTTAATAATGCTGACATTTAACAATTGGAGTAATTTTCTATTGGCATTTGGATTCATCGCATAATACCCATGAGCCACCTCAGAACACATGGCTGGATATATTTGATATAAGAATTAGACTAGGGTGTGAATATTTTTGCCCGGAATGCCTTTCAGAGCTTTGAGGCTTAGGGATAAAAGCCGAACCGCCTGTCAGTGATACTGGGAGCATTCACAATGGAGATATATAATTGGAGATAGGAGAGCAGCTTCATGAAGGCAAAAATATTACTTTCCTTATGTAATGCTGACCAGCCTCTCTTTGGTTGACTATAGGATCAATTGTGAAGCCTGGTGGGTTAGGAAAACAAGGTGCTGGGGAAAGTTGGGGGGAGGAGCACCTAAACTCATCTTCTGTGAGGGAAAATATGGAACTCCTATGTGCTCACCCCTCACACCACACCACTCCAGCCGTGATTCCTCCATAAAGAAGAGTAATTCCTTATGGAGGAATTGCTGATTGAACTGGGAAAACAAACAGGAGCTGAGCAGGAATGCCCAGCTCAGCTTTGGCTTTATCCCAGGACGCTGCTTTTCTGAAATTGCCCAAGTCCCTTCCCATCACGCATCGCGTGGTAAGCTCCCTGAGGCAGCTTCCCTTCTTCTGTTTAAGCTGCTTTGAATTCAGAGGAGGATACAGAAGCATAATTGATTGTAAATAAGCATGTGTTTAAAACATTAAGTTGCAAAGCATTCCCAGGGACATGCCCTCGATAGTCCTTGGAATACACTGAATACAGCCAGGCAGTCCCATAACAAAAGAATTGTCCTCGCTGGAGATCCATAGAGCAGTCACAGAGCAGTCAAAAACAAGCTATTCTAGGGGCTCAGTGGGTTAAAGCCTCTGCCTTCAGTTCAGGTCATGATCTCAGGGTCCTGGGATCAAGCCCCACATTGGGCTCTCTGCTCAGCAGGGAGCCTGCTCCCCCCCACCCCCCCGCCTACTTGTGATCTCTCTCTGTCAAATAAATAAATAAAATCTTAAAAAAAAAAAAACAAGCTATTCTAGTAAATTGTTTGATAGGCAGTTTTGGGTACTTCCTTGCCCACCTTCCTATCTCTTGGATCTAACAGGATTCTGCTGCTGCTGCTGCTGCTGTTGTTGTTTTTAACTCTATATCCACACATATTTTTCTCCTCCTGTGTTTCATCTACCTTTTTAGTAAAGTTTGACCTTCACCTGTACTATGTATTTCCAACAAATTACTGTTTTTTCTGTTTCAGCCTACCATAGGTTTCTTCTGAATAATTGTTCCCACATGGAACAAGCTTCCTCGGCAGCCAATGCCACCAATTCTCTAAATCCCTCTCTGAGTCTACCAGAGCTCAGGATTTATTTAAATATCATACAGATAATTTAAATGTTTTAAATAAGACTCCCAGACTTAACATTGGAAGTTAACATTGAAACTTTCAGCACCAAAAAAACTTAACAAGTAATAAGTTTTTCATTTGCTACCATAATTTAAAAAAATATTTCTTCATTTCTCTGTTAATTCTGTCTCTCTAGCCAGATTTCTAGATATCAATGCATTTCCTCTAAAATTACAGGCGGTGCAAAAATAACCAAGGACGAGTGAATATTCCAGTGCCTCCAGGGCAATTCATAGACTTGAAGGGTAAGTAAACATCACCGGAAAGGAATAAAATGCTATAAATACAGTGCACTAATTTTAAATTACCATATGGGCAGGACCGAATCTATTCCTTTGTCTGTAATATTTGCATTTCAAAATTTAACTCAAAAATTTTTTTCTTTTTTCGAAAAAGAGACATTAATGTTATGACAAATTCTAAGCAGACCAGCAGAAATCACAAGTGCATGACCAATTTTTAGCACTGATAATAAATTTCCCTTTATTCTTTTTGCCCAGCCTTTCTGAAATCCTGTAAAAGTCAGTATGGGCCCAAAGCTGATCCCTTGTCTAGTTCTTACAAATAATTTCCTTAAAAGAGTGAAAATTATCAGACAGCTGCAGCAGTTCCGCTTACAGGGAAAATGTAGAATGTCATTTTCAAGGTAGGTATGCAGCTGTCTTCCTGTCACTTAAGGTTTTTTAAGACAAATCCAATTAAATGTCTACCTAAAAAGGCTGACAGAATAATTCTTCGCATACTAATGAAATTTGTCATAAGGTAGTACCACTACAATTCTGCTTCTATATTCTGCCTTTGGTGAGCAACGTGGAAGCCCTTCTTATTTGAAATAAAATATGTAACTGCCTTCTTGACCAAGAGGCTTATGGTGTATATTAAACTAAATTGTATTTCATTTTTTAACTGAGCTTCTTTCCTCAATAGGAAATAGAGCATTCATTAGGGTAGGGAATGCTGAATGCTTCCTGAGTGAAAGAGGAATTTTTATCTGGTCTTCTGAATTAAACATGTTTCTTAACTCCCTCCTCTCTACCTACTTTTTTGTTTTCTTTTGTAATATATGAGAAAAGTGTTTTGAAAATATTTAACTTAGGAACTGAAATCAAGCCTGACTATCAACCTCATTCTTTTTTCTCAATTCCCAGGTATATATATTTTTTTCTTTTCTTTCTTTCTTTATTTATATATTTTTTTCTAATTTTAAGTTATATAGCTGGCAAAAACCTTTCCAAATTCCAAGCTTTTTGTAGGAATATAATTCTGACAAGCTTCCTTTCTCATCATTATGAGTTTGTATCCAGGGTCTATATGTAATAATGTGATGACTAAATTCTTGGTAAAGTTGCATATTATTATCTATTGAGCAGATAGATGTCCTGGTTGAAGGCCGATTTATTTATAAGGTTGCTTTGTTTGTTGTTTATATTCATCACAATTCAAATGGAACCGTAAATTATTTTTTTTGAAAAGTAGATTTGTGTCTATGACTTGAGCTTTAAAATATGCACTTGGGTGGCTCAGTTGGTTGAGTGTCTGCCTAGAGTTCAGGTCATGATCTCGAGGTTCTGGGATCAAGCCCAGCATCAGGCTCCCTGCTCCGTGGGGAGCTTGCTTCTCCCTCTCCCTTACCCCCCACTCCCACCCCCTGCTCGTGCTCTCTCTCTCTAATAAATGATTAAAATCTTTAAAAAAAAAAGTAAAAAGTAAAATATGCACTACGTGAGGCACTGGCTAGTGTCTCTGTAGTGGATTTCCTTCATTCAGATTTATAGTCTATTTTGCCAATGTGTACAGATTACTACATTTAGTACTGCATTAGTGCAGACCTATGTATCAGTTGTAACGGATATTATTTTATCGGTTGACAATTTAAATATTTTGTAAGTACTGAGGAAAGGCTGTAGGATAAAGGAGGCCAGTGCAAGTGAATCCAAGGCATACTTTCTTATTGTTTAAAGGGGATAGGGGAAAAAAAGTTATTTCTGGGGAAACATACTGTTTAATTTAAATGGGGAAGGGTTCATATTCATAATACCTTCTTATATAGTTTGTTGATATTGTTTGTTTGGTTTTTTAACACTGGAAAGAAACTTCATGTATACCTATGTGTGTGTGAGAAAAGAACACTGAGACCAGATTTGTAATATTTATTTGCCATCATGCAATAAGCGTTATTAGTGGTAGAGCCTGTACTCTGACTCCTACTTTTTAGTGGCCCCTCAACACTGGGCTCTCATATATACAGAATTCTTGTTTCCTCAGAATTCCTATCCCTTTTGCTAGGAAAGAGAAAGTCATAAAATGTGAAAATATTCACTAATGAGCTGACCACTGTAAAATTCTGCTTAAAACTAGCTTTTATTCCTGCTAATCATGTCACCTTCAGTGTCCATATCTTAATCTGCTTACAGCACACTGTGCATAAATGTTAAAACATTACATCAGATGTGAGAGGAAACTGAACGTTTTGGTCGGGTCAAAGAGCATATTTGAGTATTATATTTTTAAAACAAAGCCATTGTCAAGGTCTGATGCGATATATTAGTTAACACCTATAGAAGAGAAAAATCTATAAGGATTATAAAAGAACATATTAAAGAGAATTTCTAATTATTCTGAGAGCCTTGCAGGAAAATTAATGAAAAACTTCATATTTTGGCAAAAGTGGTTTTTAAAGTATTATTGAAATCAATCATGAGGTAAAGAATACTATGTCATCATATAATTTTGTCAAAATGTTATGTAAAATCAAAACCCGCTTAATTTTTACTAAGAAATGTTGTATAGTTTGTTAAATAGAAACTAAAACTGCCTACTTAATGTAGTATTTTTTAAAGAAAAAATTCTGCATTTCCTCCACTATTTACTAAGAAATGTCCCACATTTAAAAATTTACTATAAATAAGCTTTTTTGAAGTGGATACTGTACTCATTTTAAATATAGCTATTGAGAGTTTTTTGTGGGGTTTTTTAAGATTTTTTTTATTTATTTGACAGAGAGAGTATTTATGAGTTTTGATAACTGGATACAGCTCTGTAACTGAAGCGGGAGAGCTAGGTTCTTGTCTCACAGGGTTGTAGAATGAATCTCACAGAAAGGAGAGCGAGTAAAGCAATAGAGTTTTATTAAGCAAGGATACAGAAAAAGCTCTCAGGAGTGAGAGGGGTCCTGACAGGGTTGCCACTGAGGGCTTTTAGGGTTGGTCTTTTATTGAAAGCTAACCAGGGAACTTAAATCTTTTTAACTTCTCTACTGACAGCACCATTGATTAAGGACTAGTGATAACATCTTTAACGGCTTACTTCTTTTCAGGGGCTGGTAATTTTCTGTTGACCACAGGAAACAGGTTAAATAAGACACCCCCCCCACACACACACACCTAGGGCAGGGTGGTCTGGTGTGTTCCCTTATCTCTGGTTTCCTTATACCTTTGCATTTTGGGGATTTCTGTGAGCCTGATCGCTTAGCCCCCTATCTGTCTCTCCCTACCTAGCCCCCCCCCATCTGTCTCTCCCTCTCTTACTCATAATCGCCACCACAATCCAGAGAAAGAACATTCATCACCCACACCTGAAAAAGTTTTTCATTTGCTCTTGCAACCTGTTCCTCTTCTTACCCTGAGCCCTATTCAATCACTGTGGATTTACTTTAATTTTTTTTTTTTTTGAGATGATTACAAACTCATAGGAAGAGCCTGTTGGAGGAGGTCACTGAGAGGACGTGACCTCCCATTCACCTGCAAGCTGGACCCTAGCAATCAGAGGCTCCTCTTCCCCATCACCTGGCCTGAATATATGCTTTGCCCACTCATCCCCCACTAGGAGCTATTTCAATGACACAGCTTTGAGAGATTAACATATTATTGAGATTATCTGGACAGATACGTGACAAACCCAATTAGGGCCTCTATATAAACCCATAAGGCCATGTGGGTGGGAAAGCGTGAGGTGTGTGTATGTGTAGATCTTCTCCCTTTCTGGTTGTCGGCTGCTGAAGACAAGCCTGGTAAGTAAATTCTATTGTTTATTAAACCCACCACCTAACCGTTTCTTAGCTATTGGGGTATAAGGACCAGTTTCAAATTTCATGCAGGAATTCCTAAGGTTGCAAAGCTGCAAACTGGCAACCTAGTCCTGCCACCTTGTCGCTGCACACTAGCTGGGGGTGGAAGATTCACACTTAACTCTTAGGTGAGGAAGGAGCCATTTTCCCTTGGGTCTTTGGCTGCAGTAGGACGTGTACTGCCAGCAAGGTTTTCTTCCAGGCTTCTCGTTTCCCAGTCCTTTGGCTAGAGTGAGCAGGCTCTTCTTGGCCTTCCTCTTCTCTCTACCTGTAGGAATGCAATTAACTTCTGAATCTGAAATACTGCAATTGGTATAAACTCGTATCAGTTCTAGTGGCTTTTTTTGGTAGATTCCATCAGATTTTTTACATAGGTAAGGTAATTATAGTCTTTGAGAAGACAATTTTACTTGTTTTCTTTTTAAACTAATTCTGAGCTGGCTGGAAATACAGCACAATGCTGAGTATAAATAGTGACCGTCAATTTCTTTCTTTTGCTCCTGATGTTGGGGGGAAAATATTCAACTTTCACAATTGTAAGGTTGGTTGCGTGTTTTTGTTTTTCCTTTTTTTTTAAGTGCCCTTCATCAGGTTCGGGAAATACCCTTGTGTTTCTTGTTGACAGACTTATTGTTTTTTGTCGTATGGGGAATGGATGTTTTTCTGTGTCTATTGAGAGTATTACGTGGTTTTTCTTTTAAATTATGTGGTGAATTTGAATAATTTTCAAATATTAAACCAAACTTGCATTCCTGGGATAAACCCAATAGGGTCATGAGGTATTATTACATACGCTGTGGGATTTGATCTGCTAACATTTTAACATTCCGGTCTATATCCTCAAATCACTGGGTTGTACACGTGAAGCTAATGATATACTTCAATTACACTTTAAAAAATATGCGAGTGGTGACAACATAGATGGACCTAGAGGGTATTTTGCTAAGTGAAATCAGACTGAGAAAGATAAATACCATAGGATTTCATTTATATATGGGCTCTAAAAACAACAACAAAGAACACAAATGGAAAAATGAAAGCAAAACCGAAACAAACCCATAGATAAATTGCTGGTTGTCAGACGGGAGAGGTTGGGGGATGGGCAAAATCAGTGAAGGGGAGTGGGAGATACAGGCTTCCAGTTATGGATGAATGTCCTGGGAGTAAAAGGTACTGTATACAGAATATAGTCAATGGTATGGTAATAGTGTTGGTAGTGGATACAGTAGCTACTACGTTTGTGGTGCACATAGCATAATGTATAGACTTACGGAATCATTGTCATACACCTGAAACTAATGTAGCATTGCTAACTATAGTAAAAAATTGCATCTGTGTTAAGGAATTTACAGTTTTCTTAAGATTCCTGAAGTAATTCTAGTGTCTTTGAATGGATTAGAAAATCTTTCCTCTTCAATTATCTGGAAGAGTTGGTATAGAATTAGTATTACTAGAAATGTAGAATTTACCATTAAAATCATATGGGCTTAGGGTTTTCTTTATGGAAAGTTTTTAATAAATTCGGTTTCATTAATCTTCAACTGTTCATGTTCTCTAGTTCTGAGTGACCTTGGGTTGCTGCTGTTGCTCCCGGGGGAGGGTGAATGTTCCTCTGAGTTCATTCCTGTTACTGCACCTTAGAGGGTAGGAAAATCCTCTTTCCTTTCTACCCCAAATCCTCTAGTGGGTATTGTCTAGGGGCATACCTACTCCATGCAGGGAAATACCACCCTTGAGACCACAAGGAGAAAACTTTTCTAAGGGGGAAAAAGAAAACACAAAAGATCGAATTGAAATAATGGGTTATACATTTTTTATAATTGATGAAATTTATAGCAAGAATGAAACTCTGCTTTCTAACATTAGGGTAGGATACTACTACTGAAATGAATAGTGTTTAGAAAAAAAAAAAAACACTTCTTTACTTCAAAAATACATTTAGGAATCAGGTCCTGAGGCCTGAAAATCCTAGAGATAAATTTCTTGACATCTATGTGCATCTGGAAAATTTATTTCGAACTTTTAGAAATGAAAAATCTTTCTAAAAAAAGGGGCTCTAAAATTGTAGGTGGGTGAAATGTACTCCAGAAATTGTTCTTTACGGCTTGTAAATCTACATCTAGAGAAGAAGATTATTGAAAGATCTAAAACCAGTAGTGGTTAACTCCGATGAGATGGAGAAAAATCTTATAGGGAAAGTTTAATAAAGAACTTAAGTAGATGGGTTTTAAATCAAGTATCAGTAGTCTCAATCTAATGTGGCAATTTAAAATTTGCAAGGAACGATGCCTGTTAATACCTATTTTTGAAATTGACCTCCAGCTTGAGTAATTTATAAGATCCATACATTGCTCTAGAATAACATACCCGAATATCTCAAAGTAGCTTAGTTGGAATGCCAAACATTCCATTTATGGGTTTCCTGAAAATACAAAATGTGAGTATGTGTGTATGTTTGTGAAAGCAAGAAAGCATGTGCATCAAATAGTGTACACATGGAAAAGAGAAATTGAATTTGTGTTTGCTCCTTTTTACAATGCATCTATGCATACATTTAAAAACTATCAAATAGAATTATCAGGATCCTGTTTCTTAGCCCTAACAGCTTTAACTTGTTCTGAAGTATAATAAACCACTGCTCGGGCTGTACATGGAGACTTTTGTCTGGTTTTATAAATTTAGATGAATTTGTACAAAAGCTAGTCAGTTCAGTGGAAAAAGCCAATCTACCAATGACTTGTTTTCCTACAAAATGTCAAAGAGCAGAACAGACATGTTTAATGCAAATCTCAGCCAACATTGGTAGTGAGTTCACACTGTTACTAAGAAATTATACTTAAATATATACTAGCTATTTTGATTAGGAAAAAACTAATTCAATTACAATACTTCAAATTCTTATCTGTAATCTAAAATTTAAAAATCCTGAATAAGTCATGGTGGTCTCCTACCAATGAGGCTTTTTTTTTTTAAGATTCTATTTATTTATTTGACACAGAGAGAGAGAGAGATCACAAGTAGGCAGGGAGGCAGGCAGAGAGAGAGGGGGAAGCAGGCTCCCCGGTGAGCAGAGAGCCCCATGCAGGGCTAGATCCCAGGACCCTGAGATCATGACCTGAGCCGAAGGCAGAGGCTTTAACCCACTGAGCTACCCAGGCGCCCCACCAATGAGGTTTTGATCATATGAATCGCATTTTTCTTCGTATCTCTTTCCTTGTCTAGTACCTACTGGAAACTTGTTACTGCTTAATTAATCATGGATTGGCTGATATAAAGTGACAAGTCAATGTCTGTTTGGTCATAGTGATTAATCCTTTGCATGTATATCAACATAGAACTATCACATTTTAGAAAGTCACACTAATTAGTTTCTAGTATGTAAATAATATGTATATCAAAACTTAACATGCTATTCGTAGTCTCAGGTGCTTAAGCACTTTTTTTTTTAAGCCCAAAATCTAGGTTCAAAACCCTAAATCTATGCTATGGTGTTCTTTCAGCCAAATCACTATTTCTAATGATACTAACGTATAATCAATATGTGATCAGTTTCTATTTCCTTCATATAAATTGCTATTTATTACTGGTCAACATACTCCTATATTGGTACTCATTTAAAAAATTGAAGATATCCCTGTTACATAGGTCTTAAATTTTAAAAATATAAAGTTGGTTTCAAAACCTTTCCTATAATCAGCAATTACCTTTAATTCAAGGCTATTCCTTTTTTGGGGGGGGTTGCTTTGGTCATCCAAATTTTGATCTGTCACAAGCTCTTTTTTCCCCTCCCCATTTAATCAAGTGACTGATCAGTACATCTAAGTGACTAAGTTTTATTGCACTATTTTGAAGAACATAAGATTTGTTCTTCCTCAGACACTTAATATTTAGTTCACATGAGAGAATTTTAAATTGATAAAGAAATACCCAAGGAAGGTTGAAGATGACTAGATAGCTTTTCTGGAACATACAGTCTTATATAACAACATACTGCAATAATGGGTCTTCTTCCATAATTCATAGCAAGCTATTAAATGATTGAATACACTTCTGGTTTTTATAGTGCTGTGAACTACTTCAGTAACAAACATGTTAGCTCTTCAGGCATTATCCTTCATCTGTGTACTTCACCCTGTCTCCTCTTACCTCACCTCCATACCTATTTATCTTCAGAACAAGCAGCCCTTGCTGCAACTTCAATCCATTGGTCTTTGTTGGTTCATTGCTTTTTCAGACATGACCATTTGCCTCTTTAACCTTCTGAGTCTTCAAACTGTGCTGTATTTTGATTTTCTGTCTTACGAACTTTGTTTTCCTGCCCCTTCTTTTTATAGCTCACATATATCTTTTCATTCTCTGCTGTCAAACTGAGCTGCTTGATTGCTGTTTCTGAAATACCACGTTATTTGAGGTATCCAAATATAAGGTGTTTTTATAAAGCTACATGACCTGTATTTTAAGAATTAGCCTACTCATAATATGAAAACTTGAAGTGTTGAAAGAAACTTATATAGCATCTTTTCTCACTTGACCTTTAAATATATCCCTGTATTAAAAATACTATTCAACAGTTCATCAACTTATTTCCTTTTAGACATTGTGAATCTTTTTATAGAAAACATTTTAAAGCAGATTTCTAATCAATTTTGTATTTCTGTTCTAATCAGTGCCATGTAGCAGATGTTTACTAATAAACTCATAATTTTCTAGGCAAATAAGTCTGTATTCTGTCCTGAGATCTGAGAAAAATTTTATTCTAATTTTGGCAAAAATGCAATGTCTGGATTATTTTGTATGTATTTTTTTGCCTCTTAAATTTTGACAACTAAGTATTTAGTACTTAAATACATTAGTCCATGGGGAGGGGAACAAACCACATTCTAAATCTGCAAATGATAACTCTACGGGGTTTAATCAACAATCTAAACAGTTGCAAATAATCTAATATATTGTGTGAAAATGCAGATCTGTCTGGTCACGCTCCATTAGAGAAAGTGGGACATTAACATTTTATAGAACTAATAAATTCTAATTCAAAGTAATGCTGAAGTGGCATTCAATGACTGATCTGCTTTATGTTACAAAGAATAATCTAGTTTTCAGTTGATTTGGTATCAACTTATAGATTCTACAAAATATAAAATAGAACTAAAACTGATTTTTTCTTTTTGTCCTTCACAAAAGTGAAAACACTAGATTATATTTTCTATTCCCGCCTTTTAGATTTAGAGCCTAAAATGAGTGACCCTTAGAATGAAACTTTTAACAGAAAGCATCCAGTGTAATGACCCCCTCTACATCCTCTCAAATGAGGGAAGATCCAGCTTCTCAGCTATGAGTGGTAAAGCATTCACCAGTTCCTAAAATAAGCTATTCTGGTTTGGGTGGGACTTTCTCTAGAGATAAAATTTGTCCTCTTGCAACTACTGCTTACTAGTTTTGGTTTACTCCTATGGAGCTTAGTAGTGTTAAGTTTTTGCGAGTTATTGTCCAATTATCTAAAAGTAAATCCTCAAATCTTAAGTTACTTCAATCAAATGCTCACTCACCCAAGGCCCCTCCCCCCCCTTTAAAATTGTGCTTCTTGAAATGCCCTTTACGTGGTAAAATTTACTCACTAAAAAATCTAGTTCGAGATGCCTGGGTGGCTCAGTTAAGTGTCTGATTTCAGCTCCCGTTGTCGTCTAGTTCAATGAATTGTAACTATTTTGGTCACATAACCATCACACTAGTTGATGACAAAGAGCATTTCCCTTGACAAAGAATTTTTTTTTTTTTCCCCTGTAAATCCTATTTACTCTGTCAGTGACCAGATGAATCCCTTCTCACTATTCTGTTCAACCTATCTGTTCTGGATGTGTGGGTTGTTTCTTGTTCTGGGCTATTATAAAGTTATAAAAATGCAGGCACAGGTCTTGGTGTAGACCTCTGCTTTCATTTCCTTTGGGGAAATACCTAAACAGAGAGCTGAACTTTATGGTAATATGCTTAGTTTTATACAAAACAAATTGTTTCAGAATTAGTAATACCATTTCACATTTCCATCAAAACACCTGCAGTTTCCTGCCCATACTGATTATCTTTTAATTGACTTTTAAATTTTTAGCTATCCCAGCAATGTTTTCACGCAGTGTTTTAACTTGCATTTCGCAGGTAACTAATATTGTGTAGGAATGCTTGTTTTGAGTTCTTATAGACCATCTATATAACTTTGACTTTTCAACTGCTTTTCAGTAAAAAAAAAATTGTTCTAAAAATGTATTCTGGATACAAGTCACCTAATAGATATGTGTATTACAAATATTCTGTTTTCTGGCTTGTCTTTCATTATTGTAATGTCTGTTGAAGACCAGAGGGTTTTGAAGTCAGATTTTCATTTAAGGTTAGTATTTATGTGTCTGGTACGTTTTTGCGTAAAACAAGATTGAAAAATATTTCTTGATCTGTCGTCTTAACCCACTAGGTTTCTGATCGATTTCAACTTAATTTTTTGTATGGTGCTACATAAGAGTTGTTTACTCAATTTTTTTTTTAATGTGTGGATACTCAAATATTCCAGAAATACTTGTTAAAGGCTATTGCTTTTTCAGTGAGTTACTTGGCAATGTTGTAGAAGATCAATGACCGTATATTTTTATTTCTGGATTCTATTGTATTTATATACTTATGCCTATAATAAAGTACCTCGATCACTGTAGCTTTATTAGTCTTAATTTATCTGCAGAGTATTTGCCTTTTCAGAATGTTTCAGGGTGTAGATTTCTGGATGGTTTTTTGTTTTCCCTTTGGCTGTTACGTTTTTATTTTTAATCAGTTTGCACTATGTGGTTTTCTTTGTTTCGGCCTTCTTGAGGTTTAATAAATGAAATTTTTGTTATATTTTCATCATTACCGTCTTACACACTTCTGTTCCTTCTAGCTCTCTTCCTGTTAGTCAGATTTGGCCAGCAAACCCTGAGACGGCGGATGAAAAGATTACTCCACACACCTTAGTAGGAGAAAGCAGAGGCCTGGGGGCCAGACACTCTAGTGGTGAAAGGCCTCAAGCCAGGCTTTGTCTCCACTTTTACTGGGGTGATAGCAATGCACCAAGCGCAAGTGCAGAACGAGGCAAGGGGTTCATGAAGTACAGGACCATCACAGGTGCCTGCTTTTCTTTAAAGTTTAAACACTGACTCCCTAGATGAGAAACGAGCCGCAGTAAGAATCTAGCCACTTGCAACCAAGAAACTTCTAAGGAGGCCCAGCATTCCAGGGCACTCCTTTGCTTTTCAATTAGTCCCATCCAGGGAGGCATATACAAGTCAGATTTTTGTCTATCCAGGCACTGTGAGTTTCCACACTGTTATTCCAGTTTAATGTAGTATGTTAAATTGCTTAATATGTTCCCATAGGTCCTGGAGGCTATCTTAATTTTTCAGTCTTTTTTTTTTTTTTCCTACTTTTTTTTAGAATGGGTAATATCTGTTCATTGGTCTTCAGTATCACTAACCTCTTCCCTATCTAATCTGCTGTTAAATAATCCCAGTTTATTTCTAACTTCAGATATTTACTATAATCTAGAAATTCCATTTAAAAGAAAAGTCTTTTTACTTGTCCATTCACTGTAGCAATCTTTACTTCTAGGTCATGAACATTTCTAATGGCTCCTCTAAAAGTTCTTTCCTGCTAATTCTAAATGCTAAATGATCTTGGTCTGTTTTTCCTGACTGATGTGACTCAATATTTTTCTGTATCTTTATATTTTTAGTAATTACCAAAACTTAGTATCTTTTTGTTTTTACATATTAAGAATGTTCAATGATACCTTTTATAAGGAATCTAGTGTGTATCTCTCCCAAACTCCCTAAAGAGTGTTTTTTGTTTTGTTTTGTTCTATCAAGTACTTGATTTATCTTGGAAAAATCACCTGGACTAGTAGTGTTGGTTTAAAATTTGGTTACTATAGCTATGTCTCATTTTTCCCTACTCTTAGAGTAAACCCTTATATCTTGCATGTAATATTTACTTAAAAAGCATGAACCAGGGGCGTCTGGGTGGCTCAGTCAGTTAAGCATCTGCCTTCAGTGTGGGTCAGGATGCTAGGGATCCTGGGATCAAGCATCTGCGTCTGGCTCTCTGCTCAGGGGGGAGCCTGCTTTTCCCTGCCCAGCTCCCCCTGCTTGTGCTCCTGTGTGTCATTCTCTGTCAAATTAATAGACTTTTAAACACTTTAAAAAAAAAAATGAACCTGCTGTACTTTTGATGTAAAGTACAAGTAATTTACCAATATCCTCTTAGTAAGAATTAAACGCTAAAGGACATTCTTTCCTGTACACAGCAGCTGAAATCTGTGCTGCTTTTAGTCTTTCACATGCTATTTATGAATCAGCAAAGAATTGGGGGAGATTTTGGGGACTCACTTCGCTATGACGCCCCCCTCCTGTCTGGAGTTTCCTTCCTCGCTTTACAACCACTCTGACAGCCTTGACTTCCATCTCCTGTCACTTAATGCTAGTAAGATCAACACTTCTGAGTTCTAGCCATATTCTTCCATGTGGTCTGTAGAGGGCTCTCAGAAGAAGAGCCTTATCTTACCCTTATTCAAGGGTTCCTTTCTTTCGAGAATCAAATATCTGCAAGTCTCTGCCTACTTTAATCCCTAAAATTTTAATAAGGTTTTTAACTAAAATTTAACCAGCATTTATAATTAATATCTGTGGGACAGTCAATAAACTGTTCTGTAATTTCCAGAAACTGAATATCTTTTGAGGGATCTTTGTTGAATAAAGCTATTTTTCATCATATATGCATATTCATTGCTGCATAACAAATACCTCTAAAACTCAGTGGCTTAAAACACAGATTTATTATCTTACAGTTTGAGGGGTAGAAATCCAGGTGCATTTTAACTGGGTCCTCTGGCTCAGGGCTCTCACAGGCTGTAGTCCTCTTGAGGCTCAACTGCGGTGAATCTACTCCCGATCTCACTCATGTAGACCAAGCTCACATGCAGGAATGTTGGCAACCTTAAGTTCTATTTGGCTAGACCTCTCCATGCCTGGCCACATAGGTTCACCTTAAGGTTACTCATAACATGGCAGCTTGCCTCCTGCAGGATGAGCTCTGCAAGTGAATGTGAGCAAGATGGAAAATAGTCCTTTTGTAATCTCCTCTCAGAATCGAGATATTTTGCTGTCTGTTCTACTAGGAGTTGTCACAAGGTCCAGCCCACGTTCATGGGGAGGAGATTGTACAGTGGCATGAATACCAGGAAGTGAGGCTCACTGGAGGTCATCTTAGGAAAGACCTTTGTGGAGGAAAACCTACGGAACACTGCTGTTCTCCCCATGTGCCATTCCTTCAAGGGCAGGATACCTTCTGCCAGTCTGACTGCTTTGGTCGCTCCTTAAAACATGAACACCTATTTTTATATTTAAACATGTATATTTGGCCAGAGTTCATAAGATCTTCAGGACGATAATCTATTACACAACCTTCCTGCCATTACCAGAAGTAGAACCTCTTTGAAGGCATTTTGTGTTGAATAAAATTTTATATTCATTGCTTATGATCATGATTTTCACCAATGACCTAAAATGCATGATCATTCTTTCCCTTTAAACTTCTTTGTTAGTGGGCTGTGATAGGTTCCATTGGTAATTCTGTTGAGACTAGTTTGCAAAATCTTAGAACAAACTGTATTAATACCTTTTCTGACTTTGTGTATGCCTTAATATCTAGAGTCAATAACTCCTTAGACTGTTAAGCAAATTCTTAAAAGATGTGTTCTTCATTTCTCTTCAGGGAGTCACCATGTTCTACTTGTGGTCATAAAAATTGTTTAGTGCAGGAGTGAAGAATTGCAAAATTAATGGCTTTATTAAGCTACATGTCTTAGGACAGCAACCTGCAGAATATCACAAGTGTTTTTGTCTGTATATAATTTCTCCAATAGACTTTAGCCCTCAACTGCACATGTCTTGCATATACATAGTCTTAGTGACTTTATCACCTTATTGAACTCTCAACTTCCATTTTAATCAAGCCTATTTATGCTAAGATTTCACCAGCAATAATCAAATCTGATAATCAGCTGTATATTTCACCACAGTTGGTTCAAGAACAGAAATAAATAGGTGTATTAAAAAACAAACAAAAAAACACCTAACAGGAGAATCATGTTCTTTTACTTCCAACATGGATTGTAAGAATAGTTTGTGACTGGAATCACATCGAGGGGAATTACCTGCTCCCTGAATCTCCATGGTGATAAGCTCATTTATGGTCCTTGACCTTTAGAAAAGCTAATGAGTGTGCCTTAGTTTCCTCTATAAATCAAGGCTAATGATAGTACTTTTCTATCATCACTCATGGATATTGAGAACTGACTTAACATTTGCTGAGTTCTTTCAACTCCTCAAGGGTAGTAGCATTTTGTACTTAGTCTCCACCTCCTTCACACATTCTCAGAAATCTCACTAGTCAAGGAAAGGGAAAAAAATCAAATAACAACATCAGTTGTGAGGGGGGAATACTGTTAATACCTTTAGTTAATGTAAGAACAGTTGGGCTTAAATTCCTATTATGCATGGTGAGAGTTTTATGATACTTGAAACATTTACTTCATGGGAGCAGAACATTAGTTTATAATGAATTGCCCCACAAATTCCTTAAAGCAAAATGAACCATCGTATAATCTTTTAATTTTTTCCCCCCTAAATTATAGCTTGGATAAGTTTTAAAAGCTGGTGCTTATCCCAAATACCTCTGGGTTCCCAGTGGTGCTACTTGGAACTTCGGGTTTATTTCTGGTCTCATTTTTCTTGGGCGGCTACTGCTGTTCATTCCTTTTGGTTGCCTATGCTCAAGATCTGATCTAGATGTGATTCTGTTATCTGTAGAGACTGGAATAAATAGTGGAGGCAGGGGAAAGGGCAGATAACCTTGGTCCCTTCATCTTCCTCAGGGGAAGACTCTTGTGTCTGGTCACCCTTTCAGACAACTCTGGCCAACTGTTTTGTTTTTTTGTTTTTACTTCCTAAAGATCATGTTTCACATCCCAAATGTGAATTCAGAATTGAGAATAATTGGATTCTAGATACTTCTCTGAAGTATGGCTAGATTTCCCCACCTCTATTTACATGCATACATGTTAGAAACCATCCCCCCCCCCCAAAAAAAAACTGCCACTGTTTAGGTGTATTTCCATCTGTCTTCCTCTGCATCTGCCTCAAATGTGAGGGGAAAACACTAACCCTAAGCCATGTATAGGGGCATCAAGGCCTGGAATAAGGAATAAAGGAGAGTAGGGGCATGAGAGGCAACAATGAAACTTTACAGAACTAAGAACCATCAGAAGCTGCTTACTCTGTATATCTCCAGGTCATTTCTTTCCACTACAAGCCAGTTGCCTAGTTACTAACCTGACTCCTAGGGATGCCATTTAAGTTTTTTCACATTTTAGCTGTGAATCCTCCCCATCATGAACTACTGTAGAACGAAAATGTATTATAGTTTGCATCCCTAAGTAAATGAAGTATGTAGCATATCCTAATTATTCATGCATATTTCTATTTTAGAGTCTTAAGAGGCAAAAAGGAGTATTAAGTGGTCAGTATATGCCCTCACACACTTAAAAATCAATAGTGATCTTCTCAAGACAATGAGAGGATTTTGTGGGAAGATAAGGCTCTGTGGGAAAATAATAGCACAATAATAGTACCTTAAAAAGGGGAGACGGCTGATAGTAGATATCTTGCTTTCCCATTCTCTAGTCCAGTTCCTATACCATATGTGATCAATATAAGGGGTGCTAATTAGCCAGAGGATTTCTAAAGTCTGCACTGCAATCCTAAAAGTCCTAGTCAGCCACAAGATCTAGAATCATCCCCTACATTAATACTTAAATACAGTAGATCAAGTAGGATGCCTAGAATTCATGCTTAGCTAACTACATATCCCTCCATTTCATTTATCTCACAAAATGTAATGATAACTTAGATGACAAGTTT